>JAODUD010000063.1:3021446-3031922 GCA_026784285.1 Stomatorhinus walkeri
TCTCTGTCACTGCTGTCAGTGTTGTCATCTCTGTCACTGCTCTCACTGCTGTCAGTGTTGTCATCTCTGTCACTGCTCTTACTGCTGTCAGTGTTGTCATCTCTGTCACTGCTGTCACTGCTGTCACCTCTGTCTCCACTCTAACAGCTGTCTCACTCACACTGCAGTCTCATCCATGTGTCATGCATGAACTGTCGTGCTTGTGTGGACAGGGGAGGCGCCATTCAGCCTGATCAAACGCTGTCTGTCCCCCATCCCCCCTCGGGGAAAATGGGACCAATTGGGATCATGTGTGTGAAACATCAAGACCATTTTATTACATTATGCAGTATTATTCCCACAGTTATGACTCATGTACGCTTGTGATTTTAAAAAAGGGATTTTGCATCCAAACCTCACGGCCCTTGACTGGGAATGATCCCCTCCCCCCCGACACACTGCTCTGGTGTGTTTTAGATGAGAAACAGACGCTTTGCTGGCTTCTAACAGCATCATTAGGTGTCCTTCAGGGGTTTAATGGATCAGAAAAAAGTATAAGACCAGATAAGATCAGAAACCCTAACCATGAATGCTGCATAATGCAAGTGTAGCATTCTTATTATGTGTTTTGTGGGCCATTGTCCTGAATAAACGTGACGAAAGATTGACATTATTGTGAGTTCTCTTCTTGTATCTGCCTTTCAGTTAAATTCGCAGCACTGGTGGTTTCGTAAAATGCCACACAATCCTCCAGCTCTTGTGTGAGAGGATTTGCTGAAGCCCCTTAGATGAGTCACCTCGGCCAGCGCTACGGCAACACAGCTTCCGCTGCGAGCTTATTTATTGGCCACCATATAATGAAGGCGACCAATAAAAAAACAAGGATGCAAATCGGTTGCTGTTAAAGTGAGAGCATGCTGCCGCGGCTCCGGTTTCTCTCATTACGCAGCTTATTAGTTTTTAATGTGTCCTCTGGATGGGTGCAGAAAGGCAGAGCAGGCTTTTCTGGATGCGCAAATTGAAGCCAGCCTGCCTCGTGGGCACACATTCTTTTGTGTGATGATTACATGCAAGGGACTGAGGTTTATCACAGCGCTGCCATGCAAATTAGGTAAAGTGCCGGAACTTTCTGGAAACTGGAGCAGAAAGTGTCCTCCTGGTATTTAAACCTATAACAAGCTGTTACCCACCAGTATTTTAAAACGCAAGGAAAAAGCTGCTCTCTGTAAATCTCTGAGAAAGATTAGCCCAAATCTTTCCATGGCTTTTCAATAAGCATTTGACTTTCTGAGGAAATGTATTTTGTTTTGAGTAATTTGGGATGTCATGCCACTAATGATGTTATAATTCAGTCATTAGTAATGGATTATGCAGATTAGAGAGAATCACAGGCTGAATGAACACCACAGCTACAGATCTGAAAATGTATCTGATAGGGAGGCACTGTGGTTCAAGGCGGCCGTCTTGGGTTGGACGAGACTGACTGCTGTTGGGAAATTACCCTGAGAGCGTGACTGTGTGTGTGTGTGTATGTGTGTGCGTGTGTGACTGATGGGCTGGAATCCCACTTCACAGACCACAGCATTTTGCTTGCATGTTTAAAATACCAGAGCTGGTCCCATTTTCTCCAGCACCGAATCTGTGCCCCCAGGCACCACTACAACATCAGCTCCAAACCCCAGCACACGATTTTCTTTGCTTCTTCCCCCAAAGCAGCCCCAGGTTCTCCCCCCCTCTCGTCCATTTCCAGCCTCATGCAGCCTTTCTGTCGTTTTCTTTTTAAAAAGCCAATTTTCTAGCCCATAATCAAGTTGATGCGACTGTAACTGTGTTCATCTGCATTGGCGTAGATTCTGCAGTGATCTTCAGCAAAGGGTTCAAAAGATGTTCTGCTCCCAGGATTTCAGCTTGCTGCCTGAGTCCAGCTCCTTAGTTGTTATGACCCTACTGTCCAATTTCATCTGTCTTTTGAAGCTGGAAGAGTCACAATTTTCAGGCTTCTGTCATTTCCTTCCCCCTCCTTGCCTTAGTGTATTATGTAGAATTTATGTATTTGAATATTTCATGCCCCTCCCAACCAAACCCCTTAAATGCAGAGGTAAGCGTGATCCACAGCCGTTCGTAATTAGTCGAAACGAGGCGGAGGGGGGTGGTGGATAAAAGGTCCCATCTTGCTGCCTCCAGCAGCTGTTCTGCTGTGTACGTTGTTTTAGAGCCAGTTTGTGGATCCCTGCCCAGGAGTGAATTGGCCTTGATTGGACTGCATTTGAACTTGAGTCTGAATAGGAGTGTGACATTGTGCTCTGTGAATGAGACACACTTTAGAAACCTGGCTCTTCAGGCTCCGCATTTACCCCACTAAGCTTCCTCAGCGCATCTCGACACCACAGCTATTCTCGTTAAAGCCCGGTCTTCCTGCTAGCATTCGGCTCAGACCAGGCAGAGACAATTATCCCCTATGCTGCCATACAAAGTAATCTTAATCTCGCACAGTCCAAAAAGTGAAGCTATTTATATGCAAATAGATCCGCATGTGCGATTGGCCTTCTGTAGTATACAGAGCTCACACAGCATCCAACCTGCCTTCTCTCTAAGTATCACACAGACAGTGGATCTTCTGCTCCACATTCCACGTCTTCGCTCCTGAATCCGGCCTCAGCTCTTCACTCCTGATCCTGATCCCAACCACAGCTCTGTGATCCTGATCCCGAGCACAGCTCTGTGATCCTGATCCCGACCTCGGTTCTTCGCTCCTGATCCCAACCACAGCTCTGTGATCCTGATCCCGACCACAGCTCTGTGATCTTGATCCCAACCTCGGCTCTTCGCTCCTGATCCCCGACCTCGGTTCTGTGATCCTGATCCCGTCCTCGGCTCTTCACTCCTGATCCCCGACCACAGCTCTGTGATCCTGATCCCGACCTCGGCTCTTCGCTCCTGATCCCCGACCACAGCTCTATGATCGTGATCCCGACCTCAGCTCTTCGTTCCTGATCCTGATCCCGACCACAGTGTCATTCTCACGGCACCCTGTCTTTCTCAGAACTACTCCTGAAGTGAACCCATGCTGCAGCTCAATTAGCACTCTGGTTAATTAACAATTTTGCGTGTCACCGCTTTCCTATGCACATGGCAAGGGACATATAAACAAACTTGTAAATTTGACAGCTTGAGTGTACGGGAGAAAGAGAGGGTCTCAAAACACCCAAAGCCTCAGAGGACGGTGTGGGAAGTCAAATCAATGACATCATAACTCTGCAGCGGTTCACACCTTTCAGGTCACCCACCGGGGGCAAATAATGTGCTATTTTAAAGAGAGCAGGATGAAAATAACCATCCTGGGGGGAATGTTGGTCAATCACAGGACACTGTTTATGGGGCTGATTTTTGTTCATTTAACGCCACTTCTACCATTCTTCCTATCTTTGTTTACAGTTTTTGGTCAGCAGTGTGTGAACAAGGGTGTCTAAAAATAAGCAGAAGTGAAGGAGGTTAAATCCAGAGAGGGGGCAGCACCTTTCTCCAAGGTCGGGAGCAGGTACAGAGGAAAGGAAGCAGCAGTTTGTTTTAGAGTCTCCATGGCTTGAAAATTGCAATGTTTGCATGGAAAGGTGCAGAAAACGTGCACTATTCTGCAAACACATAAGCTAATTCCAGGGTTACAGTTGTGTCAAATGTCACGGGCCCCCTAGTGGACGATCTGACCATGACCTAAAGCCTAGTTCATATTTCACTTTTCCGTGTGCAATTTCCGGCTGCAAACGGGCGTGCGCGCGGCAGCTTGTGTTCATACTATAGATAGTTGCAGTCGGTGGATGCATACATTAGTGATATTCCACCAGACTAGGAGAAAGCAGATGTACTGCAACAAACAGGAATAGAACTAGTGTGGTGAAACGGATAAACTTTTGTGAAGTTTTAAAAATTGCTAGGTTTGGGCGGTATGAAGGTAATACAGCACACCGCAAAAAGATTTTAAAATGTTGGAACAGTGTAGCTGTTTAAAATACCGTACACCGCGGTAAAACATCTGGACAGAATGAAAAAATAGATATACAGGTACCTCCGCGTCTCTTATAATAACAACTGTGCTTCTTTTACACTTTCCCGATTGACCTCTGGTCTGTGAAATTCAGTGCTGCCACCTACTGGAAACACCTAGAAAATGTCCTTGCATACGTGCAGTCGATGCGCACCACACCAATTATTATCCGCTTAACATAAAAACCCATACCACACGTGCACAGTCTAGTACAAACTCCTGCTGATGAAATGTACACCACTCACCCTGTGTGCGGACCTTAACAGTAATGGTAAGGAGAGTCGGTAACAGTATGGATGGTAATGGTAATGATAGTCGGTAACAGTATGGATGGTAATGGTAAAAGTTGTCATCAGGGGTTGGACAATAAAAGCTTTCAGCCAGAGAGGGGATCATATTTTCATATAATCTTTTTTATTGATGGTCACCAGACCCCGCAGGTCCCGTTTGATTTGAACGCTGACAGACTACGGGAACACTGGGGATGCTCTGTGACGACATCATCATGACGAGGCGGTCCTCCGCGTGAGCGATGGGGAGACCTCTGACACCAGTCTAATTACTTTTGATGAATCTACTTTCCCGCTGTTGTCCTTCTGCCGACATCAGCAAAATGAGCTCTAATTATATACTCATACGCAACACAGAGCTCCCGTTTACACCGGGCTCTGTCAAACAGTCATTGTCAAGCCAGAAAAATTGCCCACTAATGAATTCGGCTGGGGTCAGGTGACTGTGACTATCCATCTGTTTCTTTGTTAACTGACTTTAACTTTTGGTAGGATTTCTGTAGTCATTTGGTACGTTTTTTGGGGGGCAAGGTGAACCATTAAGTGAAGATCAGAAGTTCTGTTTTGTCTGGAAAGACAGCACATAGAGTGGTTCATAACAGACTCTGTGGCTTTCAATAAGACCATTGTGCATGAACAGCAATTTTAAAGTTTAATAAAACATAGTGGGATAAAATATGCATTGTATTGTAAGTCCGGCGATAGAACATTTAAATATGTGCTGCATTTTCACAGTTAATAGAAACACTGTCTCAGCTTATCCGCAAAGGGCCGGTGTGTATGCAGGTTTATGGGATAACCTGTAAGTCAGCTGTTGAAACCCAGGTGTGAGGACTCATCAGCCAATCGGTTCTCTAATTGGTGATCTAATTAAGGAGTTGCAGCGAAAACCCGCAGACACACCCGCCCTATGCGGATAAGATTGGGCACCCCTGCTGTAACGTAAGAAATGTACATCACTGACCATGTCAGCGCCCCCTAGAGGAAGTGAATGTCTCAGAATAGCCAACACAGTCATTTGCGTGGTGCGATTTAAAAACATTTTTACATTTGGAGCACGCGCTTGAGCACTGCTGACGAGAAAATACCGTCCATTTTCTAGCCACTTAACCAGAAGCGAATACCTGGATGTGGATAAACAAGAAAAATAATGGCAATCGCTGTTATTTGGATTATACATAAAAAGCTATTTGAAACTAATTTAGAAAAACCTAAATTCAATTTATTGTGTTATACCAAGCAACCCAGTGGCGCACCGATCATCCATAATTCATCGTCCTGTACAAGGAGCAGCTTCCCTATCGTCTTCTCAGCATCCATCACTAATTTCTGCTTGGGCTGGACATTCTTTAATTACGCGCCAGCAAAGGACACTGTTTGACTTTTAAAGCAGCGTGTGAACAATCCCGCTCATAATCCTGAGACCTATACGCCAATTATCGCGCCAGTCATTTATTAATTTATCAGGTAATTTAATATGGTTCGTCCCTGCAATGCTGGTTGCGACGTGCACGCTTCCGTCGTGTGCTTTTGACAGATCGGTGCTGCTTCTACAGGGATCTCAGGGGACGTGGTCTTCAAACGTCTGCCTGATCTATAACGTCACCAAGCGCCTGCGGGTATGAGGGCGGTCAGAAGACGCGTGAGCGCTTACGAGACTATCTTTAGGTTGTATTAATAGAAACGAGAGATTGTAGATAATCGGAGATTTGTGGATTAAATGTGGTGCTGATTTTCTCTGTGCTTGTTTACTGATGCATGCAACCTTCCCCTTCACATCAACGAATCATAGCTATTAATCATGCACAACCAGCAGGGGGCGGAGTGGTTAAGGCATTCCAACATTGAAATTCACCTTCTATCTTAGTAAAGATCATGGAGTGGAGGGAGGTGGTTCTGGAGTCTGGTATCTCAGGAAGCACAAGGTACAAGGCTGGGGTACACTCGTTGACAGTTAACCTAACCGCATGCTTTTGGACTGCAGTGTACCAAAATACCCAGAGGGACCCCTTGTGGCAAGAGGAGAACATGCAGCCTCCAATCACACACAGCAGAGGTATGGCGGTGCAGCCTCCACGCCACACACCGTGACAACAGCAGCAGTAAACTGCAAATACGCAGCTCTAGAAACATCTACAGCTGAACTTGTGTAAGCCATAAAAAGCATAATCGAACACATAGCAAACAAAACACATTGCATGCAGGGTTTGATCAACGGAAATGAATCTAGCCAAATTGGTGTTTGCGGTTTCACATATATATGTGCACAGCCTGGTGGCCGACCTTCACCGATTTCCTGTGTTGGGGAAGCCAACCTAAAAAACGGTAGCTAATTACATCCAAGCTGCACACTCTTAAATCAAATTAATTTTAAAAATGCGAAACATGATGTAATATGAAAATCTTATTCGTTGTAAACCAAGAGTACTTCACAACTGGCGTTGTGAAAATTAGAAGGATCACAGAAACGAAAAAGAAAACAGATTTTGATAATCTGTCCAAGAACCAAAGTGCGCCTCTGCATTTCATAAAACGTGTCTAAAATATTGCTTCCCGTGAAATATTCTTCAACCCTTTAACATCCATCTCCAGAGTATTTAAGCAAAAACCATCATATGAACAGCATACTGTATAATAAAATTATATAATCCTTAAGTCATATTACTTGGTTTTTTAACCTTTCTATCACAATTTCCTTGATTCATTATTGTCATAAAATTTTTTATTACCATTTAAGCCACTAAAACAGAAACGGATACAAATGTATACAAAGTCGATCAGCAGTAAATAGGATCGGTTATAAGGCGACAACGACTTGTAGTTCTTTTTAACCAAGTAGCGTTTAACACTCTACTTCGCTACTTGTAAAACAAATAGTTAGTTACTGGAAAAGCTACAGCGTGTTAAACGTAGCTATGCTACTGATAAACTACTGATAAACGTTAGTACCGTAGCTAACTGTATACTGATTGCACATCCCATCAGTAAGAGCAGAGCGTGAAGGTTGAATCAGTAGAGCAATAGCACAAATGTACATAAAATATTGCAAAACACACAACATAATGGTAGACGTGAGAGCTCAAAGAGGACAAATTGTCAGTGCGCATCTCGTCCTGCGCATCTGTGACCAGGACTGCAACTCTTTGTGGTGAGAGCCACAGTATCCAGGGTAATGTCGGCACACCACCACGAAGGACTGACCACATCCAACGGGAATAACTGGGGGGGGTCAGTGATGGACTGGGGACAGAGTGTTTTGATGAACATGAAAGTAAAGTTGAACATCTCCCATGACCTGCACTGTCACCAGATCTGAATATAATTGAGGCACTTAGGGGTGTTTTGGAGGAGTGAGTCAGGAAACGTTTTACGTTTACCAGCATCACGTAGTGACCAGGCCACTGGTCTGTAAGAGGAACAGCTCAAAATCCCTCTGGTCACATGCAGGATTTGTATCAATGATTCCCAAGACAAGCTGATACTGAATTGGCTGCAAAAGGACTGAAATTATTAGGGTCTAAAACCATGTGTTTCTTTATCATTGTCCAACCCCTGCACATAGCAAAATATGATAAAGTGTACCGTTGTTTCTGATTAAATACTTTATATTAAAAGTCTTTTTTCATTCTCCCCTTTTTAAAGAAAAAGCCACGTTAATTTTATTAAATGCGTGACATTTTCAGTTTGCTGGAAACAGTGGGGTGTAAGTTAAACCATGCTTCAAAATGCAAGCCGTGCATAATCAAAGAGGAAAACAAGTAAATAACAACAAAATAGATTTAAAGAAAAAACAGCAGCAGATGGCTAAAAAGTTCAGGCAGTAAACCAGTTCCCTCATTAAAAGTTTCAGCTGTCGATAAGTGTTTCTGTTACTGTCTGATTAGCAGAAAGTAAGACACGAACAAGGACACAGTGCCCCCTCCTGGAGCCGACACCTTATTGCGGCGGAGGGGTTTCCGTGTTCCAATGGATCCCAGAAGCTAAGTTGCCCGGGGCTTTTTTTGCCCCTGGTTGGGTCACCCAAGGCAAACAGGTCCTGGGTGAGGAACCAGACGAAGTGCGGCTCATTGGACCACTTACGAAAAGAAAATCATTGGATTCACGATTTTTCTTGAGGGACATGTATAATGAGATTAAGAGCTGCCCCTTCAGTGCAAACATGTAGACGCGACAAACAATAAACAAATAGTGCAAAAGTTCTGTAGCGTTATATACATTAGGAATAAATAACTGAATAGGGTTTTTAAAATATACGAATATACAATGTGATATGCAGTGTGGGTTATCGCACATTTAGGGATTACATAGTAAAAATGATCATATGCAGTGAGTAGTGGATGTTGGATACAGAGCAGTGATATTGCACAGTATACAGGTGTTGCACAGTTAATACCATTTAGGTAATGGATATTGCAGTTGGTAGAAGGAATTCCAGGGGTTGGGGGATTAGACTGTGTCAGTGCATGTGTACGTTTAGAGAGTCCTGAGTCTGTTTGTCCTAGCTGTGATGCACATGTAGCACCTCTTCTGCTGAGGTGAATACAGTCCTGAGTATGTGCAGTGTCTTCACTCTAACATGCTCCTGAGGAACTAACTGTGTTATAATGGCCCCCTGATACAACTGCTTTCTTCTATGCAGTGTCGTTTAGCCCGGTAACCAAAAGGTTCATTGGTACGGAGATACTACTTCCAGTATAAATGCAAGGCCAGTATTCTTATTTTGTTTTGATCATATGATGGACCTCACATCATCAAATTTAATCAGGAGAAGGTTCGATGGATCAAGAACGTCGGGACAGGGATCAGGGAAACGTCCATCGGTCCAGGGATTCTGAACGGGCGATGTCACTCGTACATTACATTTCGAAAATACCGAGCGATCCTAATCAGACAAATGGTTGGATGGATGTAATGACTTGGGCGAACCACTAGATGTCGAAATATCACGTTCATTTGTACGTCATTGTGTTATTACTGAATTAGTGGGGTGCTTTTTCACATTAGCCTACTTTTGGTACGATACTTTCGGTAGCCTACTTTCCATTTTCAATTAGCTGTTGTTGACTATCAGTATCAAAAGTTCCAATACATAAAGTGCCAAACCACTTGGTACTTTGGTACGGGACATGAAACACTTCCTTTGTCGACTATTTATGGGTCATTCCACCAAATCTGTGCCATTTCTGTGCCCAGAACATTATATGTGTAAATATGTAAGAAAAGTAGTCTAGCTACATACATATTACTATTAAAGTGTCTCCCACAGCATCCTCATCGCAAATTTAACATACATGGTGCAAAACATTAATGAAAACTAAGTAGAATACCGAAAAAAAGTCTGTGACCTGTCTCTGCTCACTAATGCTACACTTCATCATGAAATATGATTAAAAACCTTCAAAATATATTTTTTGATTTGCTGTGAGATTGGTAATACTATCATCTACCTTATAGTAAATCAATATTATGCTAGTTAAAATCCATATTTCAGTCGTGTCCTCGGGTTTTCACTCCGCCCTAATACATTTCTGACCTTAAATTTGGCACCTTCGAGAAATGGCATGTTCAACTGGAACTTGCATCATCGCAGTCTCTTGTAGACCTCCGGAAAACCCAAAGTTCTCTCTTTCTGGTATTTTTGACGATATTGTCAGCAGGTTTGAGGTGGTCGAACTCAACGCTCAGTCTTCTATCCAAATTATTTCTTAGATTATATTTTTAAGAAAAATTTTTGGTAAGTTACTTCAATGCACACAATGTTATACTATTAGCTTTGATGACATGTGGCTATGGTTTATGAATGTGCTCGTTTTATGCTAAAACTCAGTCCTGTTACTCATTTAAAGAGAAAACTTGCTCATATGTACGGATTTTACTTATTATTTTTTTTTATGTTTACATTTTTTGAACATGTAACCAATCATTTCCTTAAAATACACACTTTGACACAAAAGACCTGGGCCCGGTTTCTCAAAAGCTTCTTATCGCTAAGTAGTTCTTAAGTTTACCTTAACCTCTCTCTTAACGTTATGGAGCGTTTCTCGAACCGTTCGTACGCTAAGTATATCTTACATACGTCCCACGTTTTTAAGGTTGGTCGGGACCGCTCTTAACTTTCTCTTAGCGTAGTTTCAGCTCAAGCCGCCACCGAGCAGCAGTCTTTAG
>JAODUD010000063.1:3043388-3059888 GCA_026784285.1 Stomatorhinus walkeri
CCCCCCCCCCCCCCCCCCCCCCCCCCCCCCCCCCCCCCCCCCCCCCCCCCACCAGTGCCCCCAAGACTACATGCATTCCCCACGTGGCCCTCCTAAATACATATGCTACTTGGGTCTGATATAAATCCGTTATTATTACTATTATTATTATTCACATTTATACATGTGGGCTAAAATGTTGTGCGCTGGCGACAGGGGAGACACAAATATAAGCACTGAAGAGTCGCTTCACTCATTGAAAAACGAAATTATTGAAGCCTGTGGAAGGCAAGACAGTCTAAACGAGAATTCAGAGTGAGTTACATATTTGAAAAAACTGCAAAATATAATTGAGAGCATTGCATAACATCAATTTTCAAAATTTGTCTTTTGCTTCTTAATGATCAATCTAGTGTAAGTAATACTTCAAGGTCAAATGCATCTGGCCCCCCCTAACAAAACTGGCTTCAATTTGCTTCCCACCCCCCAATCATCGACTGGATCTGTAACTGTGACTGAGGAAATATCATTAAAATAATAACAATAGGACTAAGTATCTTTCCACATTTCACTGTCATGGATGGTTTTTCAAACCAGCGGCTCAGTAAAAACGCTGGAGTAATGAAGGGGGGGCCATCGTTCTTTATTTCAGTACACCGGGAAACATTATCTCACTGGGTCGTATTAAGCTGACGTTACTGTCCAAGCTACGCATAAATAAAAACGAGGCGGCGGCCATTTTACCGGGGTGCGAGTGAGAACAGCAGCAAGAAAACCACGAATCCAAGTTTCTTCTATATACCTTCGGATTGTACAAATCAAGGCAAAGAGACCGAAGAACTGCCGGAAAGGCATCAGTAGGCTTACAGACTTTTAAGTACAGCCTGTCGCCATCCTTCGCTTTATTCCAAGGAAAGAAGCTGCTTTGGTGATCGGCGCAAATTGCCTATTAGTATACGCAGTGAAATAGGCATATATATCTGACTGAACGTTAGCATAGGACGATTAGCGAACAGAAGTACTGTGCTCTATGACTTGTAAATTAACTCGCTAGCCTGCTAAGGCTAGTGGCATTCTAAATTAAGTTAATCTCTACAGACATGATGAGGCAGTGGCATCTTGTGGTTTCTCATATATGGAAACCTTCATTAGCGATAAATCGTGCTAGCTAGTGTTGTTCCTGAGGACAAAGTTCATTTCTATCATCTAAACGTGAGGGTTTTATAGCCACTGAGCTTGAGCGAAAGGGAGAACCGACTGGTGAACTTGACGTTGCATATCATCAGCGTTGCAGTCGCGGGTCCAGTTTGTATTTTTTGAGTGTATATCGAAATAACAGTTTCTTTGAGTTTACGTTCGGCACCTTAATGTAAGACAAAGCTGGGAATTCACGCATTATGATCATTTAAGAAAGCGTTACGGTGCCTCACTGCGCCTGCATTTACACTATATGGTTAACTGTGTGGTAGATGACTTCCTTCAAATATTACGAAGAAAAATATAGTGAAGCTGTCCCATTTGCCTTTTCATAGTCTTGAGCACTCGCTATACATTTAGTTTATATGAAACTTTCTTTAACACTGAAAAGAGATACAGATCTGTGCGACGGACGTCTCCAACTCTCCCTGGTAAAATGGCCGCTACACAGAGAACGTGACGTAACACGCATGTAACTGAATACAACCCATTACCTACATATATTCTGGAATTTCAATTAACCTTTAAATATCGTCGCGGAGTGTGATGTGAGCCATTTAAAGTAGCGATACATCAAAAATCGCAACGTTTCAACATGATAAAAATGACGCCGAGGATTTACCGCCTCCTTTGGATGTCGAGACGCAGTCAAGTCGACTTCAGCGTACAGCACTTCTGACACGCCATCGTCGTCTTTATCTAAACAGACCAAAAATAATTCCAATAAATCCCCGTTATTTGACAAACTGTTCATAGATCCATGTTACGGCGCCGGAGGCACCGACCTGTCCGCAACAGCTGCATGTTCTCGCGCTCCTCACGTGCACTGCGTCGTACGCATTCCGGCCCTTAAATGGAATATCAGCATTAAGGGAAGCCTAGGCGCGCGCGCAGTCAGCATTTCACTCACTGCCAGGCTAAAACCCGTACAAAAGACAGAAAATGAAACCATTAGCCTTTGTATGCCTATGTAGCCCACTTATGTGAAATTGGTTTTATGTAACGCTGCTTTTCATTTGCCTGAAAAATCGTTTATTACTTTGCTTGAGGGGGCGCAAATACAAATTATAAACAAATGTCGTTCATAAATTATGTGTAATATATAATGCACAATGCACATATTTTTTGCATTTGTACATTTTGCACATATTTATTTTTACATTTTGTAATTTGGCGTTATGTCCGCATATGCCTACCTCCTGTCTGTATATTCCTGTAATTTAAGTAAATGGATACTGCAGCACAAGAATTTCCCCTTGGGGATAAATATGGCATTGTGAATCTGAGGAGTAGCTAGTTGATATATAAAAGATGCATCATGATTCATTAATGATGAACAAACGTGAGGTCGGTATTTCACTTGTGTTATTCATGACTTGTTCCTTCAATAACGACAAGTATTGTATTTGCTGGAGATAAAAGATGTGTTAGGATTCAGCAATGATGAACGAACATGAGATCAGTATATAACTAAGGCTTAGTTTGTGGTTGGTTAATTCACAAGTTATACCATAATACTGTATTATTTTTGCCCCCCTCAAGTAAAATGTTACAAATTGTTTTTACACTTTGAACTATTGGGCTGCATAGATAATACAGGTTATCATTCAGCTTAAAAAAAACATACTAAGAAAAATTAAGGAGGGCAGCATGTAGCTCAGTGATCGGAAGGTTGCTGGTCTGAGTCCCATCCACAGGACGATAGCTACGTCTCTAGGCCCTTGAACATGGCCCTTCACTGCCAAACCTGCTATAACCTACATACATGTAGGCCTATGTGTCTCATGGAGACCAAGAGGGGCTGGGCAAAATGAATTTCCCCATGGGGATCAATGGCGTACCTTTAAAAGCGTTCTATAAATAAAATGTATTATTGTCATTAAATATTTTGCACAGATAAATGTTTAAAGCAGGGGTATCAAACTGCAGTCCTGGGGTGACAGAGTCCTGCACATTTTTGGGTTTCCCCTCATTTAACACACTGATTCAGCTCCTTGTGCTAATTACCACACAGCTCTTGAGCTGAATCATTTGTGGTTGAACAGGGAAAGAACTAAGCTATACGGGGCTCCTGCCGCCCCAGGACTGGAGTTTGACACCCCTGGTGTAAGGAGAACGTCTCATTCCTGGAAGGTTTGTGTTCCGCACCTTGGACCGTAGTGGCGGCTCCGTCAGTCATGCTGCAAGAGAAACAGGCAGATATTGTTATAAATTAGCCAGAAAAAGCCAGGCCTAGTTACTTGTATTGTGTGGAGTATCCATAACCCCGCTAACCTGCCACTAGCAATTGCCACAGCAAACGCAGGCACCATGCCTCGCATCTGTTTCCATTCATTAGGACATCATTGCAAAACCGATAGTTTTGTTCGTAGCATCTTACTACAAGACTGTGTGCTTTTCGTATGGCACAGCCTTACCGGAATTGCCGAGACTAAAGACGGCACGTTTTAATTGTTATACTTTCATTTTTAAAAACACCATGACCCTATGGTTTGGACCCTATCCCTACCCCCACCACTCTGTCATTTTCATATGCAGAGAAAATTAATACTGCGGTCGTCTTCTCAGTTCACACGTTGCTCGCCAGA
Organism: Stomatorhinus walkeri; assembly: GCA_026784285.1. Classification (NCBI taxonomy): domain Eukaryota; kingdom Metazoa; phylum Chordata; class Actinopteri; order Osteoglossiformes; family Mormyridae; genus Stomatorhinus; species Stomatorhinus walkeri. The sequence goes on from JAODUD010000063.1 coordinate 3,047,153, forward strand.
GTGGTTTCCTCTCCACCGCAAACATAAGACATAAGTGGTCCGGCAGTATACAGCCTGTGTGTGTGTTTTTTTTCTTTGAGAACATTTAAAAAGTTCACAAAAGCCGTGGACTAATTAGATAAACGAATTCTGAAAAGTAAAAGTAGTCTTACCTTTTTGGAACGGGACCTGAATAATGACAAAAGCTCTGGTGAGGGTGGTGCGTTGCTGAAATTCTGCCTACAGGTGCTCAGGTTAATGGTGCTTTGGACGCATAATAAATCGTGAACGGTCTGTTGATTTCATTTATGCAAAATGTTAAGGAAGAAAGAAGCACAGTCCGACTAGAGACGGCCAGGCAGCTGGAGTAAACTGGCTGTTTTTATGCGGTTTAGCTGAAGGCAGGTACCTCGGTTCGGCTGAGTTCTCCACTGAGTCGTGAGCCAGAGAGTGACAGACAGTAGCGTGACAATGAGAACGGCTCCTATGATGTAAAGTGCAATGGAGCCTGTAAATAAATCATCCAAAGAACATATCGTCATCATCAACAACTGCCTTTAAAGTTTATTATTCTTAAAATTAAGTCTGTTAAACTCAAATAAGACAAACTGCTTCTCATTATGTGAATGACGCATTTTTCATTAGGCCTATATGAGTAAGACAGGGGTGATTCCAGGATTTGACCCACGAGGGGATTCCCCAAGATACGGGACGCCACCCCTCTCCCCGGGTACGATTAAATTGTGATCATTAAAGATCAGTTAACGTTCAGTGCAGCGTGCAGGTTTGTGTAACGCAAGGTCCACACATGAATACAGTACTGAGTGTAAACGCAGCACAGGAAACCCGCTACTATTCAATACTGGGGATTTTAACTGGAGAAGGGGGGGTCCCCCATGGTAAAATTTGCCAGGCAGGGGGTACAAAATGTATGTGAAAATAAAGAACAAATCACCAAATAGTTAAAAAATAATTTTCTGGGGAACTGAGACTAAAAAAGTCTAGAACCATCTATAGAGCAGGAATAACTGTCAGTTAGCAGGTATAATTATGGTGCAACATGTTTATTGCCTAATATTGGAGCAGTATATAATTATCAATGGCTGATTCTCTTTTTGACTTCGTCGAGTTAACAGAAGCATCTGGCACAGAGCAGGGACACCAGACCGACGAGTCACTACACAAAAACCTCGCAAGTCGCCACAGAGATGCACGCCAGGGACTAAAAGGTATGCAGGATGTTTTCTGTATGCTGGAAATGCCAGCAAACCAGTTAAAGTTCAAGTAGTTGGATTCCAGTGTTGTGTTTACACTCAGCACCGTTTTCATGCGCTGGCATTTCATTACGCAAACCTGAATGCTGCATTGCGCATGAACTGATCTTTAATAACAATTTCACAGTTAAAAACATTTGCTTCACGCTATTTCTTCCAAAAATCCAGGCGATATTCTGCCCACACGTACCAGTGTTTCTCGGAGATACCAGTAGGACCATACTGGCATTACTTTCTCCATATTGGTTTTCTGCCACACACCAGTACGTCCCTTCGTGCTCCTCCGTGACAGTGTCTATGATCAGGTTACCCCCAGATGAAATCCTGGCCATGTTCCACCACAGCCACCGAATCTCTGGGAGGGGTCTCCCGCTCGCAGTACACGTTACGTTCAGCAGGGAGCCCTCCACCAGCTGAAGGGTGCCGTCCGTCGTGTGACCCAGGTCAGAGGTCACGTGAATGGCCCTTGGGCTGTCTAGGATGGGGATATCGCCAAGGTGATTAGCATCAGGGGCTAAGCTACCTGACAGCAACACATGGGCCATCTCATTAAGTTAATGGCGTTAAGGGTTAGTTACATATCTACATTAACATGCCATTTCCCTCATGCCTCTAAATCAGTGTTTCTCAACCCAGTCCTTGGGAACCCCTAGACCTGGGATCTTCAAATCTGGACCTTGATTCATCCAGGCCTTGTTTTCAGTTCTTCCAGGTAGTTAGTTTAATAATTACGGATTCTGATTGGTCAGAGGCTTCACACCTGACTGACAGGTAAAGGAAGGCTGGAAAACCAGCAGTGCTCGGACCTCGAGGACTGGAATTTGAATAACCCTGCCCTAGACGGTCCACATTTTTGCTCCTTTCCAGCTCCCAGCCAATTAGGAACATCAAATATCTGGTACTGGCATGCTGGAAGAGAGAAAAAAACCTAGAGTGTCTGAGGGTCCTGGAGAACTGGGTTGGAAATCACTGTTCTAAATGTTTATCCTTGAGGTATCTGTCTTTCAGCAGGGCACTCTGCAGACTCACAGCTGACGTTGAGCGTGACCCAGGCTTCTCTCTCCCGTGTCCACACGTGGTGATAAAGTTTGCAGAGGCATGGCGTGTCATTTTCTCCTGCCAAGGGGGTGAATTTATATCGGCTGTGCAGAGAGGCGGTGCCGTCCGCCTCGGTGGTGAAATCATCGCGAACGCTCCCCGACGGCGCTGGCTGCTCTCCGCACAGCCAGCTCACCATCACATTGGCGGGGTAGAAATGACGGGCATCACATCGTAATTCAGCCTCTTTTCCCTCCTCCAAATTCTGGGGCTGTATCCATAGCGACACGGGCTCAGCTGGGGCATCAAAACAGCGGCCATTTGTGAGGTTAATGCTGACCGATTCATATAATGGAATTTATCCAGCAAATAGTGAATTTTAATTCATATACATTCAGTTCTATCAACTATGAAAATACTTAATAATCAACTGCATTTTACTCTCAAATATCCATGATATAAAATGTCAATGTTAATTCAAATTCCATATAAATGTAATAAACATCAAAATCAGTATTGATCATCGTGATTCACCGGTGTATCTGAATCACCGTTTATTATTAATAATTACCAAAACGTGAATGACACAAAGTATAGACCTCATCCTGCAGACCTCTTACTCACCGTACAAAAAGACAGTGGTGCCATTTCCAGACATGACCACCGATGCACCGGGTCTTGGGATCGTAACCTCACAGACGAATTTGGCTGAACTTAAATTAAGCGCAACATTAATTATGGAAATCATTTCACAGTTGTCAATCTGTCCGTCTTTCGAGCAGTTGATATTGCCGGCCGTCCCGGCGTTTTTCCCCTGGGTCTCCGTATAGAACTTGCCAAACGGCACGTCGTCGGGTTGGGCCTTATAGCGGAACCGGCAGCTCAGCCTCACCGAGGTTCCGACAGCTGCCTTGACCTCCTCCTCCTGCACGACGAACATGGGGAAGGCCTCCGTTCCTGTGATTTTGCATGAAAACACAGAAAGACAAAATATAGAGAAATTTTGCTGTGTAACTCTAGGTTTTGTTGCCCTGGGCTCCTCCATCCATATTCTGCTGGTACCTCGAAGACAACGGAGCAAAGCGGTTCTCTGAAGGCCATTAGGGTCGTTTCTGAATCTGATTTACCCATGTTCCTCAGAAAATGAAGGGAACTTCCCCATTGCGCTAATTTGCCTTGCATTTTAATAAAATGCATTTAAAACTACCACAAATGCTTGCGGATGTCATGTCACAGGCAAAGATGGAGATAAAGGCAAGCATGTGGAAAAAATAAATCAAAAAGGGCTTTATTAGACAAAACTACAAGCAGGTCAAAAGATAAGAGACCACAGGTGGTCAAAACAGGGTGAGACAGACACAACGGCAACATCAATGACCAGACTGGTGAGCTTAAGACAGGGAGGCACTATATACACCACTGATGAGGGAGCAGATGAGAGGCACCTGGGGTGATCCAGACAAGGGCTACAATGAGAGGAAAGAGTAAACAAGTAACAGGTGTGGCTGGTTAGAGTCACACAATGGGGAGAACGAGGGTAAAGGAATGCAGCAGAAAGGAATGCAGCGGGTGACAACAGAAAACTTAACTGATCAAACCAACATACCATGTAAAAAAAGGCTGTCATCAAAAAATACATACAGTTATATATAACACATTTTTAAAAGAAAAGAAACATGCTTTTTTGAGAATTGAGTTCAGTGTGAAACTTCATCACCCTGGTTGACTAATCGTGTTTCGTAAAGCAGGAAAAGATACATAAAAACCAAAAAGGTACACGATGAGGCCCGGCAGGCTGTACGCAAACGAGCATGTGAGCGGGCGGTGGAAACCTCGGCTGGTAAAACGTTAAAAAAAGTGTTAAGGAAAAAGAGACACGTTGAAAAAGCGCAAGGAAGCGCAGCACAAACTGGTGTACGAGAGGCTGAGGTGACAACGTGTGGAAGGTTACACGTACTGTTTTAAGGAACTCTGCAGTGAATTTTGTTGTACAGAAATGTGCCATGACAATAAAAGGTATTCAGTTATATTCTAATCTGCTCCGTTTCAAAGGATTAGCTGTCAGCAGTCATGTTATTTTTGTACTGGACAGATGTTTCTAAACAGCTTCCGCTGTCTCTGTATTTTATTTCATTTTATGTCAGATGCTGAAATCTTGGACCTCTTGTCAGATAGCCAAAATAACTTGGAGATCTGGTAGTTTTTCCAAAAGTTTTGCAGCTAGATAGCTGCCAAAATTCAAATTACGTTTCCGGACCTCCTCCCTGGCTCTTGAATCTGAGCTTTTAAATTACCTCTTTTTTTTCCCTTTTTTTTTACTCTTTTGCAGGCTTCGTGTCATAAGCTCTTGGGCTCAGAAGACAATGGAAGAAGCATTTACCTGTATGGAGTCTCAGCCAGAGAACAGCAGAGATGATGAGAAGGTAAGAGGTCCTGATGCACTGATCCATGATGCTTGTCCGCCACAAGGTTGAGAGGACCCGAGAGAGAGCACCCGACAGGCAGCAAATTCAAAGGAGGAAGTCTTTGATGAAAAGTGCATCAGAAGGTCTGATTCGTGGAAATGCCGTCGGGTTCATCAGTCTGTTCGGGTGAAACGGCACACCTCTTTGTCAGTCTCACCCACTCGAGGAACGATCATTCTCACATCTCTCTCTGTCACATAAACATGGGTAGACTTTCCCCGGCAGAAAAAAAATAAGAAAACATGAGGAAACACAGTTTCACAGGCATCCTTAGAAGGTGTCTTGTAGAAAGTGAGTATCTGGTAAACCACCAGAAGCAGAAATCGAAAAGGTTACAAGACTCAAAAATGAAGTGAAGACTATTCATTTTGCAGACACACCTGGAATTTATAAAATGCACTAGAGGTTATGGCAAGGGATTGCTGACGTGAGTCGTGGAAGCGCACGCTGACTGACGGCGGGAAAAAGCTGGTATTGATCCTACACAAGGACAGCTGAACCTTTGATTTGACTAATCTCTCCATCTTCTGTCTTTTAAAGCTGGCATGGCTGACAAACAGCCTAAGACAGGATCACCCTTCGCAGTCACATTCCACCTTATGGTCCAGAATCCGTTTCACAAGCGTGGTTGTTCTCGAAGTGCGATCACCCACACCTGCAGCCATTTTATTGATCTCACGTCCGCTCCGCTCAGCTTTTGCTTTCTGGAGCCCTGAGCTTTTGGTCTGATTCTGCATCATGTTTCCATTCCCTGGTCATGTTTCTTGCTTTCGTTTAACACAATAAAAACACACTTTACTGATCCCACAGGGAAGTTCTGGCGCAAACAACAGGAATGGAAAGTGCTGACAAAACAAGACTAAGTGCAAATGCAGTACATACAGTGCAAACAGTGCTAATATTTTTTTGTTGAGCTCTATGGTTTCTGTTTGATCATTGTTGCCGGGCCCTGCTTAGTCACACGACCCCATCCTTGGAGATACCCGGGATTGCCAACTTTGGTCAGCTGGCTGGCGTGACATTTTCGATTCCAGACAAGTCTGCACACACATCTACATGAATGTAACAGTTTTATTACCTTGTAAATAGTCTGTAGGGTTTGCGAACTGCCCCAGTGCTTTTGATGTAGCTAATTTTAAGTTTATGATGGAATAATATAGATTGGATGTAAGATTACTTGCGTGAGCCTGAGTCTGACAGCAATTTCACCTTTGGGTCCCTGAAAAAGGCCCTTATCCACCAATGCCTCAAGATCTGTATGACCTAGCTCTCCCAACAAAGAATGCCAGTTTAGTGTCTACTTAATAGATAAAATGGAATAAGGGTGTCCTCATCAGCTACACAAAACATGCAACTATTATACGAATTTATTTAAGTAGTTTGAGTGTGATTTTGTCACTGACGTCTCATTTTATACTTCTGCTCGTGTCGCTAGTTTCATTTCCATTTCCTTTTAACACACGGGCGCTAAAAGCCGCTCTCCCTTCTCCATAGCCCCGCTCTCAGCTTCCCACAGAGAGTCGTTAAGTTTTAACCCCCAAAAGTTTATCATCACACTGTTAAATTATTGTCTTTCCAACCGCATGTTAAAACGACACGTCTGTGCCTAAGTATGAATATGTTTTTTTTTTCATTATTAATCTGTTTGCATTGAGCGGACTGATAAAATCTGAGGCTTCCATCTCAGATTTGATGCTGTCATAAGCAACATGTCTTTTGCATATAAACCGGAGGTCCTTTGATTTTATCTGTAATGTGACCACAATGGATCGCGCAGACGGCACTGCAGACCCCGTACGTGGGACGAGCTGTGTCAGGTTAAAGCAGAATTGTTTATGTAGCCCCACGCCTCCTGTGCCTGTAGAAAAGTAGCGCTTGGTGTCATAAACGAGAGGTGACCTATTTTTTTTTATCTTGTCGCTGTTCTACCATAACGTGTAGATTGTGGTTTCCGATCATTTGCTTTCTTCTTTTTGCGATACAGGTTTAAAACGCTCTGTGCCATAGCGAGTCGGATAGCAAACAGTACCCCAGTTAATACAACTAATTCCAGCCCAACTCCATTCAGTCTTAGCGTGCTGTGGCCGCTATGATAAACTAAAATTTGACCAAAACTAGAATTACGTTTCATGGCGGTTGAGCAAATATATATATGATTTTTATATGTTATTCCATTATAAACTTTAAGGTATCTACATCAAGAGCGTTGGAATGGTTTGCAAACCCTACATACTATTTACACGATAATAAAAGTCGTACAGACGTGAAAATGCTTGTGCATGTGCGTGCAGACTTGTCTCAAACTAGAAATAGCCAGCAGACCAAAGCTGGCAGCCCTGCTGATATATACATGCATTTTTATTATAGTAGCTTACATACGTTTGAATGTCTTTAATTAGATTAGGTTCAACTTCATTGTCAAAGTGCTGAGTACAGACGTCAAACCCACAGAGATTATATATTGAATATAAGGGTAAATCGGGGTTCTGTACAATTAGATGCAAACTGAAGATATATAATGTGCAAAATGAGCAGCTTGTGCAAACAAGTGTGCAAATGGTGCAAACAAAAACAGCGTTCAGTCCAGATACCAAGTTGCATTGTGAAGCTCGGGAGGCAGGAGAATCGATGCTGTAAGGGACTTTTGAGTTACGTATTGACAGCTGTGGGGAAGAATTCCACAGTAGAATTGGATGAAACTTTGTGTGGCTGTTATTGGACATAGAAGAATATTTACAAGTTGGAATGGGAGACATATTATGCCTTATTACAATGTAACTGACTTTTCTGCTTCGTTTCGGTGTTAGTAATTTTTCAGTGCTGAGCCACCGGCCAATGTTACATAAAGTACATTCCTTTATACAAATCATGCAATAAATGCACAACTATGCACAAAAATAACTTAATATGAATGCAGCAATACTCGTCATAGTGTGGGATTTAGGTCTTTTTCCTTTGAAACGTGACCTAAATTAACTACAGCAAATTCTTTAAAATTTAAATGCACCTGAAGGGTGATAAACTTTGGGAAAAGCCTGGATAACAGATTTAAGACGTTTTACGAAGTCTAAAACAATGTAAGTATCGTTCTGTACTTTGTTATAAAGCATTATGGTAACACATACTGTATATCTTATGTCTCTCTGTGGGATAATTCAGAATTCATCGCGCTGTATTTTTATTTTAATATTCATTCCTCTGGCCCCATCTAGTGCTCTAAATAATCACAGTCGGTCGACACTGAACACTAAAATATCGTCTGTATTTCAGTAACACAGTTTCTGTTGTTTTAGTGATTATTTTATATAGACCGGCCACGAGGCAAGGTAGTCAAATTGTAAGTTTACACGCCCATAGAAATTAGCTTCAGTCCACTCGCCTTGCAAAATATACCAAAGGGACCACCCCCAGGATGGCTAAATCGACTAAATGTGTTTCTGGATACGGCCCTGTTGTATAGAACTATAGGCTGACATATTTTGGTCACAGAGACGTCAATTGCATGCCACGCGCACTATATTACCTACAGTATCATGTTTTATTAGCGGTTTTCTGTGATTTGAGAGGGTTTACAGTAACCCGGTTACAGTGTAAATAATAGGAAGTCGTAGGTGTTGCTTAACGGACCGTGTTATTCCCTCGTCCCCCCAAGTTTGCGGATTCGATGTGGCATACGATCGTTGTGGTGAGGGGGAGTGGCTTTGAAGTAAAAAAAAAAAGATATGACAGTGAAGTTACTAAAAAGTACTTTACATCCTGCCATTTGAGACTGAAAAGAACCATTTATCATCAGTGCTATCCATCGTGCTTTATTTTTAAGCGCTTTCGGAGTAAGAACCGATCCCACAATAAAAGCGAAAGCTCTTTAGTATAACGGGTGATCAGTATAGCACGTGTTCGGTATAGGGCCTGCACAGTTTAGCAGGTGTTCGGTGTAGCGGGTGATCACTTTAATGGATGATCGGTAAAACGGGTGATCCCCTAGCTCGTATTTTTCTCTCAAGGTTCTTCGAACAAATGTAGTTCAAGCACATTGCTGACTCTTAACTACACTAAGAATGAATAAACCGCCTCTGGAATGAGATGTTCACAAGTTTCCCTTCATAAATGCATTAGAGGTGCGTTTTAATACACGTTTAAACTGAATAATTCTATATTATGTGACCCAGTCGTTCAAAATGTGAAGTAACTGAAATCATACAAAAAAGCCAAGCACACAATGAGTATATTTGGGAATATCTTTTGGCAATGCGTTGTGTGGCATGGTGTTAGCGGTTGTTCAGCACTAGGTGTATCTCCAGTCACAGTGCTGACAAGGAGCCTGTTACTTTACAGCCGTGCTGCAAGATACTTATTACTTAACAGGAATCACAACGATCACTGAGAGAGAAGCTGACGGCTGGGCCGTGAGTAAATCCTGCGTTTTAAAACTACGGCTAATTTACTTCACTTGTGATTAGAGGATATTTAGTGAGTCTCGCTGACCTTTAAATGCAACGACCGAGCAGCATGAGATTTCACAGCGTTTTCCAGCAAACATAACCTGACGAAATAATTTAATTTTGGTTAAATGCAATTCCCAAGTGGTGTGCACAGCTAAAGCCGTTTCAATGACGTTTTTACGTATGTTATTGCATGGTGTACATTTTTGACAGAAGAAATATCCGCTCTTAATCCATAAACAATTCAGCAAAAAGTTAATCCAGAATGTAAATTAGGCACGTTGTCAGAAATGTGTATTGTGTGATTAATGGTTTATAAAATCATTTACAAAATTATAAGTAAATACAAAAAGCATGTCAACTTGTACTCAAGAAGCCTCCCTTTGGTGTTGTGGCAATAATTATACAATAATATCGTGAAAAATATATATTTTACGACAAGCCCCCCGCTCCTCCAAATGTGAAAATAAAATGTGTTAGACTTTCACCAATTATTTTACACATGGCTTACGTATACGTTTTTTTTTTTTAAAGTAAAACGTGTTTTGGAATAGGTTATCCCCTACCGATAATGTAAATGACTACTCGCGTTTTTGTTGTTAAATGTCAAATAAGGGAGCAGGGCTAAAATGTAATACTTTAATTTCATTTTGGTGCATCCGTGCTAAAAACCAGTCGTATCCCTTCCAGCATGTCTGTGTCCTATTTCGGGAGACTGGATCGTTTCGCTCCATGTCTGAAATGCTTAGCTGGCGTTCCGTCGCACATCCGTGATCCCAATGCATCTACAGATGTATTACGCATCTCGAGGCTTCATGACGCAGCACATGTAGCCATGGATCCGTCGTATACACCGTCTTCTTAATGTAATGGTTCTCAACTTGATTTTCACATTTTATTGTGGTCATTAAGTCACAACTCACTTTTTATTTTCTTTAACCACACACTCCTTTTCTCAATGAAAATGGTTTCTCGGTCCATTTTTGGGTCACAACCAAGGGTTTAGATTTGGGTAAGGACAGTAGGAACGTCCTTACCAATATTGTGGGAGTAGGGTACTGTGTGTGTTGATTTGGTCCCGATTTGGTCACAACAAACCAGTTGAGAAACCATGCCTATCCGTATTGGGTAAGAAAGGTCTGAACCAGTATCAATATGCTTTTCTCTTCCAGGTCCCGAACAGACATCCATCAGGCTACAGCAGACTTCGAGAAGAGTGCATAAACATTGATTACTGAGACTCTCAGAGAGGCCGAATAAAAGTCAACACACCTTCATCACGAGAACTAAGAAACTCAGTCAGCATACAACAGGAAGCCTCCAGCTGCTGGAATTACCCACACCAGCAGCTGAAAGTTTAATCAGGCACAGTGACCCATGAAAGGGCAGAGCTGACCACTAATTGCCCCCCCCCCCCACGCAGTAATAGAGATCCCAGCCCAGTGCTTTGCCGTCCCACAACACCAAGGAGACTCTCTGAAGACCTGAGTTGTCCCTCCCCACTTACTCTCCACTTTTCAGATCCGTCCCCCTAACAGGAATCATGGCAAGCTACACATACTACCGCATTACCATCTTCCTGGCCATGTTTGTGGGCTACGCCTTGTATTACTTCAGCAGGAAGACCTTTGCATTCGTGATGCCATCTGTGATGCAAGAGATCAAACTGGACAAGGACGACCTCGGTAAGAGTCTGACGGTGGAGGGAGGAACCTAAATGCAGGAGAATTCTGGCATGCGACAGCCTCATGGATGACCCAGTGGCCGTTGCTTGTTTATCGATTTAAACTTCTTCCTCCATGCCCGTGGCCGGAAGGTTGCCAGTTCAAGCCCGACCTTAGCGGAATATAACATGTCTGTGGGCCCTTGAGCGAGGCCCTTAACCCCCCAGCTCCATGGGCACTGCTGCAGGGGGCTGCCCTTCGCTGCTTTGCTTAGTCTCTCCTACAAGCGTGTCATCGAGAGCAGGATGGGGTAGGCGCAAAGAGAACGTCCCCATAGGGATCGGTCAAGTGTCACTTAACGTGTTTTTTTTTTTTACAGGTTGTCTCTTAGGATTTCAGACTATGGAAAATTGGCTGGCCTTTCAGGTGGAAAATGATTGGTTTTCTCTCGAAGAAAGCATTTTATATAGACCTTGGGGAGACCTCGCTTAATTGACAATTTTGACTTAGGTTTCTGATGGTGTGCATAAGGCTTTCAAGAGGCCTTTCTACCCTATGAGTAATTCCCTCTGGATTAGATTGGAATTGTGGCACATTCCAGAGTCCGCTGACAGGAAAGATAGAAAGTTGAATCTTAAAAGCTGGGGAGGTTTTATGAAGTTATAACACTGTCACTTCACATCAAGGGCATCCCCTGCCTTGAGCCCGGTGCATCCTGGGATAGGCTCTAGGCTCTCGGTAAACCAGCACAGGATAAGAGGTCATAGAGGTGGTGGATATTGTGTCAGAACAGGAAGTCCACATTTTCAGACAGAAATGTCAATACAAACACAGCAGGGTGGTGTTTCTAGATCCATAGGACACAATCAACTCACTTAACTTTAAAAGAGTTAGATAGGAAGGAAAAACATCTAAAACTTGCTTAAATTCCTCCACCAGGTTGCTGTTCTTGTTTAATGCCTGATCTTCTGAGCTTAGGTGGACTTCTGGTTTCAGTGAAGCTATGGCCACTCAGAGCCAGTCTTCCCGCTTGTGTCTCCAGGCCTGATCACCAGCAGCCAGACGCTGGCCTACGCCATCAGCAAGTTCGTCAGCGGCGTGCTCTCGGACCACATGAGTGCCCGCTGGCTCTTCTCCATCGGCCTCTTCTCCGTGGGCGTCGTCAACATGCTCTTCTCCTGCTCCTCCTCGGTGGGGCTCTTCGCCTTCCTGTGGTTCCTGAACGGCCTGGGCCAGGGTCTCGGATGGCCCCCGTGCGGGAAGGTTCTGCGCAAGGTGAGGCTGGGTGCGGGGGCATTGTCACTTGGCCTGGGGTAGGTGAATTTCTTCAGAGGTTCTCTGGCTCTCTGGTGATGCACTTCTGCTAAAGAAAGTTGCCTGACTCTGAAAGTAATATCTTCCACATTTACACCTCCAGATATTGTTGCTAAAGCAGAGTGTAACTCCAGGGTCCCACTGCGTATGAGAACATGGGATGAGAACACATGTACCATCACAATGGAGAGCAGAAACACGAGATACAGATGCTGGCACTGGATGATCTCTCTTTCTCTCTCTCTCTCTCTCTCTCTCTCTCTCACACACACACACACACACAAAGACCTGTTCTATAGGCAAAACCCTATTCCCCACAATGACGAGCTTAACCCCTACCCAGCCCTAACCTTAACCATAACTAACTAAACAAAATACAAGACTTCTGGCCCTAATTATTTTATTGCATTTACAGATTTTTATAAAACTTAATAAAATATAGTTTTTATCACATTGCGGGGACTCTTGAATATATATATATATATATATATATATATATATATATCCCCCATACACAAACACACACAAGCTGGAATTGTGGATATTAAAATCAGAACTCT
>JAODUD010000063.1:3059988-3090934 GCA_026784285.1 Stomatorhinus walkeri
ATATATATATATATATATATATCCCCCATACACAAACACACACAAGCTGGAATTGTGGATATTAAAATCAGAACTCTCCCCTCCGACCCTTTGCCCTTTGGGTGTGGGAGAGGGGGGGTTTGCACACATTCTAGCCTTTGGCATTAAGAGAAGCAGCACCTGTCACTTCCCCACTGGCAGCCTGATATAAAGGAGTGGGTAAAACCCCCACGTCACCGCGGTCAGTGCCCCCTGAAGTCCCACCCCCTGAACAAATGGGAGCATGCAACCCCCCCCACCACCATGCTGTGTATTCTTCCAGCAGTCTGGCATAATTATCACCAGCAGGGGGCAGTGTGGCTTTGGGCTTGCCGTGAACAGGTGACGTGCGATTATTCCCACGCACTCCTGGAATGGAGTGATCTTAACCCCACTCTGCTGTTGGTGTTCGCTCAGCTTGCATGGCCCCTGTATGCAGTCCAGCTCATCTGAGTGAGTCAGCTGACAGCACAGGGGGGCGGGGGGGGGCACTTAACTAGTTGAGGAGTGGTAATTACAAAATCATGGTTATAACTGCATCGCAAACCATAATGAACCTATTAACCCCTATTATTGCTGGTTGCACTGATTGTAAAGTATGTAAGCAAGTTTTATGGTAATGTTGGGCTGGCCCTGCCCTTCTGCCTCCCTCCCCCCCCCCCCCACTGCCTCCTCAGTGGTATGAGCCATCGCAGTTTGGCACCTGGTGGGCCTTGCTGATGTGCAGCATGAACCTGGCCGGCGGATTGGGCCCGGTGGTCACCACGGTGATGGCGCACAGCTACAGCTGGCGCTCCATCCTCTGCGGCTCAGGCCTCGTCTGCATGGCCACCGCCTTCCTCTGCCTGCTGTTCATCAAGAACGAGCCCAGCAGCGTGGGGCTGCCCAGCATCGAACCCGGGACCAAGAAGGGCAAGAAGGGTGAGAGGGCTGGTCCGTGGGTGGTGCTATTTACCCTCAGGAGCTCGGATTCTGTACAGTGTCCTTCCCTCAGGTTCTGTAATGTTTATAAGGGTTAAGTCCCACCCCTGTGTACAGACCTTGCATGCATTCCCTGTGTTATGCCAGGCTCACAGGCAGACAACCTTAAGTATCCAAATTGCCCACTGTCTGTGTGCCGTGTAATAACGTACCATTCGGGGGATTGGAATAGGTGAGTAGCATAAGAGGATCCATAACTCATACAGAGGGTCCAACCTTGTATTAGCCAATGATATGCTTTGCATTGGTGAATGACAGGGGATGGAGCACTCTGGGGGCCAATCAGCTTTCAGCTGGGGACAGTGTCCCTGTGGTCCCGCCCCTGTATAACCCCCTAATAAGAAGTTCAAGTGGATGGATTATTGCACTATTTTACCATTAAGGCAAACAAAGGTCAAATTCCCCCCCCCCCCCCCCAGATCTTGGACCTATAGCCTTCTGGTGAAGAGCTATGAGCACAAAGCCTTTACATGTATTTGAAATGTTCACTGAAGTGAAGCGAAGTTACTGTTTGCCGGCTTCCACTCCAGCCTGTGGCTGACAGACACCGAGCAGCTGCTACAGTCAGTCGCTTGATCCTCTTCACTGGCATTCGGCTTGAGTGTGGATAGAAATAACTGCTTTTATAAAAATAAACGATCTCCGATTGGCAGTATTTTTCGCACATCCGGTGGGACTGACCAGAATATCCATGGACCCTATCCAGGGGGGGGGGGAGGGGCAGCCTGCAGGGGCCTGTAACCCTGTCTCTCTCCCCTCAGGAGCCCAGAGTGACGAGAGCACGCTTGGGGAGTTCCTGCTTTCCCCATACCTGTGGGTCCTATCCATGGGCTTTCTGATGGTGTTCGGAGTGAAAACGGCCTGTTCAGACTGGGGGCAGCTCTTTCTCATCCAGGAGAAGGGCCAGTCAGCTCTCATCGGTAGGTCGACGGCGGGAACCCGGGCTTCTCACATGGGCAAAATCCGACCCCTAGCCAACAGCAGATACTCACTGCGAGACCTTTGGAGAACATTCTCTGACAGAGCGCGTCAGAATGTTCAAGTAAAACATCGTAGCGTCGTTCGGCTGTCGTCGGCTACAAAGCGGACCAACAAAGAACGTGACTGTGATATTCCTACGACAGCATACTCGACACATTCGGGGAGACGTTCTTTATAATTTAAAGAGAACCTAATGGAAACCAAAGCCTAACCCCTAACAGCTGACAGCACTGGTATGTGTGTGGTTGTGTTTTGCCCCAGGTAGCTCCTTCATGAGTGCCCTAGAGGTTGGAGGCTTGGTGGGTAGCGTGGCAGCAGGGTACCTGACGGACAAGGCCGTCGCTAAGGTTCGTGGGATGTTTCTTTTGAGTTGGCGCTCGTAGCGACACAGAACAGAACCCTCTGATCACCTCATATTACATTCAGGGCCGGCCCAAGGCATAAGAAAACCAAGCAGATGTTTAGGGTCCAGCCGCCACCAGGGGGCGCCCCTGCCACCATCTGATCAGCATGGCAGTATGGGCAGGAACATGACAGATGACAAGATTAATCAGATTTCGCTTAGGGCCCCAAAAAGGGGAGGACAGCCCTGATTACATTTATCGGGGAATTTTAAATAGACTTTGTGAAGGTTGCAGTGTTACGATGGTGGCAGAGAAGAAGAGAATGGAGGAGGATAAACATCTTAGGGGTGTCCATCCTGGAAATACTGCAGGCTGCCTTCTGGGAAACGTAGTTTTTACACAGCTTACCCGGCCACCCCAGACATGAATACCTTCTAGACAAGTAGCAAGGGAGCGTCATGTTACTAGAAGCAGGTAGGTAGCGTAGTTGCTGTTCCATGATATCACCAGCCTTTCTATCTTCCTCCCTCTGATCATGTGACCACCACTTCCTGCATGCTGTGTACCATTTACCATGTGACCATCTCTCCCCACATGCTGCGCACCATCCAGCAAGGCCTACACACCCACGGCAGTCCCCGTCACAACCTACTCATCTCCATGATGGCTGGGATGTTTGTTTCCATGTACCTGTTCAGAGTCACCATCACGCCTATTAAAGTAGGACGACGCTCTTCACATAGGTTCTCGTTTTTAGCCTTATTTCTAGCTCTCTGCCTTCACTGCCTGCTCATTGGACCCACCTGATGTCACTCTTTGTGTCACTTAGGAAGCTCCCGCCTGGTTGATGGTTCTGCACCCTCTCTCCATCCTCACGGGTTTATCAGAGCAAGAGGTTCCCAAGTCTCCTCCCTTCTAAGCTCACATGCAAAAGCCTGGATTGATATTGCTAAAGCTGTGCTTGACACAACTACAAAGATTTTGGTCTTAATGTTATTATACTCATCAGAACACACCAAACAGTAACAAACATAATATAAATAGACATATTAAGACAGAACATTTACATACCAGATTTGCACAATCTTTCCCCGCCAGTCAGGTGGTCTGTGTGTTAATGTAACTAGGTTGTGTTACTGTGTCTAGGTCTTAATGTCTATGTCTTAAACAGTCATGTTCATATATCTCAGTATCTCTATTCTATTTATTACCTCTACTTGCACTGTGACCAACAAATAACGACATTTCACCAACCACACATCTATAGTAGACAATAAAAGATTTTTGACTCTTTGGGGAGTCCCTCAGGAAGGTGCACTGTCTCCGACACTGCAGATCTGGATACTTGTCCTGGGGGCCGCGTTCGGCTTCTGTTCCTGCGGCCCCATCGCCCTCTTCGGGGTGATCGCCAGTGAGAACGCCCCTTCCAACTACTGTGGGACTTCCCTTGCCATCGTGGCTCTGACTGCCAATGGTGAGTTTCGGCCAATTTTGTACCAGCAGTCTTGCATTTAACTTCCTGAAGCTCCTTGCAAATCCCATGCTAACCGTTGACAAAGTGGGTCTATATTCGCTTAGTTGTTTTGTTTTATTGGACAGTTGGAGCTTTCCTCGCGGGGCTCCCGTTCAGCACCATTGCCAAGCACCACAGTTGGGGCACGGCCTTCTGGGTCGCCGAGCTCGTCTGCATCGCGACTACAGCTGGATTCTTCCTACTGCGCAACATCCGCACCAAGATGGGCCATGTGCATGCTAAGGCTAACTGAGGGCCACACCCCTCAGTCCTCCACAGCCAATGGGGACAATCAGCTGGGGGCGCCACTCAATTTGCTCTCTTATTGGTCAGCATGACAGACTTTTTGGCCAATCAAGCCGCTGAAAACATAGCAGTACCCACAGTATAAAAGTTTAACATATTATTTTGTTGTAATATGCACATTTGCGTGATTGAAAACCTCGATTTTCTCATGAAGATTTCAATGTCTACACCACAATAGGATGAGAACTTTTAAAAAGGTCCTGAAGGCGACGTATAAACTCAGGTCTCAGAAATTCAAAGCCAGCTCAAACACTTACAAACATGATATTAAAGAAGATGCTTCTTCTTAAATTCATAGTATAGAATGATGGCAAACCAGTCTTAGTGGATGTATAATTTTATATATTGTCTTTATCTGAGTGGACCACTACATTCTCACCTGTTCAAGTACACAGCATTAATAGGTTTGAAGAACACTGCACAAGGGTTAATGTATAATATTAAATACCCTTAGCTGATCATTACTGCAGTGACCACGCAGGGGGATGAATCTTGTAACGATCGAAGACAACAACTACATCCTTGGTAATTCGCTTAATTTAAGCAGTGTCATCTGCCGTTTTAAAAGTTTATTGGCCTCAGTAGGAATTGGGGAGATTCAGTAAAAGGTGAATCTTATTCAATTTTAATAATAATTTATTGAAAATAATAATTTAAGCATTTTAATTAAAGACGAATAAGAACAAATGCCGTTTGACTGGTCGACTGATATGAAACCTATATATCGATCCAGAAACTATTTTACCGTTGAGTAGTATAAATAGTTCATGGCAAGCTCTAAGACACTACATTTCTTTAGACGCAAATAAAGAGTTCAAAAACGATCAATTTACTTGCAAAAGTCAAATGATGGTAGCACCTTTGTGCACTGAATATCATATATAAACACACACGCAATATATATACTAGTGCATTATATTATTCAGGCTGGAACAAAATTCAGGTTACCTGGTAACCTGTGTAAAAACTACGTTTCCCAGAAGGCAGCCCGCAGTATTTCCGAGTGTGGTGGCCATACGGGTTTTCTAAAGAACTGTGCAGGGGCTAAACTTCCTCTCTTACAGGTTCAGCTAGTGCAGCAACATGGTGAGAAGGCCTGCACCGATAAACTAAAACAAATTAATGCGTTTTCTAACGAAAGTGGTAAAACTATGCACCGGGATGTGGTGCTCTAACAATGTAGTACCTTAACTGTCAAAATACTAGTGTCATTCGACAGCGGTTAGCATTTCAGGTTAACGCTATGCTTGTGAAGCTAATTTGCTAACTCCCATACAATCCCCACTCTCTTCCCATTGCGAATTGACAAGCTAGCTGAATTGTTATCAGTTTAGATGACTTCTTCTGGTTAAATAGGTGACAACAAAATCTAAAATATCGTACTCAAAATTCTGCTTGAACCGCCCTAAAAACCTAAAGTCCACATAAACTGACAAATGTACCAGTGAGCAGTGTCAAGTGGGTGCCGGCACGGTTTATGTACCTGACTGGGTAATCGTCTACAGCAGGGCTGGGCAGTCTTATCCGCAAAGGGCCAGTGTATATGCAGGTTTTTGGATAAGATTTGGGTCAGCTTTTCACACCCAGGCGTGAGTACTCTTCATCCAATCGGTCCTCTAATTAGTAATCTAATTAGGCGGTTGCAGCGAGAACCCGCATAAACAACGGCTCTTTCTGAATAAGATTGGCCACCCCTGATCGATAGCCGCGATCGGTTCGGTATTTTTGGCATCATTAATTTGGTTGGTGTGAGATGTAGTCAGATGGTTAGGTTTGACAATTGGTCTTAGCCAGTGTGCGAAATACACGTCAATGTTTTGGGGTGTCCCCATCTCCCTATTGTTGCGTAATACCGATCTAAATTTTCGCATACTGGTCTTAGCATATCCGCATCTGCAGATGATTTTTCAGAAAACAAAGTGCTCATTAGTTGAGTATGACTTGAGTGCGCCTCATTTTTTTTTCTCTTGCGCAGCCTCCCAAGGATGACAAGAAAAAGAAGGATCCCGGTAAGGCCAAAAAGGACAAAGACCCAGTCAACAAGTCTGGTGGCAAAGCAAAGAAAAAGGTAAAGCTGAATTTGTGTGTGTGTGTGTGTGTGAGGCGGAGAGAGATGGTGGGCTTGGCTATTAGCAGGCTGTCCTACAGAAATCAGCAGCAGGCCGTGTGTTTTGAGCCGGAAGTTGTTTTTTTTGCATATGTATTAGTCATACTTCTGTCTGGTCTCTGTTTAGACTAGGGCAGGGGAACCTAATCCATGGAGGGCTGGTGTGGGTGTGGGTTTTTGGGATAGCTTCTCCAATCCTGGAGACCCACTGTTATTGGCTGATTGAGAGGCTATCCAAAAAATCTGCACTCACACCGGCCCTCCATGGATCAGGTTCCTCACCCCTGATGTAGACTGAAGCTGCCGTAGCATCTAGTCAGTGTTCCCAGTACAATACCTGCCTCTCACAGTTCTATGTATCTAGCCTATACCATTCTGTGTACCGAGGTACATGGTGTCCCGCCATGGTGGGATCTCATACCCGCTGAGCACGTAGTGAAATGACTGTACTCTATATCTGTGAGCAGAAGTGGTCCAAAGGGAAGGTGAGGGACAAGCTGAACAACCTCGTGCTCTTTGACAAGGCCACCTACGACAAGCTGTACAAGGAGGTGCCCAACTACAAGCTGATCACGCCGGCCGTGGTCTCGGAGAGGCTGAAAATTCGCGGCTCCCTGGCCAGAGCTGCACTCCAGGAGCTGCTTGGCAAAGGTGTGTGTGTGTGTGTGTGTGTGTGTCTGTCTGTCTTTCGGTCTGTGTCTGAGACCTCCAGCTGAGGCCCATTTCAGTACTCGTGAATTTAGTCATTCAGGAGCCAGTAAGTAGATCCTGGATGCTTTTACAGACCGTCCCTGGGTTAAGAATGTCCGACTGAGAGACTACTTAGGAATGGACTGGCTTAGAGCCTATTATATTAAAAATCCAGGTTGAGTACAATGGTTCATAATAATGAATGCACACACAGCTTTCTGAGGTTCGAGGAAAACATTGCACAACTTCACCAGTTGGTTGGCTCAACTTACCGTAGTGTATGTAGATACTTTTATTTTATTATTATTCTGACTTCCCTACAAATTTGACAAATTTGCTTTTCCACCACACCTAGTATAGTACTTTTGGTACTTTCGCTTTTGCATTGACTTCTGGTCAAGTACCAGTACCGAAAGTACCAAACCAGCCGGGGTACATCTTTGGTACTTTGGGATGGAACTTGAAATGTTTTCTTTGGTTATGCAAATAACCTGCCTCTGAAACACATTACAAATACCATTACAAGTATTAATCAGTGTGGCACGCCATAAAACACTCTTGTCTCTCTGCCCAGGCCTGATCAAGCTGGTGTCAAAACACAGAGCACAGATCATCTATACGCGGAACACCAAGGGGGGCGAGGAGGCTCCACCTGAGAAGGAGGCCTAGGAGGTGGATGGTGGAATGCTCTGGAACAGGCCTCTGAATTTCCAGAATATGACACTGGTGAAGTTAGTCTTCTCCCATTTGCTGGCCATTAAGAAAATTTAAATTTAGCCAGTCCATCGGTAGTATTTGGTGAACTACACTGACATGCTTTGAAAAGGAAACTTGATTGTCTTTCAGGTGCTCGTTCAGAAGAAGACCTGGCTTTGTACAATGTTAAGTAAAAGCTATAAATACAAGTAGGGCTTTGTCATTTTTGTTGGTTTTTCCACAACGTGGCAGATCCTGTACGGTCAGATTAGCTTTACCATTTTGTCACTGATGCATGGAAACTTCTCCAAAGCCCCTTAGTTTTATAAGAATTTTACCTGCAAGCACAGCATGCAGGACCATGCCGCTTCTATGCATGCTCTCTGACTGCATGCAAAAATATACCTCTCCTGTGCAGACCGCACAACCCCTGTGCATGCTCTCTGACAGTGTGCAAGGATACACCGCTCTTGTGCATGCTCTCTGACAGCTTGCAAGACTGCACCGCTCCTGTGCAGGCGCTCTTACAAGAGATCGTACCGTTCCCGTGCATCGTGGAGATGCCCACACACAGAGTCCAGGATGGGGTTCATGCTCTGTACACTTTGGAAACAGGCAACGCTACATGTTACTTTTTTCTGGTTAAAATCTTCCTCCAGTCCCCAATCTCATCTTCCTGATGATATGATAAAGGTTGACTGTCTTGAGAAGTAAAAGCGCAATGAAAGTGGTGAAGCTGTTTAGCATGTAGGTTAACTTTAAATCATGGGAGAAATGTGCATGTAGCGCCACCTAGTGTAGAAAACTGTACCCCAATTCCAAGAGCTGAAAACGAGGACGAACCCAGATGAAACCACCTTTTCCAAAGCAAAACGGCCACAACTTTTGTCTTTAACTGGCCAATTAATGGTCACCGCAAGCGGTATCCCTCTTTGCTTATTTCCCCAGCTTATCATTTTTGCCAGAATACCCAGTGAGCACGACTCTGCTTATAAACGGGACACCAGTTCATCACTGATTTGTGTCAATCCAGAAAGGCACCGACTTTCCTGTGCCGAAACAACGCAATTTGGAAAGTCAGGGGAACACAGCTGCGAGCCCATGAACGGGACGAAAATGTCTGCACTGACCCAGGATCAGATTCAGAACCACGTCAGCGTTTCCAGGGGTGCTCAAACCACTAACGCTGATCATGTCCCAGGAAAACTCATAAAATGAGAGTGACAGAGCCTGTCAGCTGGTAAGACGTACAAAAATACACTTTGTACCATAGCCGTCCAGTCACGGTGGAATATAAATGATATATATTTTAATTGGCCTGGGTTACTATCAGACCTACTAGTATGGATGCCGTTGTCTTGCTGGGAGTGTAATGTAATCAAAACGGGAGTAGTGTAAAGGTTGTAAAGTAGAAAAGATTACATTTGGACTATTTAGACCATTGCAAACGCCACGGACCGCCCGGTGTACAGCGATAGTATGGATGGAATGACCGCTGAGCGCATCCTGAAGGCTGGAGTGGTAAACCCTTAATGGGATTATACAACACCGTTATTGGGAAGTTGCCAGGCCAAGTACTTTGTATGTTTTAGGGGAGCCGTGCTCTTCAGGAGAAGCCTGCGAGCTCACATCCCAAGGAGACGCTGCTTAATGCGCTGAGATGCTGCTCCAGAAGTGCGGTGCGCATGTAAATCCTAAAATGGATTAAGGGGCCATTAAAAGAAGTCCACCATTCTGTGAAAGTTTCGGAGACCCGGAGAGTGCCGACTCTTTGATATTCACCATTAGAAACTGCGAGGACTAGAGCTAAGTGGATATAAGAAGACCGCTTATTAAAGCTGTGATCACAAAGTGTTATAAATGTATTTGGTAATGAGACCATACGCCAAAATGTGCCCTTACGGATTCTTAACCTGTGGTTTTACCGACATACATTGAGACTCCATTTGTGAATAGCGGTAAAGATACAGCCTGTATAATACTATGCTTGCAAATTAAGTCACCTTCAGCGTATGGAAGAAAAGTGGAAAGCAATCGCTGCACGCAGATTTCACAACTCACTCTTCCGTTTGTTTCCGGTTTCGATGTCATTCGTCCCCAAAATAGATATTTTAAAGGAAATTATTATACTGATATTCACCCCGGAAAAGCAGAGTGCGTTAATTTGCATGACAATAACGAAATACAAATTTCGACTGGACCTAATACACAAATCCGGTAGCACGCATCTTTTTTTTATAACACCGGGTATTTAAGGTGTTTCAGAATAAAAATGGGACCATGGACTGATTCCGCCAAGAAATGGCTATCAGCAGCGATTGCA
Source organism: Stomatorhinus walkeri (assembly GCA_026784285.1). Classification (NCBI taxonomy): domain Eukaryota; kingdom Metazoa; phylum Chordata; class Actinopteri; order Osteoglossiformes; family Mormyridae; genus Stomatorhinus; species Stomatorhinus walkeri. Next base: position 3,069,948 of record JAODUD010000063.1, read on the forward strand.
ATTAACACCATAAACCCATATCTATGATCAAAATGTTCGCATTGACAGAGAACATCACTGTAAGACAGCAGCCATGCAGGACATGAATACAAGGGTGCAAATACATGTATGTAATACGCATTTTACAAAGGTTCAATAAAAACGTAAAGGTTTTTGAGGTGCAGATGCCGAGCCCTTGGCGGATGTGACCGTCGTCGCTAACATGATCCCCCCTGCCTTGCGTATCTAGCCCAGATATAAAATTCTGCCTCTTTTCCCCCGAAAAGAAAGGCTATTAAATCGGAGCGTGTTGTTCACGTCTATGTTTCCATCAAATAAAAGGGCCAGGTTGAAATATTATAATTTCATAATTAACGAATATGGTTACTTTAATAGCGTGAAGACAGTCGGAACTAGCGGTGGAAAAGTAGACAGATACTGATAAATATTAATACTAGATCCTCGTCGAGAAATGTGTGCCGTTTAGCTATGTAGTGATATTGTATATTTAAGCTTAAAGTAATCTTTGGGTTCTTTCGTTTTTAGTAAATCGATCAGCTAAATTGATGGTGTTTTGACACCGTTAACATTGTCCTGCCATTTTCACCCGTTGGCTTCGGTTTTATTATTATTTAATTATTATTACTCAGGCATATTGGTTTTTTTTTTGAATGAAAAACTCCCGCCGATGGGGATATGCTTGGGGTTTTATGAAATAAATATGAGAACATAAAAATATACACAAAATATCTAAATCGCTAAAATGTCATTTTAATCGAATTGTTCAGACGCCGTGATACAAACGAAGGGTCCACTCAAGGAGTCCGCATTCACTCTGACAAATGTCACTAATGTAAGCAATAGGAACGAGAATGTCCCTTTGACTATAGGTATAGATGGAATTGACCGACAATTAGCCAACACATAGAATTAATTTACATATATCAATATTTCTTCTTAGACTCTTTGCACTGCCTTTCACTTTACAGCCAGTTGCACACTATGGGTAATTATTGTTTGATGTTTATTGTTTAATGCATCATTTGTATTGTACATTGTACTGAATATAACAATTATAACTTTGACCTAAGACATTCCCCCAGACATTCTTCTCGTCGTGGCATGTTCAAGGATGTAATACAATCGCATTACCGATATTCATTCTACTTCCTTCTCAGTGGGTGTGAGTTTTCTATATGCATAAAAAAACCTTTCCACAAAAGCACAATTTGGCAAAATCCATGGTTATCTCATACATGCAAATTTGTTTGGATTTTAGGGAGGAATACATTAAGAGGCAACATGAATTTACTTGTAAATGATGTGCAGGTCCCGAGCTAACCTGTAATCAATCCTGAAATACGGCATTATATATTTCAGCCTTTCATGTCAATTTTGCTGCCTATGTGCCAATATCCACACTCTTTTTAAACCAAGTACTTCCTAGCAATGCTGAATATAAAGTTTATTGCAACCGGAGTCCTCTGGTGGTCAAGACGGTGCTACCAATTCCTCGACATAATGTACCAAAATTTGGATTTCAGTCCAATCCAACCATCTTTCAACCAGTTATCCAGTAATGAATAAGTTCTTTCAGTAAATTTAAGTAACACACGAAAATATCACGTCATTTATTGGTTTATTTATACCAATCATTACAGATACAGCTATAAACAGAAAAAAATCTGTACACTTTGATTTTCTTTTTATAACCTAAAACCCACATGTGGATATTGCTACTGCTGGTTTGCTCAATGAACATAGTTGTTACATCCCAGTGTCCTTATAAAATGAACATTTATCACCAGTATGTTTAACACTGATACGCATGTTATTAGCTTTGCTAAGAACACGGATATTCCTTTAGCCGTCCTCACCAAGCACCATCAAGCAAGGCGGTCTGAAATGTTGACGAAACGCGTCATTTTTCCTCTTTTCCCCACAGCAGCCGTACAATTTATTGCAACGCTATCACAATAACGAAAGATGTAACGAACATACGCAACAAACTGACCAGAAAGGGGGTCAACTCAGGAACTACAGGAGATACTTATTAAGCAGTACTGGCGTAAGAAAAACTACACGAGCGTTAACATTTATAGAACACAGCTTACAAACAAACATTCTAGAATTTAACAGTTATAAACAATTAAACTACGCGTTAACCGAGCCGCTCCACCCCACCCTGACACATAAAGCCTATGGAATGTAAGTATTTGAAAGTAAGCCTTCTGCTGTACGATATATACCTTTAAAACAGAGGGCTTGCTCACTCAACACTGACCCCTTTTAGCACCCATAACCCAACCCACTCTCCCCTTTACCAGAGAAATAAAACTCACTGACATTTACAATGGCTAATATCTTGTTCCGAAGGTTTAAAAATGTGGGATGTTGCGGAAATCCCGACCAAAATGTAATTTCCTTTGTTTTATTAAAAAATGTGTTTCTACAATCAAACTACTAAAAAACCTGCATTTTACAAAATAGTAAGTAAAAATATTCCCCTGAATTGTACAAGAGCAGAGGTACAGGGATCTCTGGTGACGTTGAGATGGGTTATTTTTCCTCCTCTTTCTGTTTCTCAGCATTCTCTGTGGCTGGTGCCTGGGAATTTGAACAAATACAATTACATTCTTAAATGCGCATTTACAAAAATCAGCATTAACGCAAAAACAACCGCCAGATTGTTCACGCCTTCAGGAGATAACCCTATATCTGGTGATTTGCATGTTTACATTTTTCTTTTTACCACATCGGCAATCTATTTGCAAAACCGAATACTTTGCAGAAAAAAAAAATCTGCACAATTTTGCACAATGGGAAAGGGCCTTCATTTCCCTTTAACCAGTAAGCCCCCTGCTGATGGCCAATACTTAAAACAAATCCCCAAATGTCTCCAGCTTTGAGCGGAGTACCCACCACCCTAGTCTGTGTCTCTGCGCCCTACCCCCCCCCCTCACCCCCTCGTCCGTCTTGGCCTCTCCGTTCTCGGCAGGAGTCTCCTCCTTCTTTTCTTCCGGCTTGGCTTTCTCCGCATCCTTCGTCTTCCTCAGCTTCACAGGTGCCTTCTACGGAGAGCCAGACACCTCACAGCTCAGCGAATTAACACAGGAGGAAACCTCAGAAATAATTGTCACCTCCTATTAATTCAGTTTAAATGCCCCCCCCCCCCCACACACAGACTGCAAGGTCCTGCTAACACATCTGTTTCCTTCCCAGGTTTATTTACACTCCAGATTCAAAAGATGTTAATTAAAAACTAATGCAACTGATTTAATTTACCTTTGGCTTTGGCTCTGACTTTGGGGTTGCAGGTTTCTGAAATATTGATTAAACAAATGTGATACATGATAATTGTGGGTACAGATTGTGAGTAAACACAGGCAACATTAACCTTACATGAACTTACATTTATCAACCTCTCAGATCTCCTTTTAGGCTGGAAAAAGAAAGAAAACAGCACTTAGTATTTCCACAGAAGGCTGGACAGTACAGTTCCCTCTTAAGTTATGGTAAAACTGAATAATGGCTTAACCTCTGACATCTGAAGAAAGCTGTTTGACATACCTCCTTGGCTTCAGTGTCATTGTTTGCCTGCAGAGAAGAGGTGTTGGAAAATCAACACAGATTTTAAAAATGCAAAAAATAAAAGTAATCAAGTCTAATAGACAAAGGGGCAAAATCGACTATTTATACTGTTATGCAACTGAATAAAAGTTCACAGGAAAAGTACAGGTGGTCTGGCTGTCACAGCCAAAGATGTACTCGCCATATTTGCTTATACATTACGCGTAATTTACGCTGTACAGCGGTTCCAGTTCACGCGGCGCCGAAGAGCGCGTGGGGGGAGGGGACATGTAGCCCTGCCCATTAGGCCGGCCCCACCCCCTCCTGCACTTCCGCTCCGCCCCCAGCGTCAGCTCGCGGTTAATAAGCTGGGGGGGGGGGGGTTCTGGCCGGCTGCGTGGAAGAGCGGCGCGCGCCTTCCCGCCACTCGTTCGAATATGGAACCGCGCGATCGTCCGCGTTCGCCCGAGCCGCTGCAGAACGTGCTGGAATCTTGCGCGGCGCTGTGATGTCGGGCGTCGAGGACGCGCCATTGCATAACGCGGCGGCTCGGCTGGGAGCAGGAAGATAAAAGCGACCTGCAGCGGAGCGCTCCTCCATTTTTCTGTTACAGAAGCGCACCCTCGAGACAATCCCTTTGTTTTTGCAATATCACACAACACGATTTTGAGTGTAATGAGGTGAACGTGCGGAAAGGGGAGGGAGGGGTGGCGACAGTAGGAAGCGAGCGAATGTTCTCGCGTAAGGGTAGCCATGACACACCAAGACTTTATGCCCTTTTCCAAGACGCCAAGGGAATCGTGCAGTACATGTTCGCTGCCCCTCCGTGCGAGCACACACGTTTTATACGTATCAATATTTAACGCTGGCTTACAATATACCAGCCACAAGCAAACGAAGAATGTTTTATTGTTGTTATTTTTGCATTTGCGTGCAAAGTTTTTTTGCAAAACCCACAGATCGTTACCCAAACACACAAGCTACCGATACTCATCGTCGTCAAAATAACGACCGCAAAAAATGCAAACGAAGAAAGTTTTATTTTGCTAGTATGCGTAGCAGCATAAATTATTACTAGAAGTAGAAAGCGATCCTCTAAAAACGAAGGCAGGGAGATCAGACGGAGAACGCGCCACTTCCCAAATCAAAACAGACGAGACATCTAACCCTCTGCCCAAACAGAAAAGTGCAACACAGCTGCATCTCGGTTTATCGCAATGCAACGGATGAGTTTTCGGTGATTACGTACCAAATGCATTTTAAATACTTGTTGCAATGCTAATTACATAAAATCTAAACATCAATTAACGGCATTTCACTTACTTTGTTTCTTTTCGGCATGTTTCACTCTCTCTCTTCTATTTTTTTTTTACAAGTAAAATACTGCGGGGAATATTCCCTCTGTGGATATGTGGGGGGGAAATACAGTACAACGTTAACTTAAAGTGTAAAGCTGTACCTTCTACCAGAGTCTAACCAGACTATAATGTTTCACCGAAACAAAAACTAGCTCAAACCGGATTGGATTCTCTCTCTCCCCCTTCCCTATTCTATTCATTATAGCTGCAACCTGACGAGGAACCTACACTCCGCCCCTCGCTCCTCTTCTCATTGGACTTGGGGTTCGCCGAGACATTTTTAAATCATAGCAACATACCTGTGTGGGTATGCTAGCTAATGCAGCATGTATATTTAGCACGCCCCTGTTATTTTATTTGCACAGTCGTGGCCAGAATAGTGGTGTTGATATCACCTACGTATGCTTCCTTTTTTTTTTTACAGTGATCTTCGATTTTATTTCTTCCCTTTTCCTCAGATTCGTGGTATACACGTCAGACAAATCCCTCTCGTGTGAATGATCTGTGGGTGACTCGTATGTAACACAAGATCAACACACCACACACGCATGTGTTTTGTGAAAGACGCTGAGCGGTGTATCCCAGTCAGCAGCGCCGAGATCCCCGCGAGCCAGACGCGAGGCGCTGGGGGGAGAGTGCTGCCGCACGCGCACGTCGCTAGGGGGCGCCGGCGCGCGAGGGAGCGAAGATGGCGGAGGGCTGCGCCTGGTTCTTGGTGCTGGGCTCCGTGCTTTTGTGTAACCTGGTGAAAACGCTGCTGCCCAGCATCTCCTCTTCCGTAAGTATCACGGCCCGAGAAGCGACCGTCTCACACGGCCTTAAGAGAGCGCCGTAGCAGTCATGATCTGTTTATGAATTTATTTACTCCGTAGATCCCGGACACACGTTACCAGGCTGAAATAGCTGTATTTCACTCCTCACACCTTAACCTTTTCGTTTTGGAGATTCAGCAAATGACGCGCGCTTGCGCTCCCAATTAGGCTGTTTTTAATATGATACTACGGTCGGGTTCCTCGCTGTCATTATTGGGCGCCTCTCATGTGTTTACCCGGCTAGATACGCACACATTTCTGGCCGCAGTCCGTATTAAACTACAAAAACATGTTCATCACGCTGCTTACACGTAGATATTTCAGTCCCCCCAGTCTGTACATGCAGAATGGCCTTTCCCCCTCCGTAATTGTTCTGGTTATGAAACCTTAGGCCGTGCTAAACTGAAACCACAACAGTGATACATGGACCAAAAGGATTCATTCAATTAAATCATTAATTCCTACACAAGTCCTTAATTTTGGACGAGCTATCAGGGCGCTACATCAGAAAGAAGCGCGACACCCCTGCATAGGAGAGGAATTATTTTATTACGATTAATAAAACACTGTTTTAAAGCTATTTTCCCGATACACCGATCCTGGGAGCATTATTCCTTCAGACAACTTAATGTTTTACCCAAGGACGCAGCCATGGAGTCAACATTGGAAGGGACCCGTAATTATAATACATGTTTTTTTTTGTTTTTTTTTGGGGGGGGGGGGTCCGGGGCACTGTTTGTGCATAGGGCCCAGAATTTTTGGGGGGGGGGTTCCCCTTACAGCAGCTGTGGGATGGGGGCCAAAAAAACCGCAAAGAGATCAATGAATCAGTTTTACAAAGTCTAAAGGTCAAATGTGTGTGACTCAGTGGGTTAGGATGGGTTAGTGTCTGTCATCGGAAGGTAGCCGGTTTGAATCCCCCAGGAAGACCCGTAATCTCCATTGACCCCAGGGATTGTCCAGCCCTGCCTTCTCAAAAATCTATGTTGCTCTGAATAAAAGCATCTGCTAAAGATGAGGTAAAAGTGGACAATGAGGCCGGTCGGAAAGGGGTGGACTCACTGCTGGGATTCATCCAATACTGGGAGACCCCCACCGAGGTGTCTGTCCTGTTGGGAAGCACAAAACAGAAGGTCTCACCCCCCTTTCCTCTGTAAGGCTCCCAGAAGGCTTTGCAGCATCTGTCTCTGCTGGTTTCATCATCAGTCACAGCTACTTAATTACTGCCTAAGGGTTCAGAGTATCGCACAGCGTCGAGAGCGATGCAGAACCTGTTCAGACTGCTCCCTCACAAACCTCTGACTTGAATGTACTCGAAACACCTCTGAAGGCCATAGAAAGGCCCCAGGCTGGTGATTTCTAAGAAGCAATGGCATGAAGCACACCCACAATCCGCACCCCTTGTCCTTCCAGAAAGACCCGCGGTGCTGATGTTCCCGTCTGACTTCAGGGATACAATTAGTAACGCAATCAGCATAGTTCAGTTTTTTTTTCTCCTGAGTTAAATACCCTGTTTGTGCTTTAAGGCTTCTAATCCCGCATGTCAAAAAGAGGCCTCAGTTATTTTGTGTGACATTACAGAAAACTGCAGCACCTTTGAAAAGTATTCACCCACCTCGGATCTGCGTTTTATCAATTTGCAACATTGTATCACAGTGAATTTTATTAGGATACTGATCATTTATTAAGTTTTTAAAATATGTGTGGGGGGGGGGGCAGTGGGGCCCAAGAAACAGTAAATGGGCCCCTCCCATTCCCCACTGTGCGGCCTGGTGGCAGCGTCACACCTTGGGAATGCTTCTGTCCAGGCGGCTAACAGTAACATGCTAGCATGCGGCTCTTTCGATACGGCCAACCAGAGTAGCATGTTACGTAGCCCAGCCGCTGTAGTGTTTTTACTAGCATTAGCCTGTGTAACATAGCATCACGCACTTACTGGTCATGCTGCTGTCTCTGGGGAGCTGGGTGGCCTTATCAATCTGGCCAGCGGCATAGTAACTGCCTGGAGCATTAGGACAGACATGTGACACATCAGCAGGAATCGTCTGCTGGTTACCCTCACACCTCCCCCATGGCGCCATGTTAGACCTTACGGATGTCTGAAGGAGACTGAAACCCTTCACACGGACCAGCCCCCCACTGGAAGCTCACACCGAATGTCTTAACATACCACCTGCAGTTCAGCCTAAGTAATCCATCTGAAACTAAGCAGGTTTGGGCATGAGCCAGAACTTAGATTGGAGACTAACTAAGAAAGCTGGGCATCTGCTGAAAGAGGTGTTGGTGTGGCCAGAAGGTTAGTCCACCTGTGGTCTACGGGGATGTTGTGCTGTAAGAATGATGTCATCCTTCAGATGAGATGCAACACTGGGGTCCTGACTCGTTGAGGTCCTATCAAATCTGGCCTCCTAATTATCCCCTGTATCTAATTGGTGAATTTTCTCCTGCCCCCTCACCACCTTAGCTACTGTGTGGTGAGTGTACTGGGCCAGAATGACTGCTGATGCATCATCCAGGCAGGTGCTATACAGTGGCGGTGGTTGAAATGGCTCCCCATAGCTTCGGAAAAGTGCTATATAAATGCTACACTCATTCATTTTCCATGTGCAGCAGGTCCAGGTTTCTCCGCTACAAAAGACACAGCCGACTGGAAGCTGAAGTGCTGTCAAGACCTAGAACACCATCTCCGACAAGATAACACAGCCAGTGCTGGTGAACACACACTATATGAATGCGTGTCATTCCTCAGCATCAGTCCTTACAAGCTGTAGGATTGTCTCAACACTTCCGTGCCTGGAATCCTCTGAGAACATTGACAGAGTGTCACAGGCAAGGTCTGGAGCCCCAGCTCGTTTCGCAGGTACTTAGACACCACGGTCTATGCAACAGAACATCTCTGGCTGCCCTATCTGACCAGAAGATCACAATTCCCCTCCCCTTCAGGTCCCAGCCCCAAGGTGGGGGGGGGGGGGAGGTTAAGGGAAGGAGAGGATGGAAACAGACGCTGCACGGAAGTGTGTGTTCACTTAGTGTGTGTATTGTTGACATACAAGAGGATTACATTCCATTAATAGGAAAATACCATTAACATCATAGCCTATGTGCTAACCGAGATGTCCACAAGTCTCAGCGAAAGACGCAGCGGTATTTAAGCTTCCACAACAGAAACAGTAACGTAATGCCTACTTACAGTCATTGTGACTTTATTTTTGTCAGTTAACCAACCCCTCCCCCAATCATCCAGCATCCTGCAGTCCAGCGGACCGGCACTTGGGAGCCGCTGATCTTGGGAAACGGATTTCCAAACAAATAAAACTGGCCTGCTTTCCTCAGAAGCTGATGACGAAGCTGCAGCTGTGTAGCTCACTGCTCTGCATCTCCCTCCCTGCTTGGCTACCGGAGCTGGGAGAATAGCCAGTTTATTTACATCTCCCTCTCTCCCCCAACACACTATGGGGGGGGGGCATTCGTGTAGGAGCTGGGGAGCCAGCAGGACACAGCGATTCATGCCTCAAAGGGAGCAGGACCGAGGAGAATCAAAATCCCATGGTCAACTCCAGGAATCCCTCACATCACACCTGCCCTAGATCCACCACTGCAGAAGCACCAACCCGACAGCCCCATCTCAGGCCAGTCAAGCTGCACTCAGAAAACCCCCACGCACGTCCCACGCACGTCGGCTGATGGGAGGAGCAGGAGGCGTATCCCCTGGCAACCGACTGCCCTGCACTCCTCTTCACTCCCAGCCAGAGATGGCTCCCATACTGCTTCACATGTAGGGACCACAGCTGAACCAGGTCACACGGTCACAGTCAGTCTGAGTTCACCCTAGTACAGAAAACCAGTTTGGTCTGGTCTTTGAGAGCAGTTGCTTGGGTCTGGTGTACTATGACAGCATGTAGTAAGAAGTCTGTACCCCCCCCCCCCAAGTTTTTTGATATTTTGCTTTATTCATAATATACAAAGTTTTAAATTAGAGATATGAGGAACCAATGGACTCAACACCCAAAAAGGTGCAGCTGGACTCATTATGGAGGATGAAGGAGCTGTAGATGTAGTCCAGGAGACCACGGAGCATACCAACATAGGCCATGGAACCCCAGGACCACATGTACAATGGTCAAGGACAATGGCATCTGTTATCTGGTGAGAGTGAGGCTATGCATGACAGGATGAGACTGCAGAAGGCCAGCCAATGGGAAGGCCTGAGAGATGATGATGTCACTGCTACAGTCTCCACGGCATCAATATGTGATGTTTGTTGATCTAAAGTAGATACCATCTCAATATTATCTTCAATTTTTTTAAAGCTGTAGCATACAGCTAAATAAAAAGTATAAGAATGCACATTATTTAAATAAGCATTTATTTTACACAAACATTCAAAATTATAAAAGGAAAAAAAATTAACAGGGTTTTACTGTAGTCTTATTTACATATACAGACCAGCAGAGGACATGCAAAATGTGCAAATTCAGGATCTTCTGATCCATGACTCCTGAACACGTCCACAGAGATGACAGTACGTATCCATGTGGTCAAAATGCAGAGAAGCTTTGGTATTCTGCAGAGGTCTGGGAGCCGATGGGGGAAGCAGGGATAGTAGTTAAATGTTATCAAAGAGAGCAACAGACTCTGTCGACAGGCCCAAAGCAAAACACAGTGGCGTTAGTATCGCGACGATGTTTCCCTGAGATTAGAAACTCAGTATGTTTAATACACAAGACCCAGGCTACTGCTCTCAGAAATATGGGTTAGTATGAGGTTAAGGGCTAGCAGCTGTAGCGCAATTAGCCTGGACCGTGTGACAGTGAGCACAGCACAATCCTGCCGTCCCCATCCAACCAGCTGGACACTGCCGGAGACAGCAGGACACGTCAAGCAAAATGACAGGACGGAAGGTCAAAGGGAAGAAACGCGGAAGTTGTCGCCATTCGGTTAGGGTTAGCTGTTAGACCAATTTAAATACAGGAGAGCGAGAGCAAATGAAACACCCCCATGGATGAATTCCAAATAGGGAATCTCACAATCATAAGGAACAATGTGTTTACAGAGACACACAGAGGTGGTTTCAGGCCGTGGAAGAACTTGGGACTCGGAAAACCCCTGACCTATGAACAGATCCTGTTTTTTTTTTTTTTTTTTTTTTTTTTTTTTTTAATCGGAATAAAATGTTTCAGTCCAGTCAGTACGTTGACTCAGAGCTATGAAGGAACATGTATACCGTAAACATACTCTTACGAGTTCCAGTGAAGGCCCATGTTGTGGATGTTACATTAGAAACCGCTTGGTATCAGTGTTTGGCAACAAAATCAAAGCGATGCGCACAAGAACTGGGACACAGGTACGGCCCAGGGCGGGCAGTCCTGCCTGATGTTCTCCACCTCATCACAGAATATCCTCAAATGCCACATGCAGTGCAGGCATCCCCATAAGGTTTCAGGTAGTGCCTAAGGGTTATGATTAGCTGTGATGGGTACCCATAGGAGCTGATGATGTCATCGGCTGTTACCGAGGCCCCTATGCCGCGTGATTACAGGCTGCCCTGTAATGTGCCTGTGTATGTGTTGTTGAGCACTGTATGAGAGATGAAGGGTGGGGACCCAAGTGCAGCACTGAAACCCCATCCTGTTTAAGGGGTGCCTCTCACAGCCTCTAGGTGGCGTTGTGCTGCAGCGGCAGGGATTCAGCATAAACCTGTGTGAGGACGACCGCTAGCGTGGCTAGCAGGGGGACGCCCACGCTGAGCAGCTCGTACAGGAAGGCGTAGTCCTCTCTGCGTGCCCTCACATGGCGATTGGCAGCACACGCCACGCCCCTCACGTGCCATAGCACCCCCTGGGGGCCACGGAGGAGGGGACGCAAGGTACCTGGAAGAGGGCTGTGCTGGCCGTCTGTGCTGAACCATCCTGGGAACACCTGGCCAAGGACATGAGGGAGGGGGAGCCCCATCAGATTACAGAGACACACACACACACACACACACACAGCGTCAACGTATTCATATCTTTAGGGGGACTCTTCATTCATCTCTAAGGGCATAATCCTAATCCCAGCAATGACAACCTTAACACCTACCCAGCCCTTACCTTAACCATAAGTAACCAAAACAAAATGCAAGACTTATGGGATTTTTAGTTTTGATTGTGACAGATTATGAAAACAAAACAAAATTGGGTTTCAAAAATATGGTCCCCTCAACAAAATAACAGGTTTTTAATCACACTGAGGAATCACCGAGTTCCTACAATGTAATATAAACATAACCACCCCCCCCAAACATACAAATACACACACCACCTAACAAACTGTCCTATTTCTGACAGCTATAACACCATCCTGTTTCAGCTATCAACACACTTCACTTTAAAAGAATCTGAGACAGTACCACTGTATTCTGTGCGTGTGTCTGAACATCCTGAGTGTGATTACCTTCTGTGAGGCAGACGTCCTCTCTCTTTGGCCACTGTTTGCCTTTTGTTGTGCAAAGTGAGTCTTACAGTAGAACTTGCCTGTTGAGACAAAATGGACAACAGACCACAAGTGATCTCAGTTTTTATTCAAAAGTGACTGAATGCTCATGAGGTTTGCTGTAAAAGCAAGGGAGGACCTACCGCAGGCAAGTGACCACCTGCATGGTGGTGACCACCACTCAAACCACACATTCGCCCCCTGTTGGACCCAAACAGTTACTACACTGTTGAAGGGGGCAAAGTAACTGTGTGGGACCCCAAAAAAAAGCAAACCCACCCCTGGAGACCACTAGACACCCCATCCCCTCTTTAACATCCAGCAGTGGCACGTGGCGGACAGCAGGTCGCGTACCTTGCTCCGCGCTGAAGACATGGCTCCCCAGACAAAGGGCGGAGTTACAGACGGAGCAGCGGAAGCAGTCGCGGTGGAGGAGGAGCGATTCGGCGCCAAGCCGCTCCATGGCGTAGACACGGCGACTACAGACGTAGCACGTGTCACTCCCCCTCAATGGGGTGGGCGGGGCTATACGCAAGGAGGCCTGTAAAAGGAGTGTCATGCATGGTTACGTACCCCAGGCGCGTTTACCGCCATGCAAACCCTCACTGACGCCACCTACGAAAATTCTGAGATGTGCTTCTTTAAAAAACAGGAATATACAAAGCTAAACATGGTGCACGCAAACAGGCATGACTCAGACTGACACCAAGACCAAGACAGGACATTGCTGCCTTAGAAAGGGTTCAACGCAGGGCTACAAGAATGATTCCTGGTCTTATGAGGAGAGGTTAGCTGAGCTGAATCTGTTTAGCCTCGAGCAAAGGAGACTAAGGGGGGACACGGTCCAGGTGTATAAGATTCTAACAGGTCTGGATGCTGTTCAGCCAAATAGTTACTTCAATATTAGTTCAAAAACAAGAAATTGTGGTCACAGGTGGAAATTAACGGGAGAACGTTTTAAACTGCATTTGAGAACAACTTCTTTACACAGCAGGTAGAGTATGGAATAGTCTCCCTGTTAGTATAGTGCAAGCTAAAAAACCTTGGGTTCCTTTAAAGCAGAGCTAGATCATATTTTAACAACTCTGAGCTTTTAGTAGAATTCTCCCTAAAGCTTGATGGGCTGAATGACCTCCTCTCCTTTGTACATTTATGTTATGTTCTTACGTACAAGCCACCCCCCCCCCCCCCCCCCAAACACAGCCTAATTAACATTATATTAATATACAGTTGCATTGTACAGAATGGAGTTTAGGTTCTAGATATTTTTTTGTGAGTTTTTAATAATTCTTTTTAAATAAGTGACTTAACGCATCGGGCTGCAGATCCTGGACTCCCCACTAGGTGGAGCCTGACTTGCTCCTCAGAGTACCTTCCTGGTATTAATATATACGCAGGCCTGATGACATTGGCTGCTACAGTAAAACACATGTATAGCACCAGAGATCCAGTGGAAAAAAACACTATGGCCCTAATTGACAATTTGGCAGTATGTCACTGGTCATACTGGTCAGACTAGCCCAGGAGGTTGTATGCCTCATACATGCTGATTGCTAGCCAGTTCTGTTTCCGTGTATGTGGACGTGGCCATCACGACGAAGATCATGCATTTATGAAGAAGTGGAGTACGGAGCTTCTGGCCTGATGTTTGTAATTTAAACATCAAGGCACATCAAGCTTCAAGCCCAAACATAATGTGCACTGCCGACAGCTGCAGAAGATGTTGTCTAAGCTCCAGCTCAGGCTAGCCGCAGACCAGCAGGGACAAAGAAGCTCCCCAGTAAACCCGAGGCAGCAGTGGCGGCCGCTCTGACCTGCCTCCGGACCAAAGAGCTGGGGGCGTTCTCCTCGAGCCTGGCCTCCAGTTGGGTGGCCATGAACCTGACCTTGTTCTCCTGAAGATCAGCACCCTTGATCCCAGAGGACGACCTCTGAATGGACAAGTTGGTCACCTGGCCATGAAACACAGCACTCAGCAGCTGCCCTAGACAGTACAGCACCATAGCCGTTCCCAGGAAGCTACTACTCTCTCATGTTTGGACCAACATCACTGTACAACGCGGTTCTGTTCGGGAGAAACCGACCTCCTCCAAACGAGCCCTCCGTCTCCTTTTGTACATGGACTCATTGTCCTCAGACTTCTGCTGCTCCTGAAAGGACAGAGCACTAATTTAAACATGAATTATTCATCCCCCGCCTGTTTTCTGCCCCCCGCCCATAGAACAGTGGCCTCTTCTCCAGCACTGATCCTTTGTTTCATTCCTGCCCTCCACCACCCTGCATAGATACATTCATTGTGTCACCCCCCCCCGTGATTAACACTAAAATCCACATCATACTGGTGCAAGCTGCCCTTTGCTGCCCTGCTTGATAACAGCCAGACAAAATGCACCACCTTCTTGCACTGGAGGCATGGTGCTTTAAAAGTTATCATTCACTTTGATTCGATCCTTTAAATTTGATTTCATGTCTGAAACGAATGTCATTCGAACCCATGTCTGGGTCATGGGGCGGTACCTTTGGTATTCGCTTCTTCGGCGCCATCGGGATCATACAGGACTTTGAAAGTTCCTTGCTGTTCTCATCCTTTCCTTTCTGAGGAACTTTGAAAAATAATAATGCGGTCATTCTTCCCACTCAGAGGCAGGCGGAAACAACATCAGCTGGGTATTTAAGAGACGCCAAAGGAAAACGCTGCTGGTGAAAGACACCATGAAAAGATGAAAAACTCTGGAATGTTTAACCAGCTCAAGCTTGAAATACCAGCTCAAGCACCTTTAAAAGAATGTATGAATGACCCAGAGTCCGAGCATCGCTTCGAGATTGGCACATGACCTCTCTCAGCCTATCAGATCTACCTGCCTTTCCCAGCCAGACAGGTGAGCTAACTGGGAGTGTTCTCTACAGATGGAATGCAGAGACAGGCATGCCTCAGATGTCATAACTGATAGCTACACACAGTTGGGACGTCACTCTAAATTGAACACACGCCCCCCCGATCCAACAATGGGGCTTCTGTTTAGGGTGAGTCTATCCGTCCCCAGTTTACCTGAGACAGAAGAGGGGGCGCTGTGGAGCACATCATAAAGCTGTGACAGGTACGTGACCAAACTGAGCTCGTCCGGCTTCCGGTTGGCCGCCATCTTGGCACCTGTGGTCAGTGGCGGGATCCTGAACTCGCATTCGGCGACGTCGAAGGCTATCTGGTTGTTCTTGGCCGAGTCTCGCGGGTTTAGGGTGCTATAGTCCCTGCGTGAGAGGTGGAGGGGGGATTATGTATTTGCATGTAGTGAAATGAGACTGCTGTCGCAACAGTGAAAAGATTTAGGTGTGTTGGAGGGGAGAGGGTGCCGGGCAGCATACATGGCGTGTGGCTCAGTGGGGTAGATGCCGTGTCTTATTGGAAGGTTGCTGGTTCAAATCCCAAGGTTAGCAAAGAGGATTCCCCCCATGCAAAGTCCCTAATCCTGAATTGCTCAAGATACTAGCTGCTAATACGTATGTCACACTGGATAAAAGAATCTGCTTACTAAACGTTAATAGCGATATCTTTTAACATGGAATGGGGATTAGTGGGCATGGGGCGTATGAGTTAAAGAACAAAGGGGGGTGGGTCTTTCAGTACTTACAGGAGATCGGGCCGAAACCGGTGAATGAGGGCACAAAGTGCCAGGCCGCTCGTCCAGGAAGCGGCCAAGTCCGACACATCCACATGCGGGTAGCCCCGGGTTTGCGCTTGGCACCAGGTCAGCAGCTGCCTGGTCCGGATCTCAAACTCTACAAGGCAGAACATCCAGCAGGACACCACAGATCAGGGTTTACACAGCTTACACAGCTCTGAGGCCCGCCCAGACCACAGAACCACCATAAACCTATAAGCAAGGAGACCTCAGATGACCTCAGCGAACCATCTAGCTGGGCTCTGGCGGCTCAGACGGCTGAAAACATGATAAAGTCTCCTAGTTATTATAGCTATGCACTAGCGAAGGAGCAGGTTCACCCTGAAGAGGAGACAAAAAGT
Organism: Stomatorhinus walkeri; assembly: GCA_026784285.1. NCBI lineage: Eukaryota > Metazoa > Chordata > Actinopteri > Osteoglossiformes > Mormyridae > Stomatorhinus > Stomatorhinus walkeri. Next base: position 3,086,159 of record JAODUD010000063.1, read on the forward strand.
CTCAAAAGCAGGACCCCCATGCATCACTGGGCACAGAGAGCGTCAGTCACAGCCGCACTCACCCTGCTGAGACTCCTTAACAGATCGGCGCAGTGACTCAGAACGGCGAACGTGGCAGGGCTGCAATTTCCCATCGATAAGCAGATGGCGCACCTGCGTCGGGCAGGAGAGAGTCATGGGGGGGGAAAGACTGGGACCATCCCAAAGCTCACAGGCACGATGAAGAGACGAATGCGTATATGAAATAATTTCACTTTCTCCGCGCATGGAGAAGCGGAGACTGGTGCCGAAGTCCACGTTCTTCAGCCTCACCTGATGCGGCCGGACGCAGGCGGTGCTAAGGTTGGGGTACCGGCTGGCTGGGTCGATGGTGTACTGCTCAAAGTTCTTGGTAATGTTCTCAGGGGTTGTCTGGGGCAGTAACCTGTAAAGACTCTCCCTACAAACAAAACATGAGTAACCAGGACATCAGGATTTCAGCCACTCACGCTGACTCACAGAACAGAGGCAGAGAGCCTCAGAGCATTGTAATATATGGATTGCATGATTTTTTTGTTTTTAAATAGCAGTATTGTGGGACCTTATGTTGCGGTAACTGAACACAGTGTAGCAACACGCTTGTTCACAATCGTTCCGTCACATCTCGCCACTGACCTCTCAGCCAGGAGCTCCAGGGGCGCCCGCTCCTCCGCCCAACCTCTCACCATCCAGGCCGTGTCGAAGGCGGCCAGGAAGCCACGGGCACAACCCGTGCCCATTGGCCAGAAGGGCTGGGGAGAAGGAGACAGCCAATCAGCAGAGGATACGTAAAACAGGGTACAGCTGAGAGGGAGAGAGAGAGCAAACAGAGTGCATTGGGATGGGGGGGGGGGGCTGTGGGAGGGTGATATGGGGTACCCAGACAGTGGGGGCCGAAATGAGCCAGGCACACAGGGAGGGGGGCAGACAGGTCGATTGGCTACTGTGCAGCAGCCACAAGTTGACAAGGTCAAGATTCTGCTGTAATCTAATCTAATCTAATCTAATCTAACCAACAGCGAGCAATTAAAGAGGCAAAAAGGAAATGCAGGCAAGCTTCCACATGGCTGGGCTCTGCCCACACGCGTGTGCAACCGCTTGGGAGGACTCCACTGTCAGGTGCCACCCATGCCAAACACGTAGGGAGTGCAGCGAGTGAGTGCAGGATCTGTCGTGGATCATGGCTGTACGGCCTGTTCTCCGACCAACGGTCAAACGCCTTCAGCCTCTTGGGCAAGAACGCCGCAGATGCTTGAGCAAAATATACGGCTGATTACCGTGGTGACCTCATACACTGGATTGCGACAGGAACGATCCCGCCGCCCCTCACCTCCAGCAGACTGTCTCCCACCAGCGCCACCAGCAGCCCGCGGCCACCACTCTGCCGCACCAGCGCCGCGCTCTCCGAGGCGTACATGCAGGTGAAGTCGAACATGGCGACGTCTGGCTGCCCGTGGTGGTTGGTGGCGAAGTCCAGCGAGGGCAGCCGGTAGTTGGTGCCATAGTCGGCGGCTTCGCGGGCGTATGACTGCAGGGCCTCCTGGTCCACGTTCTCCCCGCTCAGGAGCATCTCCGTGTCCATGTGATCCTGTCCAGGGGAGACCGATCAGGAGAGGGAGGTCAAACCAGAAGGTCTGCGTGAAGAGAAACGATGAGAAACGAGCAGAGACGCAGAGCGGCCGCCAAGAGACATGCAGGCTTCTGGCAGCCAAGGCATCCTGCAACGCAAAGTGCGCACATCTGCGCAGACGTACGTGTAGGATGACGCCCTTATCTAGCAGGCTTTGCTTCTTGGCCGTCATTACAAAGTAGTGGGTGTTGTCCTTGTAGTAGACAATGTTCTCCAGGTCGATGCCTGCAGAACAAAACAAATTAGAACATTCTTGTAACGTTCTTCAGATTGAACCCCAGTGACCAGGGTAAGCTTTTAGGTTAACTTCTCCTGTTCTAAACCACATACTTAAAAGACAGACAATTGGTACCTGATCAGCAACCCTGGAAGCCAACCATCTCATACGTTAAAGGTGTCTCTGTTAAAAGAATAAACAAACCAGAACTCTTCCCAGCTATCTCACCCATTTCATCCTTCAGGTCCAGAAAGAACTTCTGGTTGAAGATGAAGGCCACGCCACTGATCTCCTCCACCTTGGCTTCAGCTGTGGTGTTCCTGTTGATAAAGTTGGCAGTGATGGCGATGGCCAGCTTCCCGCGGAACTCCTTCCTCCTAAAACCTGGAGGTGCGGGAGCGATAGGATTGTTATGAGGCAGCAATTTCAAATGGGTTCTCTGAATAGAAAGCATATGATATCGGGCCCCTGAACCCAGACAAATCCATCCATCCATCTATCCATTTTCTGTCACCGCTTGTCCTACTCTGGGTCACAAGGGGTCAGAAGCCTATTCCAGAGGCCATGGGTGAAAGGCAGGGATCAACCCAGGATCAAGTGCCAACAAGATCAAACCAAATTTTTTATTATTCATGACGTAACAGCAGACACTTTTATAAGGTACTGGGAATTTTTCAACTATAAACTGACACAAAGAGAATAAGGAATAAGGAAATTTCATACGAAATTTTGCACAAGTTAATTGTATTTAAAATAGTTTGCTTTAATAGTGAAACTCTGGATAAGAATTTGCTGGAATTCTCAGAACTTTTTTTCTGATGCTTATTAACATATTACACGTGGGCTTCAGCCACCCCCCAAAATGATCACAATTACTACATTTTTAGGGGGGGCTTATCATCCTATTTTTGAATTATATATCCATACATTTCATACAAGATATCACTGAGCGCAGGTACGCACTTAAATAGAAGCAAGACTATGGACTAAAATTAAAAATAAGACTGTAAGTCTAGCTATCATTATGTAATTAAAATTATGTACTGGCTGTTTAAGCTGCTATTGGTATTGATGTTGCTGGCTATTTAAAAACAAATTTAGACTTACTTGCCCACATAATGCTGCTGTTATAACTGGTTATTGTGATCAAAAACTTAATGGTAATTACCATTCAGTGGATATATTTGTACAAAAAAAAACTCATAGAATCATTTAGAGGAGAATTAAAAAATGTAGACAACCTAAAGACTGAGGCATAATTGTTGTACAAGAGATAATAAAATTAAAGAAGCCTGTTTAGGTTTGGTGAAATTTTTTCAACCCTATATACACGCTAATTCCTTCCTACATCACTGGGGGCTAAGTGCCCCTTGTCTTTCAATCCTAGTGACATCCCTGATATTACATGTATCAAACTACACAACAGCCGCCTGTGGAGGTCTGAGCTAAAGGCATACAGAATACCTGTTTAATGTACACAGAAAACCTGTCTAATGTACACAGAATACCTGTCTAATGTACGCAGAATACCTGTCTAATGTACACAGAATACCTGTCTAATGTACTGTCAGAAGCTATGGGGGTCATTAAGGCTGACAAAGGCCCTGTTGAGTATTTGCAAATTTGGGAGTGAATCTGCACAATAATTTCACACCGCTAGCATATGCAATCTCATCCTCAGTCATGGTGTCTCATCTAATCTCCCGTCACATGGATCCAACAGGGTGCCCAGCTGCTGCACTCTCTAGGCCTTACCAGAGACCCGTGAGGGACCGTCATCTACATGAAATAGGACACAGAGTAACTTTCATATCCTCGCTTTTGCTAGTTTGCAGCCCAGGCGAGCTTCTCAGTCTGTCCTCAATGGAGGATAAACTCCAGAATAGCCTTCCAAATCCCCAACGGCACTGTAGTGGGTCCCGCTATTAGGGCCTTAGCTTGCTGAACAGCATCCCGGCTCTCCGTGCAAGGCTTCCAGCACGTCTCAGGGGCACGACCTTATCTTCAGAGAAATTCCGCCTCATTTTCGGGACTACAGGCCGAGCCGACCGTTCCGCTATGTTTACACCGATATAAAAGAGCCCCCATTCCACCCAGCTCAGCGCCTCACAGGGGAGACTGCGTCCTTCTTCACTGTGGGCTTATTAGCTATATGAATGCCAAGCTGCCAAATGTGGATTTGGGTGAAACGCTGCATTTCGAAAATCAGAAAAACACGGACACCGGCGCCAATATCTGCCTTTGGACTAAATATGAAAATACATGTGGAAGCAGTCGGTAGCTGAAGCGGCATTTGCCGGTTTTACCTTCTAGAGTCTCTTTGTGTCCACTGGCCCCCACCAGCACGTCGAAGCTGAAGTCTGACACGTGGTGACCCGCAGGTCGGATGTCTGCCCTCCAGCCAGGCCCTGCAACGTCACGCATGAAGCCGTCCTAAGCGAAGGCGTGTGCGCCAATGAACCCATCCGCTACCGAAAGCTACCCACTATTCTGAAAGAAAGCAGAGACCCTACAAGCGGGGGCGCCTTAAGATAATCCAGCTCCCGCTCGTAGCATTTCAAGCTTTTCACACTAGTGCACCTGCTCACCCTCTCGGCCCGGGTGTTCCGGCGGCTCTCGGAGCCCGGCGAACTCCGCGTTGACGTGGACCTCCACACCGATGAGCAGGCACACCTTCAGCAGGATGAGCTGCAGCTGGCGGATGCCTGTCAGGCCGGGACAAGACGGTAACCATAAGACCCATAAACTCTCAGAGACACACAAGCCCACCTGAACGGGGCTCTGAGGATTAAAGCACAACAGATATACGGTGATCCCTCGCTACTTCGCGGTTAACTTATCGCGGATTCACGACTTCGCGGGTTTTTAAATATACAGTAGTAGTAGTATTTCCTAGTCTAAGAACAACACA
>JAODUD010000063.1:3131473-3148792 GCA_026784285.1 Stomatorhinus walkeri
CATGAAAAAGCAGCTCTTTTCTGGAAAGTGGAAACAAGCTGAAATATTGATGTGCCACATAAATAAAAGATGAAGAGGGATGCTGCACTGTTCCCAGTGCTTTGAGAAGCACTGCATTGCAAAACTGGGGACAGAAATGCGAATTTCAGCATGCTTTAATCAGCGGGACGGTAATCTCAACAGTAAATGGATGATGGATATTGACGGACTGAAGGTCCGTGTTTATTGGCCGTTTGCATATGATGAAATTTGTCATGTAGCTGAGAGATGTATGGATGACGGACGGGTTGGATGTGTGTGCGATTGTGGGTCACATGACACTGGTGCACAGAACCACCTTGTTGTTAGAAAGCTAAGAAACTGGTAAGATAAGGAGGGAAGGAGCCAAAGAGAAGGTGAGAGGACGGTCTGATCAGACAACCAGAATATGGACTGGGGAACTACGCTTTCCATTTGTGTAACACCTTCAAGATTCCTGAACTGAACTTCGAGGGACCCAAAGTGATGAGCACCAAGGGGGCGCTGTTCAGAGAAGCAAGCTGGTGCATTTTATTCAGAACCAGGAATACAGCAGTCAAGGGGAATGTCGCTGGGAATTGGCACAATTACAATCACAGTTAATTACTTAATCCCCATGCAAACACCTGCATTTTGAACGGTTCCCAGGCTGGTGTTCTTGTTAATGTGTTGTTTGCTGAGCAAGGACATGTCACTGCCTGAGGCAGAAGTGGTGAGATCCTGGACCGAGTCCAGAGGCTGGACGCCTCGCGCCTATGAAACGTTAAAGATGCCCATTTATGGGCTTCAGAGAACGAACACCAGGCTGAGAACGGAGACCTGGGACATAAACGGATGGCCGACTGGGGGCCAGGGGGGGTGGCAGGAAAGCAGCAGAGACAATGTAATAGTCATTTATGGTGTTTTTTTGGACGGGAGCTGAATCATTGTGGCTCTTTAAATATAGCATCAATACTTGCTTTGCAACTGTGTATCTAAAATTTACAGCAGACCAGTTAGCGTGTTTTTAAGAACCTTAAAATCAGCATTACCCATAATCCCTTAACTTTGTATCCTTTTCTGAATAATTTCTATTAGTTTTGACTAAATGCAAATTAAATATATCTTGCATTTATAAATGCTCCGTTTATGTAGATGGCTCCAAGAAAGATGTCCCAGAGGACTTTGACATCGACATGGACGCCCCAGAGACTGAGAAGGCCGCCGTCGCCATCCAGTCGCAGTTCAGAAAGTTCCAGAAGAAGAAGCAGGAACCCAAGTCCTAGAGGGTGGCCAGGATGTTTGACCTCCCACAGCTAGATGGCGCTGTGGGAGCTCCATTTTGCATGTTGAAGAACCACACGATACGGACTTAGGGGGCGGGTGGGTTGGGGCTGGAAAATTGAGCAATACCCTGTGTATCACCGATGTTTGTGATGTTAAATGCATATAATGTATCGTTTGACTGCTATATGGATATTTTGTGAGTCTCTGAATGAGCCTTTTTGTTTAGCAGTTTGCTACTGTAACATGTTCAACATTCAGCGTGGCGTACTGTGGCACTGCGGCCTCCCCTATAGGGGGTGCAATTTTTAATTTTAAACATCTTAAAACGATTTCAATCGAGGGAGAAAGAACAGAGGGAAAGAATCATTCTTTTTTTTTAGATAAAATGGGCCAGTAAGTGTACAGTGGGTTTAACAGTGGATGAGCTTAACACCTACGGCAATAAAGAATCTCACATAATCAAACTATAAATCATAAGTATAATGTGTGTGGTTTTGTGGATTGTAACTGTTTGCAGAGTGCTAGGTGTACGGCGTTTTGGGTGTAAACTATTACATCACGTACCCAACATTATCGTGTAAACATTTCTATTGCATATATTTAAGCTATTTATGACAGACTGAGTTGAAATTGAGTTCCCAGTACATTTCTGCACTCTGTTAGAACATCCTCATTGTTAAATAAATGTTCTTCCTGTTCGATCTTCCATGTCGAATCTGTGTGATGCTTCATTATTAAGTCTAGTTAAGTGACAAATTACATGCTTCGCCTCAATCCCCCAAATATGTTCTAATATTTTCCAAACCCCATGTATTTCAATACTGCATGGAGACATCTGAAGAATATGTTTCAAATACATAAATATGCAGCCCTGGAAAACAGATTACAGCAAGTTTTGCTCATTTCTCAATTTAGGGGTATGTGCTTGTGTAAAATATACATATTTTTCCTCTAGCCTGCCTCTTGTCTGCTTCTCATTGATGAAGGGCTTCTTCCTTGCTTGTTGGGTCTTCAAGCCTGCTTCTAGGAGCCTGTTATGAACTGTCCTAGCAATGCACTTCACACCACTTAATGTTTCCCATTCCTTTTGAAGGTCACTTGAGGTCATCCTCCGATTTATGAGGCACTGTCTGCTAAGGTGATGGCCATTGTGCTCTCATCCTTATCCTGGCTGGTTTCTGGTCAATCCCAGTGTCTCCTGCTTCACTTTGTTCTTCTCTACTGCTGTCTTACACACTTTGAGTCTGGAAAGAGTGTAGCCTTCTGCCTGCAGAACCAGAATTAAACCAAGATTTTTAAAAATGTATTTATTTATTTTTTTTCTTTACAAATATAGAGTGGTCCCTTAATTTTTTTCCAGAGCTGTATTTTAAATGCAGAGTCCAGTATTCAAAATGCACGGGTATAGATAAAACGTTCTGTCGGACAATGACTTTCATCCTATAAATGTATGGTGCATGACGGCTTCAACGCACGGGGTCTTGAACACCATGGAAGGCTCGGTCAGTAGACATGGCAGCAAGATCACTGTCGTCATGGTGAGGGAGGGAAGGACCAGGCCGATACAAGGGGCATCACTAGAGACGTGAGTGGCATGTTCGCTGAATGCAGCAGGACCACCCAGTCTTGCAGAGAAAAGCCTTTGTTCATTACAGTTATTTACTAACTCTCTTTAAAAACACTCAGCTGAACCGAAGACTCCACACCGCTGCAGAAGGTCGGCCGCGTGATGGCATTCTTTTTAATGTTAGGTGTGGAGGACCTCGTCAGATAAGCGATCGGAAATTAAATACAGGCCATTATCGAACCAGCGGAGCCATTTCATTCAAAGTCTTTAAGTAGCAGGAGAAATTCACTACGAAGGGGTCCCATCTGGGCAAGTTGGATGTTAAATAAGCTGAGGCGGGCATCTTTTCTGGCGTTGGGATTCCAGTGTTTGATCTGAGGCAGTTTGAGCTATACTTGTCATTGGCTCAATGCCTTGGTAATCTACCGGATTTAAGCGGCCCGGTCTGATCCCTCATTCTCACTCCTCAGGCTAAAAATCGCTCACTCGTCGCTGCTATATTGAAATTAACATGATTATTCATTCGTTTTCCCTTGTTTTTAGTGGGCAGTTGAATTTGACGGCAGCGGTGTGAACAGAAAGGTATTAACGAAAGACATCGTGCAAACTTTGTGAAATTCAGCAGCATTGAGGTAACCAAGAAGTCCTGAAATTGGAGGCAGCTCTGTAAAGACAAATCACAGCCACCCCGTGGGACGAAATGTTCTTGCCCAGGGTTTAATTAGAGCTGATTGTGGCCATGAGAGGGCCAAGGACGACAGTGACCAGACTGAAGATTTCCATCAGAGTCGTGTAACGTGAATGTTAGAGAGGAGGCAGCGGCCACTTTGAAAGGCACTTTCACTTTGTCACATCCACTGGGGTTTGCAGCAAAAAAAGCTGGGATGCTACCCAAAAAAGAAAAGTAAAGTTAAGTTAGGCATCTGTGAGGCAGCTTGGGGTCCTTGGGGGCACATGACCCACAGGCCTGGAGGCAAATCTGGTTATTATGCTGAGCATGGAGACCCACAGTGCTGATGGATAGTGAGAAAAAAATGGGGAAACGGCACTAACTTGTCGGCCGGGGGGAGCTGCAGGAATCCCACCCCATTCCTCTCAGCTTTCCTCCTGTTTCTGGCCCACATCTTTACAGCCTCATTTCCCATGAAGATGCTATCATTCACCGGCCGCTTTGTTTTCCCATGTACATTGCGGTAATTTTAGCTAGCAACCAACAGCTCTCTGAGTCTCAGATCACTTCTCACTGAGCTGCTTCTGGGAGACGCTTTAAACAACATCACAGAGCCTGTTACTGCAGATGGCAAAAGAGAAGGGGACCATCTGCATCTTATGTTAGACAGCAGCTACACAGGGTGAAGGAACCACAGTTCCGCAGATCAGCATGAAGGAACCACGGTTCCGCAGATCAGCGTGAAGGACCCGGCGTTCCTCAGATCAGCGTGAAAGACCCGGCGTTCTGTAGATCAGTGTGAAGAACCCATCGTTCCTCAAATCAAATTCCTACTCCTTCAGGAAAACTAGTTATGCAAGAACAATGATAAAAACTCACCGAGTCTGTCAGTGTCTGGAAGACAAATCTGCTTGAAAATAAACAGAGGAGGTGACAGGACAGCAGCTCGGGGTGTCACCTCACCGCTAATTATAGAAGTAGATCAAGTCTTTTCATGGGAAAAGGTTGAATTATCGCTCATCATTACTCTAATAAGATAATTATAGATGATTCTGTTGATTATTTCTTTGGTCGTGTCATCCAGGCCACCATTTTAATGAGTATCTCCAATCTCCCAGTCCCACTCGCAGGATTTAATTGTTCTCCTCTTTTTGAGGAAAAAAAAATAACAATGAGAAAATAAAACAAAAGTGGGTTACTGAAACAGAGCAATAGCTAAATGTGGGTTAGGGTGGCCTGTAGTGGCAGTGTATAGCCCCGCCCCCCGGTACCATGGAAACAAGGAGAGGGCCAAACCCACCATGTGAAAAGGGTCAGCTAGTTGGCTGGGAGCAATGCCCAGGAGATCCGCGGTCCGTTAGCGTCAGAACACAAGGTGCCCGAAAGTGCTGTAGGACACGAACAACACATTTGTCTTGTTTGGCGCAGCCTGGGCTTTTAACGTGATTAGTGGTCAATTAGCGGTCAGCTAGTGGTCAGTTATCGGTCTGGCTGGCATTCCAAGACCTGCGGCTGGCTTTCCGACCGTTAACATAAGCAGTGATTAATGGATTCATACGCAGGGCATCGAGGGCTCTTCACGTACGCGGGAGGATCACGCGTGATGACGAGCGTAAGCGGTTCGATAATCTCGCGATTTACAGCTACGCTAATCCACTCTCAGGCAGCGGGGAGCCTGCGAACACAGAGCAGATGATTTCACATCCAGCACACTGTGGCCTTTGCTGCATCCGGTTAGTCGGTACATGAACAAATTATGTTTCATTAAAGGTGACCGGTGGGGTATATTAAAGCTGACTGGTCAAACAAAGGATTGCCGCAGGAAAGCTGATTGGGTAGTCAAAGATTATGTCATTTTAAAGCTGATTGATTTGTCATATAAATGCCAGCTCACTACAGACATGCTTTGATTGCTGTTATGCCAATGTAGGGCTTATTCACAAGCAAGGGAGGAAAAAAATGAAAAACTCCTGTCGTTTACTTTGATATGACCAGTTAGAGCAGCACATCAGCCTCTTCTGGGCTAAGCCACAGTGAAGGTGGTGTATACGAGGCCTCCTACTGGTACTCAGGCACACTGCAGCTTGGGCTCCAGCAGCACTGAAGGTTGTGTGTGCTGCATTCCCATTGGGGAAAAAAGAAAAACAAAGGCAACATTTGGATGTAACAAGAGACCTAATGGCTGGTTGATTTGTAAAGGATCATCAACTCACTCGTACCCTGGATTATAATGGCCGGAAGCAGAGACAGTTATGCACCTGCTCAAAACACATTGAAACGCTCCAGAGATTCAGATCCTGCACACCAGTACATTATAGGTTTATACCAATGTACTATACTAGTAGTTCGATAGTAAATGATCAGCAACATTTTACTCAGGCAACTAAAAGCTAGTAAGTGGCATATCTGCAGATCAGCCTATTTGACCCCCCACCCTTCACAAATATTCACATGTGTTGTATATTCTGATAATCAGCAGCGAAGTAGTAAACTGAAAGCAACATCCATTTCCTGGCCAGTCTCTGTCATAAGATCATCACTTAAGTTGGTGACTAAAGGAGATGTCAAAGCCTGTTATTCATCTACAAAGACATATTCAACAAGGGAGCTTCCGTATTCTAAGCGTAACTGCACTAGGACCTAGACGTTTCCAACCAAAATAACATCAACAATTCCTATTAACCTATTCCTATTAATGAGTTCAGCACCCAGCTGTTTCCCATGCTACCTAACTGATTAATTAATCAACCAATCACAAGCCAAGGCACAAACCTCAATTAGTTCACTCAGGGCCTATCACAGTCACATTCTCTTGCCCATGTGCAAACTACATTCAGTTTAATGCTGCCTTCACGTTCTATTGGATTTATGGTAAATATGAGCTGGTGACTTGGAAATTGCACTTGGATGCTCCATCAACTTGTATTTTTGAGAGGGAAATTCAAAAATAATTTTGGTAGCAGAGTTCCCAAATAGGGATAACCTTCAGCCTTTCAACGTGGTGGACAACAGGACACTTTCAGTTGTGGATGGTCTGTACAGATACTGCCATTTATTTTTTTCGCCAACCAAGCACTTGAATATGACTCCTACTTACGACTTTGCATGTGGGAAGTAGGACTTTCCAACTAGCGCTTGAAGGCAGCATAATTCCAGAACATTCAATAATTGCATGGACTGTAATGCTGAAACCATGACATGACCGTCTCAGGTTGATGATGTCAGAGGCTGCCAGTCCCTAATGCTGTTTATTTTTGCTTTCTAACCGCATGACTTTTGATGTCCTTGTGGGGTGAAAATGACAAAGTGGCTTCACGCTTGGTCGTGACACTGCTGGAGGACAGTGACGCCGGGTATGATGGATCTCCAGCGGGAGACATTCACACTGCTGACCTCAATCCACATGGTCACATGGTTCATTTTTGTCCTAAACTAAACGGTCACACAGCAGCATATGCTCCAGATAGTATGACACACATCTGACTCCCAGACCCACCTCGATTGTTAATTTTTAAGGTTAAATTCACTCAGTACTAAAGCTGAACTGTTACAGTACAGACACCCATTATCAGTTGCTGACAATGGCTGGCCTCCCATTGGTTACTTTACTTGTTTTGCATCAGGTTAAGCCAATAGGATTTCGGCTCATAAGCCGGCAAGGTATGTATGTATAAACCCACAGCAGAAAAAGACTGTGAACATTAACGTAATAAATCGGGGTCTTGTATTCTTCTTGTGAAATATCTTTGTGATTAAACGTAGCACGAAAACACCTGACTGGCGCACATGGTAACCAATCACACCCCGTGCAGAGAGCTCACTCCGAAGGTCTGCAGGATGTCACAGGTACGGGAGAGAAACCTTCCCTCCCCCAGCAAGACTTTCATTCCGCCTCGGATGGCAGGATGACCTTCCCGGATCTGGGAACTGGACAATGGCAGGATAAAAGGTCAGAGTGTGAGCGCTGTGAGGGATCAGCGGCCCTCTGGTTCACACTGATCCACACAGGCTGCTTTGGACGGTGTGTGTATCTGCATGGATTAATATTGACGCCTCATGTTTATGGTTGTACTTGTCAAATCGGCAGAGGATGCCAAGATCCTACAGCCTCCATATCATCTGTTTACTATTCATGTGTAGGGCGTAATTATACTTCCTGCTCTTTATGTCGTCCACTCCCTCCTCAACGCTACTCTGCTGCTTCCTGTTGCCTCCGTGCTGTTACATCCACAATGTCTACTCCAGGTTTTCTCCACCTCTCCTCTTCACACATGATTAGCTCTCCCGTTTCAGCCTTTCATTCAGCATCACGATCGACCCAGGGATTCCCGGGATCTTATAGACCGGCATCCGTTCTTCCTCCACCCTGTACACGCTGTGCACCCTGGAATCACAGCCTGGACACCCTACTCCTGTCCCCCTACTCGCTGAAAATCCAACACGTAGAACAAGGGTGCAGATTTGGTGTCGACACTGGTAGGGACCAAACCCCCCACCCAAAAAACACATACGGTATTCCCGGAATATTGGTAGAGACATGACCATATGAACATAAAGAGATGCAACCTGCAGAGTACAGCAATGGCGCACTGTGACACCCTGAGGATTATCAGTGCAGTGACGTCGTTAATTAGATTTCTGACCCCCCTCCTGTATGAAGGTGTGAGACGTATCAGCCTCGCAGCTGATGTCTGCGCCCTCGCAGTGTTGTAACTGTGGAGGTGTCATATCCAGTCGCGAGTCTGACTGAGGGCATAGAGTTTCCAGGAAGGAGAGGCAAAAAATCCACTCAAAACAGGTACCTTAGGTGTGTCTGTTCACAGCTCACCTGCCCCATCAAAAACAAACTGCCTGGAGTTTGGGAGGATGCTGTCTTAAGGTCTTTAAAATGGAGAACAGACCCAACAGGCAGAGATTGGACAGCAGAACTTGTGCAGGATTCAATAAATGCAGCTGCAATGCATGCTGGGGGAAAACTTGGTTCCTGGTCATGTGACTCCTACCTGTATACCTCGTTTTCTCTGTCATTACCTACACACTGCTGGCCTGGCGACATACAGCTTTCACTTCTTTGTTTGGTTTGGTTCCTCCTGGATAGCATTTTTAAAAGCATGTCACAAGCATAAAATATTATCCATGATTTGTGACGTAAATAATTACCATGATCCTTTTTAAAAACGAGGGGTTTTGTACTATTTCAGTACTCATCTTGACAGCGTGATACATTCAGACACACTGCCACCTGCAGGCAGGATGTATGTAGTGCAGGATGTCAGCTCAACAAACGTGGAGATAGGACATCAGTGGAGGCTCTGTTAGACACCTGATTGGGAAAAAACCATTCAAATGGCATGGGGGGGGGGATTATGTAGAGCAGGCAGACTAAATGGTGTGGGCTGATCCCCAACAGCAGGTGGGGTCCTCTAGGGCAGCAGCCAGTGGGGTTTATGGGATGTATTTGAATGAAGGCATTATTGATCGCTGAAACACCAGGTCAGCTGACAGACCACGCAGCCTGGAGAGTGGTGGGTGAGGCCTGGTCAATCCATGTAAACAGAGCAACCTGCGGGGTAAAACTGATGGGGAATCGATTTGTGCAAATATGACTAAAGATTTTATTAGTCAAATCCATCTCCCTGTAATATCCACAAATTAAATTTTAGCTTTTATAGATACAATAAATCTTCACATGGTAACATTTCATATTCTGACAAAACATTTCAGCTGGACTTCCAGCCATTAATATTATAATTATTATTATATTGGTCATCATCATCACAATTACTATCACCAACATAATCGTCATCCTCATTATCGCCAGCACAGCCTCATTACCATTAACAGGAGATATTATCACCTTCATCATCCTCGTCACCCTCATCCTTGTCACAGTCACCACCATCTTCATCATCCTCATCACCAACATACTTTTATCATCATCGTATCTTCATCGACGTCATCTTCATCATCATAGCCTGTTTCTTCGTTCTCATGCATTCATTAAAGTTTCATTTGAAAAGGTCATCTGAGACGTATAGATGGTCAGGGACATCTGAAAGGGGTTTTCTCCCTTCTCAGACAAATCTGACGACTGACCAATCATTAAATAACTGTGTAGCCTAATAAAATATACAAATAAATATAAAGGAAGGAATGCACAGATAATAAAAAATGGCAGACTGTGTGGTAACGATTGTTTTTTTCTTTTTTAAATAATAATATCCACCACCATCATCATCATCTTCCTCTTCATGCTCATATTGTTGCTAAATCATACTGGCAGTAGATATTCTTAAGTATGAATGTTCCAGTAAAAAAAAGGAATAGTAAGAAAAAAGAAGTACTTTCTTTTAAAAGAGAACAAATGAGTCCGTTGTGGAGCGTGGTGTACACGTGCGCTGTGTGTGTAGGTGTGTGTGTGTGTGTGTGTGTGTGTGTGGGTCTGCGCGCTGTGCTATACCAGCGTGTAGGACTTGGTGTAGGGGTTGCTGCCTGGTTTCAGGTGGCCTCGCGAGTCCAGAAGAGACTCCTGGGAGGTGCTGATCTTGGCAGTTTGGCCCAGTTCGCGGGTTTCCCTCTGCGGCAGCGTGGCGGCTGTGCCGGGGGGCCAGGCGGGTGCCTCGGCGGGGGCGGGCTGCCGGGGGGCGGGGCGTTTTAGTGGCCGTGTTTTCAGGGGCTCCAAGCAGGCCTGGGCGCCCGACGCCGGGGCAGCCGGCCGGCTCAGCAGGAAGTCCATGCGGAGGTAGGGTGGCAGGTGCACCGGTTCACCACCTGGAAGGCCAGCCAATCCAGCAGTCAAGGCAAGGAGCTCAGACAGCTCTTAGATAGACAGACACAGACAGGTACAGGGAAAATCACAGACAGACACAGACAGGTACAGGGAAACTCACAGACAGACACAGACAGGTACAGGGATAATCACAGACAGACAATGACAGGTACAGGGAAAATCACAGACAGACACAGACAGGTACAGGGAAACTCACAGACAGGCACAGACAGGTTCAGGGATAATCACAGACAGGTACAGGGAAACTCACAGACAGACACAGACAGGTACAGGGATAATTACAGACAGATACACTCAGGTACAGGAATAATCACAGACAGATACAGACCGGTACGGGGATAATTACAGACAGACACGGACATAGATGTAAGCACACACAAACACACAGAGCTGACCCGGTTCCTACCAGGCCGGTGCGCCTTGGGGACGGCCACATTTGCGACGCGCACAACGTCTTGTGGCCTTGGCGGCGAGGCAGTGAAGCGGCAGATGCCGGACTCGGAAGGCGTGCTGGAAGCCAGGCTGTCAGTGTACTCGTGTACCCCGACGGCGAGCTGCTCGGACGACGTGTCCGACACGAAGCACTCGGTGACAGTGAGTTTGCCCTGCCTCAGCTGCTCCTCCAGCCGGGCGTGCTCGTAGGCCCGCGCCAGCTCCTCGTAGGTGGACGATGCGCTCTCCGTGGAAACCATGCTGCTGCGTGCGCGGTCTGCATGTTCGGACACAAGGGTGGCTCTTTTATAGCCACTCAAACAAGCCGTTTCTCTTTTAAACCTTCAAATTTGTGGTGCCTGCAGTACACTTAATCAGGCATTGCTAGAGACAGCCCCAGTCCTCTTGCCCATAGAAGTCTCGAAAGAATTATGTCCTCTGCAGGCTGCCGTACCTGTATCCTGTGAGGGGCTAGCACTGTAGCTATCGCTCTCTTTGTCGCGGGGTGTGGGCAGCCTCCAGCCGCTGCTCAGAGTGTGGGATGAGGAGGGCCGGGGAGGGCGGCTTAGCGTCCACTGGCTGGCATAACGGCTCCGGGCTGCGGGGCCCGCTTTGGCAATACGACGAGCTGTGGGGTCTGTAGGGGTGGGTGGGGAACAGAGAGTCAGTCCTGAAGTCACATAGGAGCATCTAATAAGTGGGCAAAGGATTATGGGAAAGTGTGGCAGAGTTCTAGACTTACTGGTTCCAGGTCGTGCGTCAGACACATCCACTAGGGGGCCCGTTGCCTGGGAGATAGACTGGTAGTGGACTGTGTGAGTCACCGTGGTGGACTTAGGCTTTGAGGTCTCTCCAAAGTCAGTGTCTGTAAGCAACACCGTGGACCGGTCATCTGAGGGGGAGAGAGGGAGCAAAGGATAGAGAGGGAGGGAGAGAGATATGGGGAGAGGAAGAGAAGGAGGGAGAGAGATGCTGGGATAATCCTCTCAGTGCTGCATTTATATAGAATGAACATTTAGTGAATATTTAGTGTCTCATTTCAGTCTGGCCACCAGGTGGTGTGTTGGTTAAGGAAGCTGAACTTGATGCGGTGGTTGGACTCTGGTTTGTGTCGGTCCTCTAGAAGCCTCTTGTGCTGCAAAAGCACAATGCCTGAAGTACCCGGAGCATGTGCATGTCGTGTGCCGTGGATCGAGAGCGCCACCTACCTGTGGTCTCCATGGTGTCTCTCTCCTCTATGAGGAGCTGAGCGCGAGGGATGTCGATGTGCATCCTTAGGGTCTGCTGCTGCTTGTTCAGGGTGTCTGAAGGCCTGGTGTTTTTACTGAAAAACCGGTGTTTGAATGTGTGAATGAAGCTGTTTAGAGTAAGATTTGAACCATATTTTCACCATTTATTATTGGAGATAGGATCCAAGCTCACACTTACCTCATAAGCATCTCTGCCAAGCTTTTCGCATCTGTGGGCAAACGTTTTTCCCTTAGTTAGCATTTTGCTTATTTATAGATTCACTTGCCATTCCCACGTCTGTGTGTGTGTGTGTGTGTGTGTGTGTGGGGGGGGGGGGGGTGTCTTACCTCTTAGTCTCTTCAGCCGTTGCTCCCTCCTTCTCCTCCTGAGCACCAGCAACAGGATGGTGAGCAGCACCAATCCCGCCAAGATGCTGGGGATGGTCACCATCATCTTCAGGCCCTCATTGGCAGATACGCTGTTCTTGCTCTCCACCACGGTCTTCGCCAGGGGTGGAATGGTACCTGATGGAAGTGTCAGACACTCGGAACATCAGCCCTTTGATTCGGGGAGCCGCTTAAGCTGGGTCATCGAGGCATTTCCCTTGAGGCATCATACGTAGCTCCTCCTGGGAATCAGCCTTTGACATCTCAGGCAAAAGTTTATCGCTATGATCTGCGACCTTCTGGTTTCTCATAACCTTCGCGGAGATAAAGTCTCCCACTCGTGGCTGGCATCTCTCGACTCTCGTGTTCAGAAGTGTTTAGCTTTGAAATATAAGGCAATAAAAACCTCATACTCTTGACCATCCTGAGATATATCAACTCCTTCACATTTGCATTCCCATGAGCCTCTGCCCCACGGAAAAGTCGGCACTTAACCTTTTTTTTTAATCTGGCACTCAGACCTAGCTGCCTGAAGCAATGATGAATTTGCCCCCCCGGTGTTGGGGCTTAGCTTTTATGCACAGAGAAGACAACATATATAGCATGGCCCGTCCAATGGGCAGCTGGGCTTTCGGGAGGGTTTAGAGCGTCTGACAGGAAATCACTGAGCAACTCCCCCGCGTCCAGTAAGTCAGCAAATGATTTAATTCACAAGTCGGCGATCGATACCCCTGCGACACGCGAGCATCGCTAAGAACTGGAAGGGAGTGATGAAAGTTAGCAAAGTCAGCAAGAGATTCAGTGACGTGTGACTGTTTCGATCATCAGTGGGCCCAGAGCCTTAAGGGCCGCTTAAAGACTAGGTGAGGCAGCTCTCTTCATTTCAGACCAGAGCAGGGCACTGATAGGAAAGCGTAATGAACAAATAAACCCCAGCCTTTCTTTTTATGCTGCTGCGATAAATGCCTGTCGCTTGACGGATGATTCCCTGCTGCGAGAGTTAAGCAAAGCACATATTTTCTTGGAGAGTTTGTTGAAGACTGTGTAGCTCTATATAAGACGACAAAGTGCAAGAATCTCTATATGAAGACAGACTGCAAGATTCTCTACATAAGGACAGTGTGCCAGACTCTCTACGTGAAGATAGAGTGTGTGACTGTAGATGTGGACAAAGTGTGTGATTCTCTAGATGTGGACAACATTAGTAACTATAGATGAAGACAGAGTGTGAGACTCCCTACAAGAGGACAGATGGTGTGACTCTTCGTGGAGGCAGTTTAAGACTCGACATGAGCACAAAATGTATGACTACATGAGGGCAGAATGTCAGAGGGGGGGATAGACAGCAGGAGCTGAAAAGGAAGATGGAGGAAGACTCACTGCCTTCATAGCTGAGAGTGGCGAACATGGCGGTCTTCTCTGCAAAACCAGCACTGTTGGACACCTTCATTCTCAGCTCATACCAAGTGGCCTCTTGCAGGTCATACAGGGTGTAGCTCTTGGTCAGAGATGCACGCTGAGCTGTCGTCCAGACGGCGCTGTCCACCGGGCGGTACTCCAGGACAAAGGAGGTGATGGGGCAGCCACCATTGCTCCAGCCAATCAAGTTCAGCTTGACACGGGTGGAGTTGATGCCGGCAAACAGCTCCTGCTCTTTGGAATATTGCGGCTCTGGGAAGGAGCAATGAACAGATCAGTATCAGAGTCAGTGGTTCTAGACCTGAGAAATCAAACTCTTACATTTTGCAAAATCACAGAGCTGGTTCAGCTGTTCTGTATTCGGCTTTCACAGCCTGTCTGGTTATTGACTGCTAGCAGTGAGAGTCATATTGCTTCTCCAGTCAGAGCTATGTTTTGTATACAGTCTGGTAATTAGTTGGCTGAGCTCAACTGCACAGGATAGAGGAACATGCATCAGCAGCTGCAGCACATAAACATTGAGCATGGCTGCCCTGTGGTAGCGAAGACCAAATGAAGCTTCATGAACCATGTGCTGTATTTTCTGACCCCACTAGATGGTGCTCTCTGTTCAACAACGGGCTCAAAGCATGCCCCGAAACTAACCAAGAGCACCATCTACTAGTGTCAAAAAATACAGCAAATTTGAAACTTCATTTGACCATCACTAACATGGAATAAAAAAGAGGCAAAAGAAAGCAAAGATAATTGTGCAGCTGGTGGGGAGAGAATGGTACCTTTGCCATGTGTCTTGGCCTCAATGATCTCGCTGATGCGGCCAGGTCCCACCCCATTGTGGGCAGTAAGTGTGAATTTGTACCACGAGCCGCACTTGAGGTTTTCCAGCCGGTAGAATCGTTCGCTGGGGCTGATGGAGAAGTTGCCCCACTGCTCACTGTTGTCCTCTGAGTACTGCAGGACGTACCCTGTATGGAGCAGGAACATTAGTCAGGGTCCCTGACCTTCACCCACCAAGTGGTATCTGTGTCGATGTCCTCACGCACCAACATCTCTATGACTGTTTCTCAATATGTGGGCGTGACCCTACTTGTGTTCTCACGTACCCATTTTACGTCATCTTCCATTATCGACGATCAGGTCCAATACTCAAATACTGAAGTACAGAAGATGGTAAAAATCGGATGCATCCTTGCCAAGTGAGACCAATCCCATGATTCATTGCACCCCAAGTTCATTCTAAGTAAACAAGACTGCTCTTGCCAAGACCATATGTATGGTCTTTATGTTCTTGGTATTGAGAAATACCTTAAGGCTTTCTGAATGAACTTTAATGACCAATACAGGCAACATAGTAAGCAAATCGTGGGGGGGTGATTTTGTTCAGCAAGTCCAGAAAAAATGTTAAGAAGTTAAATGTCACACTAAAGGCTCACTAGGGTAACAATGACATCTAGAACTGGTTAAATGTAGGATGCAGGATCCTCTGATACAAGTCTTGCTGCTGTCCGCTATGTGGAAGTACACAGGGGTGGGTGCACAGAGGCTCTGGCCCCAGCTGAAAGCTGATTGGTCCACGGAGTACCCCCTTCACTGTCACTCATAAGATTCAAAACATATCATTGGCTAATGACTTGGTAGGCATCTCTTTGAATTTTGGCCCCTGGTCCTGACACATAACACCATTACTACCGCTGAAAACTGCTTTGTTCCCTGGTTGTATGGAGGGAAACGGCCTGCCGTGTGGACACTCTCCCTGAGTACCACCAGTGAGCTGCTAATCGAGAACCAATCGTTGTAGCCAGTACCAGACAGTGCCAGCCCCTCACTCAGCTTCTCTCCAGCATCAAAATCGCCAGCCACTCCACATCTGCCAACTCACCGTACATAAAGGATGACCTGACTCACCCCTGATGGAGCTGCCGCCATTGTCTCCAGGGATCCAGGAGAGAGTGATGGACGTGGTGGTCGTCTTGGTTACCGTGAGACGAGGCTGGTCTGGAGGCACTAGGAGAAAACATCGTTATTTTTTTGGTGCGTCTGCGCTTGGTTGACAACATATCCTGAGGGGCATTTAGGAGGCACATACCAAGTTAGAGGACAACAGGAGAGAAGATTCAAGATCTTCTTCGGTAATTAATGGAAAGAACAACTCGAGAACCAAGCAGAAACACATATTCAGGATGCTTAGAACTGCCTGCTGACATTTCAGCTCCTCTTTATTCAAGGTCATTTGAGGTGGGTCCTTATCCCAAGGCAGACAGAATTTAGACTACATAAACAGGGTTTTGGGTTATACGGTGCTCCCAGGAAGTCTTGGAAGCTTGTTTAATTCTGGGGGTGTGCGCACAGAGGCTCTGGCCCGTTGCCATGCAATGTTTAACATATGTTTAACATATCTGCATATATCTTCCCTACGGGCATTTTCTTTTTATTAAGTGTCAATATTGTTGACTGACACATTCAGTTCTGTTCTTGCCATTTTGCTATTAATTGCCATTGTAGTCACTGGTTCCCAAAGGGACACTAAACACGAATGTTTGGGGCATTATTTTATTGCAAAGGTGTTACTAATTAAAAAGCACGCGGTGAGACTGCTTGCCAATGAACTTGTCAACACAGAACAGCTCCTTTAGAACTATAATTTGAGTTTCAATTTATTACTACTTGAAATAAATGATTTACTAACAACGACTGATTGTTGCAGTTGTGTATATATATATATAGCAATAAATTTGGATTTTTTTTTTCTGAACTGTGGAAGCGTCCTGAGCCTGAGCACTGCATGTCGGGTCAGGTCACCATCACACAGCTTTGTCTTGTTTACCTTGAACCTGCAGGTTAAGCACAATTTCATCCGATCCCCCGCTGTTGCTAGCCATGCAGGTGTAGTACCCAGAATCCTCTGCTTTCACCATCCGGATGACAAAGCTACTGTTGCTATGGATACTGCGCCTTCCGTCAGTGACCACAGGGGCAGGATTGCCATTGCTGAAAGGGGGCAGGTTATATTCTCATGACCATGTGCAATCATGCTGCTTACATGTGGTTTTAATGCTGAACTCTAGTTGAATAGACAGACGTTATGCCTAGAAGAGCCAGGGCTGCTGACTTCCATTAGGTGCACATTTATCATCTGGTTGGCTGCTCGTAGTTTACAGCTCTTTGCTGTTCGTCTTTGTTCCTTGTTCTTGTTACTCCACAGCCTTTTCCTATTTTCACTTCCTGTTTCTAATA
This sequence comes from Stomatorhinus walkeri, assembly GCA_026784285.1. Taxonomy (NCBI): domain Eukaryota; kingdom Metazoa; phylum Chordata; class Actinopteri; order Osteoglossiformes; family Mormyridae; genus Stomatorhinus; species Stomatorhinus walkeri. The sequence continues at coordinate 3,148,486 of JAODUD010000063.1, forward strand.
TCTTTATCTGCTTCATTCTATACTACAGCTTTGTCCTGGTTCCTCTCCCCTTTCCTGTTACTCTGCAGCTTTCTCCTGTCTATTTTTCCTGTACAGTTCCTGTCTCAGTTTGCTGTTACTTAACTTTTTCCTGTGCACCTATCCTGTTCCCTGTCTTCTTCCTCTCTTTCCTGTGAATCTTTCCTGTTCCCTGTCTTCCTCCTCCCTTTCCTGTCTTCCTCCCTTTCCTGTTCCCTGTCTTCCTCCTCCCTTTCATGTCTTCCTCCTCCCTTTCCTGTCTTCCTCCTCCCTTTCATGTCTTCCTCCT
>JAODUD010000063.1:3243462-3257194 GCA_026784285.1 Stomatorhinus walkeri
CCCCCCCCCCCCCCCCCCCCCCCCCCCCCCCCCCCCCCCCCCCCCCCCCACTACAATCGGTCTAGGTGCTCCTGAGATTCTGCTTGTTCAGCCTTTCCATGCAGCTGAGCTCTACTCATTAGGATTGATTAAAATGCTGAATAATCACATTACATGATTGAATCACATGATAAAATTCATGACTCGTGTCCTACACATTTCGTAATGTGTTTAATTGTTGTGAGAAAGATGGGGAAATAACAAGATTGCCACTAAAATATCATTAGATTTTTCCCTTTAGTATAAATCTAGCATGTGATCATTGTTTTAATGCATCAACTTACACACATAGTTATTGAGAAACCACCTAAAAACATTTTTTTTAAATGCCCCATTCCATAAAGTAAATTTAATTGTGCTGTATGAAACGTTAACAGTTCATTCATGTCTAATTCAAAGATAGTTCAGCTGGACCAAATTTCAAACCGGCAGTGTCAGTGGCTAAACACGGCCAGACCGTGAATTCACACACAAGGACAGTAGCTTTAGACACGAGTGGAAACGCCCTTTAGTGCTGAGATCTGTTCTACAGTCCCGGAGGCCAACAGTTAAATTTGTGGGAAAACATTCCAGGAGGCAGGCAGGAATTACGCAAAACAGCACGTCGGACTGACTAAAGAGCAGATCCACTACTGCAGACATGTATGCTGCATCAAAACTGAGTGATAACTAAAATCGGCTCTCTTATGCTCTGTTTTATATTGTGGCAAAAAAAATCTATGCCTGGTTTTAAAGAAAATACTTTCTACAAGTATATATACTGGTGGACAGTCAAAATACTATGAAGACTTTCTTAGTGTCAGTGTTAGGGTAGTTGCTGTCGTTGCAGGACAGAATGGCACGATCTGCCTCTCCGAGACACAAATAAACACCAAATCTTTCCCCCTTTGTCATGACTTGGCAAAACGTGTATAAGTTTTTGAATATGCATTCCAGGTTCCAGAGGTGTCAGTGGAAAATGGAACCTGGCCCATCGTGACTGACAGACATTCGTCGGACACTGGAGAGTGAGGGCGCAGGTCAGCGGTTCGAGATGCTTGGGATGAGACAAAGAGGCTTGACTGAATCACAGCCACAAATCAGGATCTACTCATCATTTTTCCAGGATGTTATGCATAGAAAGTACAGTCATGTTAACACATGTACGACATGCAATGCTGTATGGCTGATTGCAGAAGTATTAATTTTCCAGGGACATTATTAAAATTCAACTAAGAACACTTAAAAAATTCTGAACTAAAACTGTAACCCACAACGGAGACAGAATGGGGAACATTGGCAGAAACGTCGATCCCCGAGAGTTTGAAGACCAGCTGGGATGCATGTATGGTTCAGGAAATCAAGGGTACTGAGAATCTAGCATAAGAAGCTCTTTGAGGGACAGATTAAGGGTTTAAGTGATTACAGATTCCAGTGGGGGGCAGGAACAGCTCAGAACTATGAGCAACTGTGTCTCCGTCAAAGAGCTGGTGAAAATGGGCGTGAGTATGTCATGCGAGGTAACTCAACGCTGAGCCTGCAAACTTGCACAAGGGAGGGACAATTAGACATCCATAGTAAATTAGCTGATGCCGGGGAATGGTGGCCAGATTGACTGAAAAGGTGCTGTTGCATCACTCCCTGACCTCAGCAGGGCTGGGGAGGACGAAGAGATTGTTACACAGATATAGCCAAGGTTTTCACCTTTTTGTTTCCTTCGTCTTCCTTGCCTACCGCCGCATTAATTTGTAATTTGCTTGGTTGATTTTTAATTGTCAGCAGTGTCTTCTGTTTACCCCGAGGCAAAAATCACTCTGAACGAGGGATGCCTTATCGGACGACCTGGTTCCGCTCCCCGGCGTTCCCAGACGATGGGGCAGCACATGCGAATTCAAATTCAAACTGCTTGTGCCTAAAAACCGCTTGGTAAGGTCAGAGACGAGGAAACAAGTGGAATATGTGACTCAGTGATTTAATCGGGCGTCAGCAAAGAAAGGATTATTAGGAATTTCCCATCATTGGCGTTTATCCTAGCGTAAAGGGGGTAGCCGGATACTGGTGATTGACAGACGCTTCCAGGTAAGGCTGACATATACGAAGAAGCATTTAACTTGTCCAAGCAGAGCAGGGGAAAAGCAAACAAGAAAAGAATATCATTTCACGATGCAGGCCTTAGAAATGTGCTGATGCAAAACATTTTAGCTTAAGTAGACCAAAGTAGTGAAATAGTTCACCCACCAAAAAAAGTCAATGTAGCGTATTAGCACATCTTAGAAAAATTATATGGTGTTGACTTCCTGTTCATGATTGTGTGCAGCATTGAGGAAGAGGCATGCAAATCTCTGAGTAGAGCTTTCTGGTGAACTGACATGTGTTTTTTTTCTCAGAAGGTTGGAGCTCTGATTAAAGGGGAATGTTCATGCGGCGATAACTCACTCCAGATGTAGTGATCTGTAAGAAAACCCACACATATTTTTAGGACTAATTTGAAACACTTACGCAGATACGCACACAGGAAATTGCCATGTACTGTTCGACACCACCTACCCCAGACCCCACTGAAGAGCTATATACTCATCCCCAGTGACACCGATCACACGGAATTCCCAAGAAATCATTATGTTGTACTGGGAATTTACAAAATTTCTGGATCATTTCCCATCCTTGTTCCAGATTACGATGAATCACAAGCATGAGCGGGGATCTCGGCTGAAAGGTATGCGATCTATAGCTGCGGTGCATGGTGTTAGGGAGACAGGTTTCAGTCTAGATCCCTTCTGTGACTGTGAGGGGCACAAGAAAAAGAAAGATACACAAAACAAAATCACTGTGGCCTGCGACAAGAACCAAATAAATTATTTTATTTTTATTAATTATCCTTATAGTGTTTTACAGAGTATATATGCATATATTTCAGATATATTGACATTTATATTATGTATTTAATATATATGTTACATTTTATTATAGTATTATATGAAATATATTTATATCTATAAATTTATTGATAGATGATAGTATAAAGATTATATATTTAATATAGTACATACCTTATATATTTTATATTTTTTTTAATCACATTTTATTATGTATATTATACAGTGTAGCAACTATTATTCTTGCAATCTCTGCAATCTTGGGTGTTGATCTATCAGTGTGTGTGTTATTATGTGTGCTGCTGTGTGTATTTCAGCTACTGGATGCCTAAATTTCCTTTGGATCATCAAAGTATGTATGTATGTACACCTGTTGTAAAAATTAAGAGACCACAGCCAATTTTGAAGGAACTCATTTCTCAGCCTATGGTTGTGTGTGTGGCTGTGAATTTTATATATATATATATATATATACACACACATTTACATATATTATAATTTCTTTGCAAACTGCATCATGGTTCTTCCCTGATTCTTGCTGAAGGTCTCTTGATGTCATCCCATGATTGATGAGAAACTGGAAACTGTCAGATAAGTTGACGGTCATCTCTGGCATTATAAAGTCGCTTCCGCCCTTTAATTTTCTGGTTTCAGGTCGTTCCCAGTGTCTCCTGCTTCACCTCATTCTTCTGTACTGCTGTCTTAGAAACTAGAAATCTATCTACAGCAGAATGCTCTAGACCTGCTGGTCTGTATGACAGCCCTTTCAACAAAAAGGTCCACATTAACAAGGTGTTGGCTTTTCTTTCCCAGCACTAAATAAAACCCAGTATGGTATTAAGCAAAAATGGGAAATTACCAAAATGACCACTTCCGCCTGTGATTTAGAGAAGCAAAGTGGGCTGCTGTCACGGACTCGTAACATACACACTCACCCACACACACAGCCGTCAGCACGCGTGTCAGCACATCTGTAGGCGTCCTGTAACAGAAGGTTTCAGCATGCTGTCATGGCAGCAGTCATGCAAAACAAGCTCTGTACATTTCCTAGAATATAAGCCATCCGGCTAAACAGTTGTTATGCAGAATGCTCTCCTAAACAAACACAGTTGGTATTGACCTAGGGGATATGAGTAATATTTGAGACAAACAAGAAATCTCACCAAACTTGACTTGGTGTCATTAATGAGCAACACAGGAGCAATCCACGATATTCATGTAAATAGAGCCAGAGCAGAGACTCGAACCCGGGTGACCGGCTGTATGAGGCAACAGTGCCGACCTTGGCGCCACTTGGCAAGACTTGCATCCTTGTCCACGATAAAGCGTGACACATGTGGTCCAGGCACTTCAGCACTATGGCCTTGAATTTGAGGATGAAGCAAAAATAGACAAACTGGAATAAGATAAACTGTACTACTGAATGTGGTTGCAGCAGTATATATAGTACTTGAAGCAGTACTTGAAGGAACTGAATCAGTAATTGATATTTTAAAGCAGTAAAAGTACAAATGCTTACTTTTACAACACAGACCTGCAATAACACATGCATTAGTCATTGTATTATGGGCACCAATTTCAGACAGGTATTTTAACTTGGCTGAAATGAGAATAGTTTGAATTCATAACAACTGCTCTCATTTCTTCACCAAAGAATCAAATTGACACTGTTGGGTTGTAGAGGCAATCTGAGTACTATTTTGGAGCTAGATGAGATGTCTTTTGAAACTGATGGGGAGGCTGATATGAGATTCTTTGTGTCTCTTTGCTACAGAAAAAAACGGGACAGTAAAAATAAGTTATACTCTCATTTTGGGTAATTCAGGTCCAAAGAATAAAAGTCCAGACCTTGATTTTGTTTCAACCAACCAGTTGAGTACTCTGTGACTGTGACCATTAATGCTCAACTGGTTGATTGAAACAAAATCTTGGTCTGGACTTTTACTCTCTGGACCTGAATTACTTAACTCTGCACACCAGATCTTAGACCACACATTCTTATGGTGGTCTGCACAGTTACCGAGCCTCTTGACCCTGTCTGTGTTCAATTGCAGCTGCACATTTTGCTGCAGCATAATGGAGGTGTACCTACGACATTGGCCAGCGAGGGGACATTTTCCATACCATGTCTCCAGCACGACGCTGGACAAATTTAAACATTTAAACTGAGCTTTTCTTCATGTCATTGCATAATTAATTTTACAATAATGTGTTTTAAGACTTGCTTTAATCTTTTAAGATTTATATGTACATCAATAATAAAAACCTTCATTAATTCTTCTTAAAGTCCAACTTCCGCATTTCTGAATTTCTCATTTTCTGTAACCAATATCCACTTCAAGGTTCCAGAGTTTATTGCGATATGCACAGTAAACAGTCACATTAAACAATGAAAATATTACTCTGTATTATCCTTCTGGCCACCAATTGAGCACAATATAAAGACAAATTAAGCCGTTTCAATACGACAATAAATAAAAGTACAATAACAATGAATAAATAAGGCACAATGTAAGTAGCTACTGCAATGTAACGATAAGGCAAATATTGTAAGTATTAAAAACAAGAGTAGCTACGCAAGAGGTATATAACTGGCTAGTGATGTGCACGAATCAAAACGGATCCACAATAATCTGAAAGCATGATTCACACTAGAAAGGCCAGGTCATTCATGTAATACAGTATAATGGAGAAGTGCCCGCCTCTCACATACTGATGGGTGAGTAGCATCTCAGTGACTCAGGCACAAGTTGCTCAACAACTTAAGGCTCATAGAGTATAAGAGCAGAGGGTCTCACAGACACAGCACCAAGGAGCAACAGCTTCAAGCTTAACATGATGCCTTATGGAGCGACCATCTTCTTCTGTCTGGTCATGGCGGTTCACTGCATCCCGCTATCACGAAATGACGCCGGGGACCCGGACGAGGACGTCGCCAAGGTAAGACTCCCAAGTCACACTACCGGGCAAAAGTTTATACACACACCACAGGTGTGTTTTTTTTTTACCATTTATTTCATAAACTGCCGATTTTTAACTTTTAAGCATTGGAAAGTTGAGTGAACAACTATAAATGAACGCATGTCAAATAAAACAAGCTTCCATTATAACATGGAAAGAGTATGTAACAGTGTATGTCTGACATCCTATTAACTGGTTCTGTAGTGATAGGCTGTTCTGAAAGAGCAGCATTTAATGTCCCTTGTAGAAAGAAACCCTCGAATTTTCGCTGCTGTTATAACTGATAGAGGAGGTTACTTTGAAGAATCAAAGATATTACTTTTTTGGTAATAAAGGCACTCAAATGGTGAACAACTGTTCAAATAAAATTGAGTGTATTTTTAGTAAGTGTTAAGTGAGTAACATGCATGTGCAGAAAATCTGTGTGCAAAAAGTTTTGACTGGTTATGTACTCAACAGCCTAAATTTGAGATGTCCTCAATTAACCCTTCCCAGAAATGCGACCATAATTCCAATATCCAGCTATTATCTGCTGAGTCCTAGGATGCTAACTATAGTCCTGCTTAACCTGCATGGTCTCATTATCCTGCATTTGCTAATGCTCTTTTACAGACCTACCTGAAGATGTTCTACGAGCTAAAGGACAATCCAGATGATAGAATTTGGCGCTTCAATCCATTCACCCTGAAGGTGAAGGAGATGCAGCAGTTCTTCAGGCTCGGGGTGACAGGCGTGCTGGACGACAAAACGCTGGAGGTGATGAAGAAACCGCGCTGTGGGGTCCCAGATATGGCCGAGTACTCCACCTTTCCAGGGAATCCAAAGTGGCCCATCAACAATGTGACTTACAGGTGAGTGAGACCCCAGTGTCAGTGCGCGAGGAGGCTCATGGGAGATTCACTTGCGCAAAAAAATGTTCTGATGGCAGAATGAAAAATGATTGATTCAGAGAGATAACCAATCAGATTGTAGAGCAACGTCTAAGCAACTGGAGGAGGCAGGACTAGCCAATTAGATGTCTTGGCCCCACCTCCTAGTTGGTAGGACCCACCTTCTCTGCAATCTGTTCCACAAGTGACAAGGAGGGGCTTTGAGGCTGCCCAGGCATGATTTGTTGCTCACACCTGTCGTTCCTTCCCATCTTCCAGAATCAAGAATTACACACCCGATTTGTCCGTGTCTGAGGTGGACCAGGCCATCAAGAGCGCCCTCGACGTCTGGGCCAACGTCACCCCACTGCGTTTCACACGGATCGACTCCGGTGTGGCCGACATCATGATCTCCTTCGGCAGCGATGGTAGGAACTTCAACAGTTGCCAGCCGCCCCCATGCACTAACCTCCCAGCTGAGAAGACAGAGGTTAATTCACAAGGGCTTTTGCACAATCTGTTAACAAAATGTGAAACACTGTTAGATGTTTACAAGAGAAAAACATCCTAAGAGACTGAACCACTTAAGGGAGACGGATAAAGAGCTTTTAGGGAAAGAATGTTTAGACTTGCATTTTGGTCTGAAAATCAAGCTCCTCTAGTATTTCTCTTAGACAGTATGCATAAACCACACATACAACCCAGAGTCTCCTTTGTTCCACATTAAGGCAATGTGCATTTGTGCCATTAGACCACGGAGACCCTTACCCATTCGACGGACCCGATGGCACCCTGGCTCACGCGTTTGCACCTTCTGTGGGCCTTGGTGGCGACACTCATTTCGACGACGATGAGACCTTTACCTCTCACACTACAGCAGGTGAACCTTCCTGGCCCCAAAACGCATCCCCCCCCCCAATGGTTGGGAACACAGGAAATTCCAATGAGGTCTCACAAGGGAAGTTTCTTCACCGAGACTCGTTTTCCTTCAGGCTACAACCTGTTCCTAGTGGCAGCCCATGAATTTGGCCACGCCCTCGGCCTGTCTCACTCCACGGACCCCGGGGCTCTTATGTACCCAATATACAGCTACAGAGACCCAAGCACCTTCGAGCTCCCTTATGATGACGTGAAGGGAATACAGTTAGTTTACGGTAAGTCTGCACCACTTACCCAAAATGCATTAGTTGCGCCAAACTGTGCTGTGATGTCCAATGCTGCATAACCTAATTTGTCATTTGTGATCACTAGGCTCAAACCCCGATGAGGACAGTAGAGGTAATATCATCCCTTCACCTCAAACCCCTGATCCTTGTGACCCAAAACTGGTCCTGGATGCCGTCGTATCTTTGCGCGGAGAGATGATGTTCTTTAAAGACAAGTACGTACGATTCAATTCTGAGACCAAGTAGCTGATAAATGGTTCATGTTCAAGGAGATCTTTAAGGTCAAGTACTATTAAATATATAGAAAGTTATGCTTTTATCTGATTAAATATTATATTGTGCATGAAGCTTTATCTCCAGGACGTAGTGCAGTACTGGAAACTTTCTCCTTCTCCTTAGGTTCTTCTGGCGTAGTTTGCCCCACAGCAGCCAGAGAGAATTGCACCTCATCGCAAGCTTCTGGCCAGAAGTTCCCAACAACATCGATGCTGCCTATGAGAATTCCAGCCTGGACAGGGTGTTCCTCTTCAAAGGTGAACTGCAAGATAGGATAACGGCTTTGGTGATGGCAACTTGTGCTTGTGTAAAGTGTACCGTCTACTTATATACCGCTAAGAAAACCTTACAGCTTGTCCCTCTCCTAATCCACAGGTAATCAAGTCTGGGCTCTGTCAGGCTACGATATTGTGCCTGGGTACCCGAAAAACCTCACCAGTATGGGTCTGCCAGCCCGACTTCAGAAGATAACTGCCGCTGTGTATGACCAAGAAAGCAGAAAGACACTGTTTTTCATGAACAAGCATTACTTCAGGTTTGTGCAGCAGACAGTGATACTGCCGTAAACACACTGCGTCGAATCAGATTTTGGCAACATTTATCGCTATTAGGAACAATAAGCACTAATAAGATCCATGTTGATTTTTGAGTATTTGCAGCTGCAATCGTTTCCCGGATAAACATATTGATTGTGCAACTATATCCTGCTCTGCAGATACGACGAGAGTAAGGGCAAGATGGACAAAGGCTACCCCAAACTGGTGAAGAATACTTTCCCAGGCATGACCGAGAGGGTTACGGCAGCATTCCAACTCCAAGGTAGGTGCCATTTCGGGAGTGCTTAAGCAGTCATATAAAAGCGCTGTTTGACGCTCTTTTAAAACGTCAGATCGCCCTCTAATATATACTGTTTCACAGGGTTCACGTACCTGTTCAGCGGTCGACGACTATACGAATACAGCTACCCGAGCCAAACACCGCACCGCGAGCTCCCCGGAACGCATTTCCTTAACTGCTGAGATACAGAACCACATCTCAAAGCAGCCTTCCTGTTTTTCTACCAATAATGCATTTTTAAATATTTGGACCGAAGCCATTTAATTACAAGAAGCGTCCTTTACAATATATTTATTGCAATGTCTCTAAGTTATTTGATTTATGATTTTTGTTCACTGCTTTTTTTGAGGGGAAATAAAAAGTGATTTATCAATTATCAGTAACAGATCTCTTGTGATTTTCCAAAAATTAAAAACAATATATAACTTTACCAAGAACTAAAACCGTGTACATATATTAAATTGCTGGATCGTGGACTGTATAAGGAATGTGCCGGTAAGGTTGTACCACTCTGGTGGCGTCGGTAAGAACACCTGGGAAGGCAGATGCAGTTCCAGGCTTTACTGCATTCAGTTAGGCAGTACGGTATTGCATTGGAGTTCACAGGTTGGCCAGTGACTCCTGTGGTCTGAAGAAGGAAATAATATTATATAGATAACAAACAATAATAACACGGAGATATATTCAGTTAAATAACAGAAATACAACCTCTTATACGATCTCTAATCAGCAATCACCTAAGTACCGAACTAGTTAACTTCGGTACATACTGAATAACCGTAATACTACTATCTTCGCTTAATGTATTATCCAGTCTCACCTTAACATTTCGCAGTTAACGAGAACTTATTAACAAACAAATTTAACATACAGGATATACAATAGGAACAATTAATAAACACGGAATACAGAGAGTCTGTCTGCGATACATTCGGTAACAGATCTCCTCAAAGTTACACACTAACAACTTAGTAGTTGACCGCACTGCAATATTACAACACCAAATGTAACCAGTCCAAGACCTGTCACTTACAGTTCGTCAGTGATGCACAATACTGCACCCCTGAGTATGGTAAGTAACTGGCCAGGATCCCTCGATGCGGGGTAAGGTGGTCCAGTGCGGCACAATAAGAAAATGAACGCCGAAATCCCAAAGATGCTCCTGACGCTGTTCCAAGCGCATGCGCGTCATCATTCCGTTTCAGAGACGACCTTTTCATCAACATAATTTAATATCCTTTGAGACACAAAACAACGCGTGTCACAGACAAGGGGCATAGTGCAGGCAGGGAAAGGAAGGTGACAATCCAATTGCACCTCCAAGGACCAACAGGCATTTATTTAAATACAACTAAAAACACACAGGTGTGGTAAAGGACAAAGCAGGTAAAGTAGGCTGCTCTGACAATTATAGACCCATTGCTCTTGCAAGTACACTGTCTAAAGTGCTTGAACAAATTTTCCTGCGGAGTATAGACAAATTAGTAATGTCTACTGACAATTAGTTTGGGTTCAAGCCTAAATGTGGCACTGATATGTGCCTATATGCCCCAAAGGAACTGTCAAATAACTATAAGAGCAAAAACTCAACCATTTTCTCGCGTTTTTTAGACGCCTCTAAGGCTTTTGATCGTGTTAATCATAGAAAATAATTTCATAAAATGTGTTTTTGGTATGCAAACCAGATAATGCAGGTCAAGAGGGACAACTGTATACCTGCAGCTTTTCGAGTTAGTAACGGAGTAAGACAGGGAAGCATATTATCACCTGTCCTGTTTTATTTTTGCATGAATGACCTTTCTAAGCAGTTAAATATGTGTAGAACTGGCTGCATGGTTGGAAGCACCATAGTAAATCACCTAATGTATGCTGATGACTTAGTGGTGTTCAGACCAAGTTCAGCTGGTCTACAGCATCTCCGTAATGTGTGTTCTGTCTACGGTGAACAACAAGATGTTAAGTATAATCCGGCAAAAAGTGTAATCATGATCCGTCGAACTAAAGAAGACAAATGCATAACTTTTCCGGACTTTAAGTTGTCTGACAATTTATTGAGAGTTTCATATAAAGTAAGGTATCTGGGTCACGTGATCACGGATCGCCTGTCTGATGATGAGGATATTTATCGTCAGTGTCGGATGTTATACGCACAAGCAAATGTACTATCTAGAAAGTTTGGATTTTGCTCTGGTGATGTAAAACTGAACCTGTTTCGGTCATATTGTACTTCACTGTACACAGCTCACTTATGGTGGAATTATCAAAAATCCAGCCTTCAGAGATTGCAAGTGGCATATAATGATGCTCTAAGACTTTTGCTAAAGAGGCCCAGATGGACAAGTGCAAGTGAACTGTTTGTGTCAGCTGGTGTCAGCACATTGAAGGCTGTATTAAGGAACTTTATGTATTCATTTATCTGTCGACTGAATAAGTCTGATAATAGTGTAATTTTATTATTGACTAACAGTGAATACAGGGCTATACGGTACACCTCTGTACTTTGGAAACATTCGTTTGAGTGTCTTTTGAAACATTGAAACATTAGGGGTATGTTATTTTATTGTGTTTTTTTTGTGTCTTGTTGATCTGTCTATTTTTGTCTGAATGATTTGTCTGTGAGTAATGGACCATGAGTCTGCAAATAAATAAATAAATAAATAAAATAAAACACAGGTAACAGGTAAAATCTATCAAAACAAACACATCACAAGGGATCAAAATTAAAGCAGGAGGGAAAAAACACAGATTACCAAACAAACAAACAAAAAACCCAACACGGCTAGGGGAAACCAAACAGATCAACATGCACATTCTGACACCATGACAATAACCAGGGGGCTGTTCCACGAAGCGAGCTAACCTCAAAAACCCGGCTTATTTCGACAATCGCGGCTTAATTTTTCCAAATTCGGTTCCACAAACGAGGCTAACCTGAAGCTCCGCTTAGTCACTACGTCAACATATACTCTTGGTCCGTGGCAGGTTAGCTGTGAAGCGTAGTTTAGCTTGATGAATATGGTTGGAAAAGCCATGTGACGTCACAGCAGGACATCCTGTGGGGCTGGGATTATTCTGCTGCGGTTCTCTCCCTCTTTCACACACATCGACCCTCCAATATAAAATTACAGATTACAATTGCTCAGAAAGTATAAAATGACAGGGAGTGCATTGAAGACTTTTACATGAATAACCATGGCGTGCCCGTTTATTCATAATGCAGTTGATGAGGGAGTGCGGGTCATTCACAGAGCTTTAAGGCAACAGTTTCCACAAGTACTTCGGCCCAGAATAGATCCGATGCATTTTCCGGATGATTATTTGTACGAGCGCTATAGATCTAATAGACGCAGTGTCACATATTTGTGTCAGGTATTGGAACCTTTCATTTCTAAGAACACACATCGCTCTAAAGCCCTTATGGTTGCACAGTCTATGTGCATTGCTTTGCGTTACCTTGCCAGTGGTTCATTTCTGTACAGTGTGAGGTATTCTGAACATTTAAGCAAAGCTACAGAGTGCCGTGAAATCAGACAGTTTACATTGAATTAAAGTCCTTTTTAAATATACGCATTACCTTTCCTGGCCACAGAGGCATTCTTGGCATTAAGGAAGCTTTCTTTGAAATTAATGGTGCTGAATCTTTAAATAGCCTATCTAGTTATTTACAGTACATAAATCGTTACCTGTACACAGCAAATACCGCGTGGGTTTATAAGGCAGAGACAAATGTTATTCGCTGCAAAATAGTTTTAAGTTCATACGGCTATCATTTCTGAGCAAACAAAAATTGTTTCCTCATCCAAAAGTGGGGAGAAAAAGTCACTGCGTCTTATGGTCCAAATACTCCTTTGCTCACATGCTTTAACCTTCTGGAGTCGAGTGCATTGTCGGCGATGCGGCGTACATTTCGCGTATATTTCAGTTTATTTCTCGCTGAAAATGTAATGTAGAATCATGAAAAACGCTGGCTGAATCCGTAATCTGCCTTTTCAAAATTAGGTTAAATACAAAAAATCAAACCATGTCACCTTTGTTTTACCTGCATCGGGGGCGTGTAGTTCCGCTGTCACCCGAAGATCGCCATTCATATTCTAAATAACCGCATTAGTGCGTATTTAAATCGCACTCGCATGGTAATTTGCTTAACAACGCAGCGGTGAAACGCGATCCAGAAACATCCCCATCAGCGCCATAAAAGGGGTGAGGGATGTGGCCTGGTAAGGATGGTTGACAAAATATTTTAGGATACTATTTGGTTCAGAATCTTTTTCTTCTTCATTTCCCTCCTCTATAACTAGGTGCGTCTTATGGTCCGAAAAATACAGTACCTATAACATTGCATGACTGCACATGACTGAAAGGAACAACGTCTGAGGATGTTCCTCCCTCAATAATACGTCGTGTACGGTTCTGTGCAAGGGCCAGCACCTTACAGGTGCAGGCTGCTGGAGGTGGGCCCCCACTGGTTGCAGCAGCCGCAGCTCTCTTTTTGGTGACCAGGCCCGGATTGGCTAATCTTGAGGACCGGGAGAACTCCCGGTGGGCCGGTGTCCCTAGCTGCCTGCACTCACAGCAGTCGCACTTTTTTATATATATATATATATATATTTATTTATTTAACCATAGTCTCACTCTTTTTATTCATTATTTTGCCGCAGCTCCACTCTTTTTATTTATTTTCTCGCAGCCCCATGAGCAGAATACAGCCTGCAGGTTAATGATGACGTAA
>JAODUD010000063.1:3257294-3267874 GCA_026784285.1 Stomatorhinus walkeri
TAATTATTCCTCCGCTTGGGGGGGGGGGGGGGATACATCCCTTTCCTTCCATTTTTAATTATCCAGCATCGATTAACAAGGCTGCTTTTTATATTGCGTGGACAAGCACGAGCCTCGCTTGTCAAGCTTGGCTTGAATTAAATACACCTGAATTTTGTTCGTGGAATTCAATGAGCCTGAAGTGAACTGTTAGGCTAACTCAAGCGAGGCTATTACAAATAATCATCGATTTTATAAACTCGCTTCGTGGAGCAGCCTCCAGCTGGGGAGGCAATAACTTAAATACACAAACCAGACACATGAGAGAAGTATTAACAACCAATCAAAATGGAACACAATACAAGCAACAGGTGAAACTAATGTAGAGGGAGCGATCACAGAGCTAGGAATGTAAAATTAGAGAACACAAATCAAACACCAAAAATATGACTGATACAAGTATGGGTCGGACACCAGATCCTGACACAGGGAGGGTGGACCACAGATGGGAGAACTGACTGAAAACACTAGAAAAACCAAATCCCATAACTACAAACACTGGGCAACAAAAGGCAAGTGAAATCCAGAACACGCAAGACTGCCAGCCTTAAACCCACAACCCCCATGTGCAGTGGTCTGGGGAACAGGGAAAATACGTAAGGGAAGAGTAGGACAGCGAGGGGGAAAGACAAAATGGGGGAGAGGCACAGAAAACGGGGTCGGACACTACAGAGCCGGACAGTGATCGCTCTGAAGCAGCTTGCAGATAGCCTTTTACAAACCTAAAAAAACACAAGCAGCATGTTCATATTGTTCTGATTGATTTTATTTCTCCAAAAGAAAGATCTATGGTGTTACATGGACTAAAACCGACTTAAGTTGGATATTACTGAAGATATCAATATACAATGTGCCCGTTTCAAATAAATGACCTTAAAAAGCCCCAGTACCTAGCGGGGGGGGCTAAATCCTAAATAATTTTACATAGTACCGTCTGCCGTGTTTCAAGTTCGTGCATAAGCCAGATGCCGTTAAATAATTAAGATAATGTCATTTTTAAATCATGAAAGCAACATACACATTTGAGAACATCATAGCCACGTCTAGAAATTAAACGATCAAAAGCAGTATTCTCTGTCCCACAGCATCTTACTCGGGGTACACCGATAACGCTTTAACATTTGAAACATAAAGCGGAAGCCTTGGTCGTTCAAGATTAAGGTTGCGCTTCCTGCTCTGCGATAAAACAGCACGGAGGTAAGTTAGCTCGAACAGCCCAGGAAATAGTTGACTTTAAGCCTGCGCCTAAGTGTCCTGTTGCGGGCGTTGAACTCGTACGTCGTCGATCCATTCAGCAGGTAGATGAAATCTGTAAATGGAGCGGTTAATAGCCCTGTATTCTTAGGCGGGATCACGGTGGCTCACTGCGAACCATTGTAAAGCTTTTCTAAATGATGACATACACATATGTAATAAGAATATTCAGATATGTTACACTTCTGGTCGCCGACTCCTCCACACCCACCCAACTCGGAAAACTCGAAACAATCTCCCATCATGCACTGCTCCACCAAGGGCTGGGTTTCAGGTTTCTATACACCCCTCCCACCAAACGTTTAAAACAGGGTTTGCCCAACTCCAGTCCTGGGGGGCCGGAGCCCAGTATAGCTTAGTTCTTTCCCCTGTTCCACCATAAATGATTCAGCTCTGCTGGTCAGCAAATGATCTTGTTTAGACATGTAGGTAGTCAGTTGACACTCACCATTGACTTGAAAAGCAGCCGTGACTTCCCCTTGCATGCCTTTGAAATCACTGGCCACAGGTTTGGGGTAACCGTTGTCCATTGATTTAAGGTCACCGCTGTAGCTACAGGATCAGCAAGAAATGCACCATTAGCAGCAGGTAAATTGAGGTCAACACAGGTGATACAAGTCTGAGATCAAAGCTTGCTGATGCCAGTTCTGTCCACAGTACAAGAACTTTCTGCTGGTGAGCATAAATAAGTTTTCGGACCAACCTGTAGTATTGGTCATTGACGAAGATCAGTGTCTTTTTGGTTTGTGTGTTGTGCACGGCAGCGGTGATTTTCTTAATCCTGGCTTGCAGACCAATCTGGCTGAGGCTTTTCGGGTAGCCTGCAGTAATGTCGTAGCCGGACAGAGCCCAGACCTTATCATCTGCAAATCAGGAGAACGAAAACTATAAGATTGTCTTAACAGCACATGTAATATCAGCATGAGTTACTGAAGCATTTTGCTTCTCCTGCAGTTCACCTTTGAAGAGGAACACCCTGTCCAGGCTGGGATTCTCATAGGCAGCATCAATGTTGTTGGGAAGTTCTGGCCAGAAGCTTGAGATGAGGTGCAATTCTTGCTGGTTGCTCTGGGGCAAACTACGCCAGAAGTACCTGAAGAGGAGGTTTCTCTTCAAGGAGATGTTCTAACAACTGAGACAGTCTCAGACTTAATCATACATACTTGTCTTTAAAGAACATCATCTCTCCACGCAGAGATGTGACAGCATCCAGGACCAGGTTGGGGTCACAAGCATTGGGTGTTTTAGGTGGTTCTGGACCTACTGTGTTTCCCGCACCTGGTGACCAGAAACAATCAGTGAGTCTGTAGCGCTTTATATCCAGAACAGTTCAACACAACTGATGTATTGTGGGTCACATGACTCACCGTAAAGTGACTGTATTCCCTTCACGTCATCAAAGGGAAGAACGAAGGTGCTTGGATCTCTGTAGCTGTATATTGGGTACATAAGAGCCCCGGGGTCTGTGGAGTGAGACAGGCCGAGGGCGTGGCCAAATTCATGGGCTGCCACCATGAACAGATTGTACCCTGAAAGAAAATGTGTCTTGGTGAAGAAACTTTCCCTCCTGAGACCTCATTGGAATTTCCCGTGTTCCCAACCATCACGGGGGGGGGGGGATACATTTTGGGACCAGGAAGTTTCACCTGCTGTAGTTTGAGAGGTAAAGGTCTCATCCTCGTCGAAATGAGTGTCACCGCCAAGGCCCACAGAAGGTGCAAACGCGTGAGCCAGGGTGCCATCGGGTCCGTCGAATGGGTAGGCATCTCCATGCTCTATTGGCACAAATGCGAATTGTCTCAATGCATTTTCACTGGGAAGTTAATGCATAGGAGCGGCCAACAGCTGTTGACATTTATACCTCTGCGGCCGAAGGAGATCATGATGTCGGCCACACCGGAGTTCATGCGTGTGAAACGCAGGGGAGTGACCTTGGCCCAGACTTCAAGGGCGCCCTTTATGACCTGGTCCACTTCCGACACGGACAGGTCAGGTGTGTAGTTCTCAATTCTGGAAGATGGGAAGCAAACTCATGTGTGAGCAGCTCAGATTACACCTGGTCCTCCTCAAAGCTCCTCCTGTCTCACACACTGACACTGGGGTCTCACTCACCTGTAAGTCACATTGTTGGTGGGCCACTTTGGATTCCCTGGAAAGGTGGAGTACTCGGCCATATCTGAGACCCCACAGCGCGGTTTCTTCATCACCTCCAGCGTTTTGTCGTCCAGCACGCCCGTCACCTCGAGCCTGAAGAACTGCTGCATCTCCCTCAACTTCATGTTGAATGGACTCATGCGGCGATTGTGTGAGGAGGACGTATTTGCCTTATTCAGGTCGAAGAACTTCTCCAGATAATCCTAAAAGAGCAATAAAAGAATATTAGAAGTGAGATAAAAATCTGTTTCAGGTATTCCTATATATGTACCTCCACTGAAACGCCGAGGTTGAGAAACGGGTGAGATGGGAGCCTTACCTCCGCGAAGCTGGCGTTAGACCCCGGTGGCAGCGGGGCGGAGTGTGCCGCGATTGCCAGACAGGCGAAGACGCACAGTGTGCAGGCGCTCATGTTTCCTGACAGGTGCTGGAGCGCCACTGTATCATCCCTAGGACTCTGTCCCCTCTTAAATACAACACACGTTGCGTTGAGCAAGCTGTTGAGTCACCTGTCTCTAAGTGACTTTACGAAAGCACCGGAAGGGGCTACTGTGAAGAAAGATGTTATTGACATGATTTTATTTCCGTCTTACTCATTCGCTGCATTATTTATTCAGTGGCACTCGGGGAAAGTCACAGTAGCTGGCCACAGATATGTTCTTTTGGTGTATGCGTTTCTTGTTTCACTAGTTCAGTGTGCCTGGCTATTTGATTATGAATTTGTCTTTTTCGCGGTGATATCAAACCCGTAAACTGCAGTTTACTGCCCACTGCCAGCAGATTTGCGACTTTTGGCCAATCCGGCTGACATTAGCTACTTGCAAAGTCAGTCTGGGCTCTCAAAGTCGTGCCCTGGCTGCGTGCTTTGTGAACGTCTCCCTGGATTCAAAACAAGACAAGTCCAGTGGATTTTATTGTCATGCTATGCATATACAGGTACAGAGCCGCATATATGTGACATACAAATGGCAGTGACAGGGGGAGGGTTTTCATAGGACTTAAAGTGCAAAGTCATGGAATCGTCATTAAGGATTCACCCAGAATATGATGGAATTTTCCTCTATTATTGCAGCTTTTGTGGGGGACAGAACAACCCTGCGTCTGTTGTTACAATCACTTGCTCATCAAGTCAAAATATTTGGCTTGAGATCTTTTTGTGTTGTAATGATCTTCAATTTCTGTTTCCAAAACCAGAAAGCATGTTCACTCATGTCCTCTTGAATGTGTGTTTTTTGTTGCAATAGCAGCTGTGAGGATTTTTAAGCGTTTAAAAAAAGTTCCCATTTCTACCATATGTCACAATCCACCCTAAAACACATTAATGACAGCAGTTTCGATATAAAAAGTCTATCCAACATTATTGTCCTTATTACTTGCATGATATTTGATTTTGCTCTGTGAATCAACTGCAGTATTAGACTAATTTCTGTGATGCTGTCTTTGCATTTGATCACATATCAAACCTAATTTCATTCATTCGTCGTTTGTTAAAACTGAAGCTCAGTGCAGTGTGTGTGCGTAGTGTAGTTGTATTAAGTATTAAATGAAATGAAAACAGTTTATTAATAATAATAATAATAATAATAATAATAATAATCAATCCTTTACTTATCCCCATGGGGAAATTCCTTTTTATGCCTCCCTCAACTTGCTCTTTGTAGAGCAAGCTGTTCGCAAGTGGCAGCCACTTACCAAGGACCATTTACCTTACCCACCATTTACCAAGGACTTTTGGCACCGGGAGCTAAATTTTCAGGATGTTTCTGTCATTTACATGAAGATGGTTTCTAGCATGGCTACAATGGATGGAGGAGGCTTGAAAAGTCAAGAACCAGAACAAAACACCACGCGGCTTCTGCTGTTTTTGGTTCTCAGACATGAGAGGAAGAATCACACCACTGCAAGGTTTGCACATATCGTTTCCACACAGGCAGGCCGCTGCCGTGTTTTGCTGCGGGTGCAGATATGTAATTGTTCTAATGGCCACCACGCAATTTCCTCACATTGCATTTGGTTCTCATCTGTTATCAAACTCACATCATGGTTAAGTAAACACACCGTTACAGAGAACGTCGCTTCCAGCAAAGACAAGCAACATATTTGCCAACACAGCAGATCTCTCAGTTTTGTTGAAGAAATTATTTAAGAAATGTGCTGCACTGGACTGTTGTGAAATAAAAAATCTTACCCAATATTAATGCAGAATACTACTTGACCCATCAACCAACTGCTGTTAAAACTGTACAGCAAAACACTCAGTCAAATAAATACAGACAAATGGTGACCAGAAGTTACCTGTGGCCAGCAAGTTAAGAAAAGAAGATATTTAATCATCTGAAAAACCAGAAGGTGGAATGTTAGAGAAGCAGAAGAGAGAAGGTCTATGTACAGAATCTTGTATTCTTACTTTGCATACATCCATCAAACTAGACAAACATGCTCTAACGCCTTATCCTATTTACAGTGCTGGGAATTAACATTCCAAATTATTTGTTCGATGTTTTCTCCAAAGTATGGAAGATTTAATTATGTATAATGTTTCCTTAGAAGAATGCAGTCACATTGGATTATGCTCCCACCTGAAGATACCTATAGAATGTCTCACACGCACGTGACTGGACACCTAGCTGAACATCTGTGGCCAGTTACCCCAACTCTCCGCGTGGAATGGTGTCGTGTTGACTGGACAATGCCGTCAGTGTGTTTATGACACGCTGCAGAGACTCTAACCCTGAATGAGTCACTCAGGGTATCGTGGCTCTTAGGCCAGAAGACGTGAGGCCACGTCCGTCGTAGGTCCTCTTCCAACACCAAACGTCGCTCCCCACTTAAAGTACTGAAATGCTTCAAGCTCCTTCCTTTATTTCCACACCCAGCAGGTCTGATGGTTAATTATCTCACAATCTCCTTTGTTAACCAGGCCACAATGCGGTTCTGCCCATTAACCACTAATGCCATGCTTAACGTGTAGTACCACACCAAGCAGAATGACCCATTCACTCTTCTCCTTTCGTTTATATGTTCCATTTATATAACATGCTTATGCAGGTAAACTATACAGCTCAGGTGCCTTTGATCAGATCCTACTGGTTTCCACAACTCTGTTTTTTCATATTTTCATGTTTTCAATCATATGGGCAGTACATTCCAAAGCTGTATGAGTAACCCATTGATGACATTGTCAAGTGCAGATAATTACAGGGTGTTCACTGTCCTTTAGAGTGGGATTGCCCTGGGTAAATTCCCCTGTGCTCTTAGTCACAAGGTGTGCAGGTGGAGTAAGAAAGAGCGGCCATGTTCAAGGTTAAATTCAGGGGTGGGGTTGGCGTCTTGCCTGATGGATGAAGTGAAAGATCATGCAGCATCCCTGCTGGATCCTTCTTGTTGTCCAGGGTTGAATCTAAGGAAACTATCCCAGAGTTCTGTGGGGCACAGTTCCTGGTACGAGGGTTCTGGAATAAACAACATTAGCAGATCATTTATCCAAAATTACATGCAGTTTCAAGCAGTAAATGCACCTGGGCCCTTGGAGGTATCTTGGAGTAATAGTTCTCCACAAAAAGTCAGTCCTTTTGTTCTGCATTGAGGAGGCAAGGCACCCACAGGTAGAGGCTTGCTGATATGAATCTGAGATGAAATCACCATCACTACAGTTTCCGCCTCTTTTGTCCCCAGTGAGAGGCGTGCCCAGCATCCCTCAGCACCCTTAAGAACTGGCAGCTTCCCATAGGAGATGCCATCAGACGGGCCGTGTTTCCGGGTGTTTCTCTGTCATGCCCGAACAGGCTCGACCTCAATCATGGACTCACGGCCAGTAAAAAATAACAATTAAAAAAGAATTACGCACAGTCTTAGATAGTAACAGTTAAAAATCTGGACACATTTCTCTGTTTTAGTTCTGTTATTCACCACGACCTCAAGGGAATGAAGACGTATTAAATATTACATTGGCTAAGAGTGGCAACTGCCTTTTTTGGAAGGGAGTGAAATTAAACCGAACAGATAGGTTTGGGGCGGGGCTTTATCCTCCCAGAGAGCACAGAGCAGGATTGCATACTGATTCAGCACCTAAGGACACACTGGACATCCAATCACGAAGCTGGGACACCCCAAAGGTTCAGCAAGCTCGAGACTGGGCTACTACTAGGGATTAAAAAATGCCAACCAATCACGAGACTGGGCCACCCCAAGGCTGCGCAAAAGCCAGCCGATCACAAGGCTGGGCTGCCCCTAGGACTTGACAAATGCCAGCCAATCGTGAGACTGGGTCACCCCAAGACTCTGGCAAAAGTCAGCCGATCATAAGTAAATGTTTATTGCTGAGAATGCATCGTATCGGTATAACTGTCATACATTTTTCACAAATATTTTTATGGTTCATTTTATGTAGCCGTCTTGGCGTGCAAAATACTAAAAATTACAGATAGATACAAGCTATTCAAGCACTGAACATTTACCATAATGACAAATTTAAAAACGTAAAAGATGTACCATATTGAGAAAGCTATTGGGACACCCCTCCAAATCATTGAATTCAGGGGTTTCAATCACTTCCATAGCCGCAGGTGTATAAAATCAAGCACCTAGGCATGCAGACTGCTTCTACAGATATTTGGGAAGAATGGGTCAGTCTGCAGGAGCTCAGTGAATTTAAGCATATTACCCTGATAGGATGCCACCTGGATAATAAGGCCATTCATCAAATTTCCTCGCTACTAAATATTCTACTGTCAACTGTCAGTGATATTACAACAATGTGGAAGCAATTGGGAACAGCAAGAACTCAGGCACCAAGTGAATGAGGCGCACAGTGTGTCGCCAACTGTCTGCTGAGTCAAAAGCAACAGACCTCCAAACTTTGTGTGGCCTTCAGATTAGCTTAAGAACAGTGTGTAGAGAACTTCATGGAATGGGCTTCCATGGCCAAGCAGCTGCATCCAACCCTTACATCAGCAAGTGCAACGCAAAGCATCACATGCAGTGGTGTAAAGCACACCACCACTGGACTCTAGAGCAGCGGAGACTTGTTCTCTGGAGTGATGAATCATGCCTCTCTGTCTGGCAATCTGATGGATGAGTCTGGCTTTGGCGGTTGCTAGATGAACAGTACTTGCCTGACTGCATTGTGCCAAGTGTAAAGTTTGGTGGAAAGGGAATTATGGTGTGGGGCTGTTTTTCAGGAGTTGGGCTTGGCCCCTTAGTTCCAGAGAAAGGAACTCTTAATGCTGCAGCATTCAAAGCCATTTTTGGACAATGTCATGCTCCCAACTTTGGGGATGGCCCCTTCCTGCTCCAACATGACTGCACACCAGTGCACAAAGCAAGGTCCATAATGGATGAGAGAGTCTGGTGTGGAGGAACTTGACTGGCCTGCACACAGCCCTGACCTCAACCCTATAGAACACCTTTGGCATGAATTAGAGCAGAGACTGTGAGCCAGGCCTTCTCATCCAACATCACTGCCTGACCTCACAAATGCTCTCCTGGAAGAATGCAGAACAATTCCCATAAACACACTCCTAAACCTTGTGGACAGCCTTCCCAGAAGAGCTAAAGCTGTTACAGCTGCAAATGTTGGGCCAAATCCATATTAAAGCATATGTATTAAGAATGGGATGTCATTGAAGTTCATGTGTGTAATGGCAGTGTAAAAAGAATGGTAGAAAATTAAAACTGACCCTGGTGGGATATGTGATTGGGTGATGACTGGATGGGGGGGAGGGTGAATGGATCAGGGCCACTGAGGCTGTTTACCTGCAGCTTCATGAGAGCCCCCCTGCCACACATGAGCCAGCAGTGGTGAAACACATTGTTCAATCTAGATGGTTTCCCAATATCCCTCCATTTTACAAGAAGCCTGTCACAATAGGGCCAAGAATCACTATGTTCGACACATTGCTGCCTGTGGCTGCTTCCTGTGGCACTGACTGTACAATATCATGTGCAGTCAGGTTTGTGAGCCTTGAAAGTAATCAGTATCATTCCATCTTTCTCTTTTAAAGCAATCAGTGTCTGTCCATCCTTCTCTTTTAAAGTAACCAGTGTCTCTCCGTCCTTCTCTTTTAAAGTAATCAGTGTCTCTCCATCCTTCTCTTTTAAAGCAATGAGTGTCTCTCCGTCCTTCTCTTTTAAAGTAATCAGTGTCTCTCCATCCTTCTCTTTTAAAGCAATCAGTGTCTCTCCATCCTTCACTTTTAAAGCAATCAGTGTTTCTCCATCCTTCTCTTTTAAAGCAATCCATGTCTCTCCATCTTTCTCTTTTAAAGCAATAGGTGTCTCTCTGCCCATCTCCTTTAAAGTAATCATGTCTATCCTTCTCTTTTAAAGCAATTGTGTCTCTCCATCCCTCTCTTTCTCATTCCGTGACATCAGCCTTGCTTGGCATCCTTTGCTGGTTTGTGGTCCTACATCTCGCAGTAGCGGTGTCCTCCTCTAGGGGGAGCAGTGAGCGGGCTAATTCATCAAGGCAATCGACATTCCTGAACACATGAGGAATTTTGATATTGATATTTGATATTTTGCAACTAAGACCTGCCAGCTGTACAGTGTCTATAATTCACCCAGATTATATCAGTTAGTGGGTTTCTAGCTTAACCAGAAGACCACTACTTCTTGTTTGTCTAACTTTCCACAGGATGTTATGAGTCCTTGAACGGCACTTAAAAGATACCTCCATACCTCCAGCCAGCTGCTAGCTGAGACATCAGCCTCCGCCAACCCCAAATGCAGGTGGCGATACAGGGTCGGGGCCATTGGCCTCAGCTGAAAGCCCCTCCCCTGTCACTCAATTCAAAAGATAGCATTGGTTAATGATATGGTTGGCCTCTCTGTATGAATGTCAGCCCCTCTTACGCCACCCAAAATTTCCTAGAATCGCCCCTGCTCGAGGGATAAGAGGATTGATAAACATTTCCAGTCAGTGTTTGCTTGAACGTCTTACGGCAAGATCTTAATAGTGGAGAAATCACAGCGCATTTCTGGTGTAGAACGTCTGTCCAGGTGTTGCAGGGCTCATAGACCTCGGTGATCATCCTTCCACAACTACCCTTCAGCATCACTTAAGAACATAAGAACTATACAAACGAGAGGAGGCCATTCGGCCCATCAAGCTCGCTTGGGAAGAACTTAATAAC
>JAODUD010000063.1:3279156-3291421 GCA_026784285.1 Stomatorhinus walkeri
AAGCAAAGAGATGAAGTGATTCCTGAACTGAATAGGCTTATTGCGTAAGTAATTAAAAAATACTTTCGCGAATAGGTGTGATCTGTTCGTGAATAGGTTTGAGAGTAGTTTCTATGTCGACAGCAATCCCAACTAACGCAGCTGTCGTCATTTTGTTACCGTCTGTGTTGTTCTGACCAAAACCAAAAGAACCGTATTGTTTATTGCCAACTGACAATCCTCCGACATGTAGGCATATAGATAAAAACATCAAGGTTGGCACAAGCCTTTTTAGGTATTAAAACACTTAAGGCAAAGTGTATGGACGCCAGAGCTGTATGCTCTGGAGACATTAAAGAGCCCATTATCACGGGTAATGACATAACACGCCCACAGTAACCGCTTAAATGAGTGATGGCGTTTATATCGCGTGGAAAAACAAAGTACTATCAGCTCAAGATAAAATAATTACGCGTTTCACTTTGCGCTTAGGAACAGCAGGTCCTTGTCAGTTGTTTCACTGTGTATGAATTGTACCGCTGTGAACCCTGATGGCGATTTCGTGGATGTGGATTTGATCATTACGACACTAGACACATTTTGTTGTATTTTGCTGTCGGACTTTCTGGGCCACGGTACAGGCGTGACACTGTATTATGTTACTTCGACTTGATCATAAATGTGTTCACATGTATTTATGTTTAAATAAATGGGCAGCAGATTTAAAATAATGTAGCATCACAAATGGGGTATTTTCTGCCAAAAGAAATATTCTTCGTATTGCATTTTAAGATAAGATTAAAACTAAGCCTGTCCTGGGGCCTGTATCACGAAGCTGGATTTGTTGCACAGTGGGATAACTTGTTGGATTATGTAAGTGAACGAAGATGACGTAATTTTAATAGCCAAATCCGACAAGTTATCCAGCTAGGCAAGAAATCCTGCTACGTGATACAGGACTTAGTTTTCGTGTTTAATATTGACATTTGCCTTAATGTGAAGGGGAGGAACAACCATTTTTCAGTATTTCCGGCATGGCGATCCTTGACTAATTCAACATGAAATATTGAACAATTTGTCATTGGAAAACACTTGCTTTTTTACACGCGTTGGTGACGCTGCCCTGATGAAGAATACAAGTCATGGTGCAATGCCACACAATTGCCACTAGAGGCCACTACAAACCCAACACCATACGGGACGTGAAAAAATACTGTAAAAATAATGGTTAAAGTTTCAATGGTTTCAGAGAAACATCCTAAACTTCTCATGCTCAAGTTGCAGGGTAGGGAAGTCGGGACGACAAACCAGTAGTGCAATGAAAGATTAATTGAAAAAGTTCAGTAATTATGAGTGGTATAGAACCAACTGTAATAAAATGTTTTGAATTGGAACCATCATTACTGGATGTATTATCTTAAGGTATTATGTATTTATCTTCTCTGAAGTACAGAGAATGGGTGGGAAGTTCTTTCTGAGAGAAACTGAGAGCAGAGAGAGAAGGGTTGCCACTTAAGGTCCCTGCTGGGCTGTAGCATTGAACTTTAATGTACTTATTCAAGATTGAAGTATAATGGGTAAAATTCAAACTATCAATCAGTTATTGTCATGACCAGAAGGGGGCAATATACAAGGACAGGGGTTCTAAGGAGAGCAACGTTCTTCTCACCCACAGCACCTCGGCCATCGGACTGCACAGCAGAGGCACCTAGTCTTCCTTAGCTGCTGGTCCATACTGCTGTACTGTAAGTGCTAGCTGACCTTGAACTGACAATCCATGTGCAGCCCTTTAATGGGAATCGCCTACCCTTTCCAGCACAGTCAGTCAAATCCACTCCTCTGACTCAGGCTGGTCATACCTGAATGCTCACATTCAGGAGATGCCTGTTACTGGTAGGACAGGCTCTGGTACACACTTGCCCTTTGACACGGGGGGGGGCACCACAGCACTAAAGCGGAAATAATCTGGCACCAAGCACACTTCCATAAATGCCGTCTTGATTATCAGTGTTGTCATGATACACGTATTGGAGCAGCTGGCACTAAGGTCCAGGGGCGGGGCCACGGGCCTGAGTTGAAAGCTGATTGGCCCCTGGAGTGCCCAGTCCTCTGTCACTCACCAATTCAAAACATACCATTGATTAATAATAAGGTCAGCCCAGCTCTATGAATAATAGCCCCTTTTATGCCTAGAATCATCCCTTGTGAATGCTGGGGGGTGGAATTCAGCTCAAAGGATGCCTTGGAGACTCAAGCCCAGATATGATAAAGATGCACTTATAGAATTTTACCTTCTTTATTGAGAAAAGTCACCTTAAATATCTACATCATTAAAACGTCAACAACATACTTCTCGGATTATTTGATACAAAATCCCCAGATGTGCTGCTTTGTTCAAACGGGAGATGACTTATTACTGCTCATGCTTAGGAGACAAGTTCCATCTGTAAACATTACATCATCCTGCATCTAAATGATGTCACAGCCTTGTTAAGTCTCATTTGAATTTCTCTGATATGGACGTGCCAGTTATCAGACTGATGCATTTGGATCAGAATGCGACGAGCTCGACGGGTGACTGGCGCCTCACGCTGTCCTCTTCTCAGGTACATAAAGCAGAGCATCTGAACATATTCAAAAGTGTACATTTTCTACCAAGCCGGCAAAGGCTGCTGGCGACTTTACATCTGTTTGAAAATGTGCAACGTCTAGAAGTCACAGTACATGTCAAGCTGCAATTGATAACGGATGGTCCTTGAAGTTGAAGGCCTTGCCTACACCTACAGCTCAAATAATCAAACATGTTGAATTACCAACTGGATAAACAAACAAGAGCATTGCTCTTATTGCATGGAAAGCAAGCAGATTACTGGTATCCAGTCCGCAGGATAGATGAATCTGTAAAGCCAATAGGTACAGATCATTCTGATGTACTTCCTCATCTTACAATCAGCATAGATACTGCCCCCTGCAGGCAGATCAAATTAAAACTCTTAAAATAAGTGAAACCAAGTGGAATGTTTGCATGTTGTCAACCAGTTTTAAATTATAATAATCTTTTCCAATGTTCAACAGATAAGGCACTATGTGAAACAAGACCTTGTGTGGCTCTGCTATTTTTACTTTTAAATGCCTTTTACACAATAAATACAAACATCTACAAATTGTAATTATTTTCTACAAATGCATAAATATGTCTCACGTGCTTCAATGGTGATTGCTAAAATGTAATCACTTTGTTTTTCAAACGTTCATCATCCTGAAACTGTGTGCCACAGAATCAGTAACATGGTCTTGGAAAAATAGAACAATAATAAATAATTTGCTATCGCTTCCGGTTGGACTGGACCACTTTTTTCTCCGCAAGGGGTGGACATCCGGATGAAGGTGGTTCACAGAACCACACTCATGTTGTCACAGGTTAGCATCTCCCCCCCACTCACGGTTCCTATGTGCTGGTGAAACGAGCCCAGCCTTCGAGTCCTCTGGCACCGAACGCCACTTAGCGTTAAGCTCCTGAGGCTCGGCAAGTGCTTCAAGATGTCCTCAGGCAAAGTGGTCACTCCAGAGTTGGACAGGTTGAGCTCCTGCAAAGAGACCAGATCTACAAGAACCTCGGGGTCCAGAGACCCGAGCCTGGTGTTGTTGGATAGGTCGAGGACCTGCAGGCTTCTGAGGTCCTCGAAGCTGCGGGGATGCAAGACGGACAGTGCGGAGAGTCCGGCGAGGGACAGGTGGACCAGGTCTGTGAGCCCGCTGAAGGAGCCCCGGGAGATGGCGGAGATCGGGTTGCCATCCAGATTCAAGTATCGGAGCGGGACGCCATGGAGACTGGGCACAGACGTCAGGCGGTTCCTCGCCAGGCTCAGGGTCTGCAGGTTGGGAGGGCCAGCTTGCAGATCCCGGGTGACGGTGGTCAGTAGGTTGTCCGAGACGTCCACATTGACGGGCCGGCCATGGGCGCCGGTGGCCAAGGCGCCGAGCTGCAGCTTCTGAAGGCGGTTGTGGCTCAGGTCCACGTCGGCCAAGGGCAGCCTGATGAGCCAGCTCTCCTCCAACTCCTCCAGCTTGTTGTGGCTCAGATCTAGGCTCTCTAGGTACCGCAGCTGGGCGAAGGCCCCATAGTCCACCTCTGAGATGCAATTGTGGCTCAGGTCCAGACCCACCAGGGTGGTATAGCCAGGTCCTCTCAGCATGGAGCCGTGGACAGTACGCAGGGAGCCCGAGGACAGGTCCAGGTAAGCCGTGTCCAGGGGGATAGGAAGAGGGCCAGTACCCAGCTTCACACCACTGCAGTCCACCTTGGTCAGGCTGAAGCTACTGAACAGGCCATAGCTCTCCACCACACAATGACACCCGGGGTGGCAGTTCTTCACTGCTGCCACAAGGGGGAGCAGCGACAGAATAAGGTTGAGACTTGGAAAGGCAGCCATGGTACCCTGGGGAAAGAAAATAAATATATACACACAAAAAAATTACATCACACCAACACGCTTATCAAGAACCAACGCATCAGTTGACTGATAAAACAGGGACCAATTGCATGCTGTCACACAATCATGTTACATAACATCTGTATGAGGTCAGAGTAGCGCAGTGCAAGTTCCCCAAGGACAAGGTGGAAAGCAGAGATTCTGCATCAACTCTCTTACCAAAGAACAATCGCCACACAATTTCTGACCTGCTGCTCCCCACCACTTGGTGGTGATGTGCCTCACAACACAAACCCTGTTTGACATATACACAAACATTAACCATTTGTATCACAGTCTGTCCCAGCTCAGGGGGGTCAGTGGAGTTAAGGACAAATACTTTAGGCAGTATGCCATTCTGCTTGGGGGGGATACTGGTGCAATAGCTTAACTGGGCATGAATTCCCCCCCCCCCACACACAAGAGACCAGAGGACCGTCCCTGGTGGAGGAAACGCCTGCACTTTGATACTCACAGAGCGTGCTGGTATTAATTATCGGAATATAAAGCAATTGAGCATCTCAGGTTTCCCTCGACTATTAATGGAAGCGTTTTGTGAAACCTGCTGGACCATCCACAACCCAGAGACCGCACGAAACATCTAAGAACCAAGAGCAGCGAGGAACATGCACGAACGAGCGCCAGGCACGTGTGAGGCCCAGGTCAGCACTACTGGATGGAGCCACTCCAATCAACATTCCAGTAGTCGAACTTTTGTAAAATTATTTCATAGGTCAGAGCAAAAACTATATCTGACAACACAAATGAATTCACAGCATAGTCTAAATCTCTCTCCTAAAATTACACATGGTTAACTGCATGCAAGAAAGTTTGATTTGTCATTAAAATGTCCTGGAGCCTGTATCACAATCTAAACAGCACAATTCATACAAAATTATTCAAATAAAAGGTAGAACATAACCGAAGTCCCATATTTTACACTATAACAAACTGCTGTAACTTCTACAATAAAATTCAACAAATGGTCGTTTTTTTTATTTCGCAATCGGTACTTGTATTTTCAATGCATTAGGGGTCATAAATTACGCTGCGCACAGTAACCCATTCTAGGCAAAATTAGGTTCAGACCCCGTGAATGCGACTTACAGAAGAGGGCGCCGCAATTCCTCCTGCAGGACCGTTCTTCGCAGCCTCCCCCGGTGTCTGAACCAAGCAGCAAGTAGCCAGAGCCTTTATACCGCAAAAATGACAAACAAAGAGTGGAGGGAAGGGAGGGCAAGCGGTGGGATGTTCCGCGTTTCAGGGACAAATGGTTCAGGCTGCATGCAGGCATGACTGAGCATAAACCGAATCATAAAGTTCATCTACACGAGCAGTAGGTGAAAGTGTGGTAATTACACAGCTCGTGTTACCCGCGTTTTATGGTCGTTTACGTAACGATCTCTCCCGCACTGCATATGACAAACATGAATCTACAGTGATATTATAGATCCTAAATGAACTGCCATAGAGGGGCTCCACAGATGCACATGAGGGTCATCGCCCCCACCACACACACACACAGAGCCGTGAGACTACCCACCCGTCGCCATTGCATCCTAATTGCCCCCACTCTGATAAATATGATTTAGCAGCAGCCCCAGAAATACCGGCCAGGATCAAATCCCAGATGCGTCTAGCTGTTCCCGCAACTCAGAAAAAACAGCTTATTTCCCCAAAAAAGTTTCAGTAAATCCGAAACTTCTAAACTTTGCTTGATTTGCCAGACACAGTGCGATTGAACAAGCTACTTTTGCTTGACCCCTTAATAAAACGCTGTTTATGATAGGCCTTGTTAGTGCGAAACTTTAATATCTTTACACCTCTTGTCCCGTTTGGCGACTTCTATCCCCGAACAGTAAATGCATATTCGATGACGACAGCATAAATTATGTGCGCCGTGAAATGTTTTTCTTTTTATAAGCATTTAATGAAACCATGGCAAGCCGAGTCAAAAGAAACGGAATGAGACGATCCAGCTTCAAAGTGAAATGAGATCCTATACAGTTACAATCTTCTTGTGTATATACGGGCGTGTCCCCGTATCCGGCGTAAAAACGGCGTGCTCCGACACATTGTCTATGTATAGCATGTCTATGTATGCAGATCAATTAACTACAGCCTTCTTTACAGACATACACTCATTCACCACACCTCTTCCGATTCAGCCCCAGAGGCTCACACCTCCACATTTGTCTCTGGCCGTTTGACGCTCGTCTGATCTCAGAGAGGTGTCCCGACATCAATGAAGCGATAAGCTGCGAGAATGGACTGTCCCTACATATCGATACAGGCATGCTTCAAACAACACTGATAATTACCAACATGTATAATAAGAGCAAGGGACACGCTGTACATGCACAATGAACGACCAAAACTGAGACTACCTTCCTAAACTAGAGCAGTAGATTACAAACCATCCCGCTTACGCAAAAACTTGGTTAGCCTGCACTTCATCACGTATGCATGCTAAGTGCGTTTACGCATGACTTCGGAACATCCATGCACGGCGCTGGGACTCCGGACAGGATGCTGGCTGTACACTCACCTGCTAAAGCGGGATGATGGTGCTTCAGATGGAGACTGACGCAAACACTGAGTCCCTTTCCCCCTGAGCAGGCAACGCGATGCAGCACTTCGACATTGGTGCGATCCGCTTTTCCAGCGCTGACTATCAGCGGCGATCTTAACAGGCCACGTGGGTTACTTAATTATTATTTTTTTTTTTTATCTCGCAAAACTGAGATAACCTGTAACTGCAAAATACGGCTTTCTCAACTCACCGAAAGCTGCTCCCCTGTTGCCGTATCGCCCCTTCCTCTGTGAAGCCACCTCCAGCATTTCTAAAGGACTCCGCCCAGCCTCTCCGGATTTATGAAGTTTAATTTCCTTGACGCCTACTCGAAGAATAAACGGTACTCCTACGCTTCTATGTGGAAACATGGACTCCTGGGGCTGGTGGTTTACAATCGGTGACAAACGAAAAAAAAAAACTTCAGGAGTATAACCGGGAGAGTTTCTAGCTATTGAAAAAATCAGGAGCTAAATCAAGTTGACCGTTTTTTTTGGAGGGATGGAAGATTATTGGCATCGGGGCTAGAATATTCGGGGATTTATCTCAGAGTGGTTGGACCTAAGGACGCCCATGAGACTATAACCAGGGGTGGAGATTTCAGGTCCAGAGAGAAGAAATCCACACCAAGATTTTAGTTCAACCAACCAGTTGAGTATAAAGAGTCACAGTCACAGAGTACGCAACTGGTTGGTTGAACCAAAATCTCGGTCTGGATTTATACTCTCTGCACCATAACATATGCTCCTATACACAGTGGTCTTAATAGTTTTCATCATTCCCTATTAGACTTACAGAAACCTCTACAGTTACGTTTGTGCTGATGAGAATGCAAACATAAATATAAATACGATACTTTTAGGCACAAATAAAAGCATTTTGACTTAGTTATCAGTGTTAAATAGTCACAGAAGAAATAAGGTCGGTTGGTTAAGTGTGACCAGCAGCAGACTGCTTTGTTAAATTTTCTTTTGTGGAGGGAAACTCTGCGATCCACGCTTTCAGGGGTCCAGGTGTTGTGCCGAATTCTGCATGAGCTGCACACCAGCAAAGAATTGGTCCATGTGTCCCCGACAGCGTTAACCGCTTCTTCTCGCCTAGGTCAGCTAAAAGTAATCCAGGGTGCGACTGGACACCAAACTGTGCAAACATGGTTTGCTGCTACGGGTTTACGTTATTATGTTCACCTCCGGAGCTATCAAACCAGTCTTGTTTTTAAACTTTCCATTTGAGGGCATACAGACAGGCAGGAGATAAGACACAGTATAGATAGGAGAGAGCACTTCTGTTTTTTTGTGAAGAACCACGGAAGAAACTCAGTTTATCTGATAGTTCCCACTGATAGGTTAAAACCATAAATTCTTCAAACAGGCGCAAAACACGGGGAAAAAATGACCACACTTTTGATCCAGAGGAAAGCAAGCTGCAATTGCGATATAACAACTTGACAAGACAGTTTAAAACAAATATGCCTAAATAGGTTACCACTCCACGTACTTCCTATGTTACGGGTTTGACAGCCAAAAGACACAAGAATGTTTAGAAGAGCTTTGCTCATTTCTTATATTTTATTCTTGTATTGAATAAAATGTCACATCCGGCCCTCAGAGAAGAAGTCAATGAAAACAATTGAGAGGAAACTGAGGCGGGAATTTAGAAACTGTGGAGGAACAGCTGCGTCCTCCGCAAAACCTCTTTTGCAGGTGTTATTTTCCTCGGGAAACTTTTGATAGTGTGGTATAACTACAGCCCAGGCCAGTTCGCATTGTTCTCAATGTGTCTCCATCACCATTGCTGGTAAACTGTTAAATCACTTATTGCATTGTTTCGTCGCAGAAATACCGACCGACTAATACATCAACAGCACACAAAGTTTACGACCGCACGCACACATCCATAAGCACTACATTTCCCATAGTGCCCTGGGATCTACTGGCCTTTACCAACCAAGAAGTTGGACCGTGTTACAGTACAATTTCACTATAAAAACAACCCTGCCAAGGAATTAACGAGGGGAAATGGGAAGTATATATTTTTTAAAATAATGGCAGTTCTTACCCAATTTGTTTCTATTTACTTTTATAATATAGCCCTGTGCTAGAAATTAAGTCCGAGATCATGCAATAAGTGAACATTAGAGGGCGCTAACACTACACATTAAGTGTAAAGTAGAAATACACAGGTTTGGAAGTAAGTGCCGAAAGTAATCCACTCATTAAATTGTTTCGTCATATTCTGGTAAGATTTTATACAACAGTAAAGTCATATTCATGGTTTTTACCATTTCATTAAGCATTTCTTGAAATCCATCTACCCTGCAGTGACTGGCGCAGTATACAATAAATAAGAAACACACAGGGATTATTCATCACTTTATTGTGAAAAAGGTGAAAAAACAAATCACACACTTGGTTCTTGAATGTGTAGAAAAAGGGCAGTTATTTTTTCCCATTTTAAACCAGTTTTCCCCTGTCCTACATCACTAGCTACTGGAATGGGTGCATGTACAGCCACCATAACCCAAACAGGAATGTGTTCCGCTCGATACAACCCCACACAAAATAAACCACAGACTGTAACAGGCACACTCGGTGAACAATTGCTGCCAAAGACTTCAGTCATATCTACAAGGACCCTGAGAGGATGCCAATCGAGATCTGAGGTGGTATTTAATATAGACGACCAGTCCGTTGGACAATCTGCCTCTAAACAGCATCAGATACAGTGGTCAGAGGAAGACCTGGTTGACTTCTGGGTCAGTGATACTTCGAAATCCTTTTGGTATAGTTTGAACAGACCTTTAGAAATAACAGTGTTCCTACAAGATGGATGGACACAGGTGCCAGAATGTTCATGAGGTAACACATATTTTCAGCTGGTTTTCCATCCCTCACCTTCCGCCCCCCCACACGCACGATTAAAGCTCATCTTTCATCTTCTTGCCATTGGGGTGTACCATCCTCCCAATGAAGAGGATGGACTTGCTCCGGTTGTCCCTCACGAGGAAGATGAATGGGTGATCGGCGTAGAACAGCTTGGGGTTCTTCATCTTCTCCGAGCTGTAGATGCTGGTGTTGAACGGGTTCCCCGGCGTGTCCCACTCCAAGGCGGAGACATGTAGAACGTTGGACAGATACAGGTCCTTCTTGCCCGAGATATTGGACAGGTCAGCCTTAGATTTGTCCACAGCTTCAGTCAGGCCGAGCTCTCCGAGGTATTTCTGGATGAAGCAGGGACTGAGTCATTGTCCTAACTGAGACTCTCAACAACAAAAAGTGCTTCACATTTCCTACAGAGTCAACTACATCAAGAGAAACCCCTTTTATCCATAAGTGTAGGATTCACACAGGGACAAGGTGGTCGATAGTCACATTGCAGACAAGTCAGTTTTTCTCAACCCAATTCCCCGGGGGTCCCCAGCCCACATTTATGCTCCTTCTCAGCTCCCAACGCACCTGTATCAGGTATTCTGTGTTCTTAATTGGCTGGGAGCTTGGAGGGAGCAAAAACATGGACTGTCTGGGTGTCCACATGGACTGGGTTGACAAACAGTAACCCAAGTGTCTTGTCTAAGGCTCAGCACCCATTCATTTTTGTTGAGTACTGACCTTGGACCCACCCAGAAAGCAACCTTTCATGACACGAGATGGCAGGCAGAGAGGGCAAGCGTACCTGTAGGTCGTGGCTGACCTCCAAGCTGACTTTGGGCAGAGACACGGCCATTGCTATCTCCTCCTGTTTGCTCAGCCAGTCGTCTAGTTGCTTGCGAGTCAGAAGCTTCTCCA
The DNA here is from genome assembly GCA_026784285.1 of Stomatorhinus walkeri. NCBI lineage: Eukaryota > Metazoa > Chordata > Actinopteri > Osteoglossiformes > Mormyridae > Stomatorhinus > Stomatorhinus walkeri. The sequence goes on from JAODUD010000063.1 coordinate 3,289,965, forward strand.
GCCTCCCCAAGGGCTCCATGTGGTGTGGCATGATAATGATTAGGGTGGACATCTTGTGGGCCAGGGGCATGCTCAGCACATAGAGCGTGTTGTCCTTATCCTCAAAGAAAGGATAAAGACCTGACAAGAAATTAGGACATATATGGTGTAAATAGACTCTCATCTGTATATACTGCTAACAACTGTACTCATAATTATGTTGGTCTTTAGATGAGTCCTTGTTTGCGGTGATAATGACAATCACCTACCAAACTTGCCGAGTGAGGTTCATCCAAGGATCTAAATTGCTCATGGGAGTTTTACTTACACAAAGCTATTCTGAGGGCAGAAGGAAAAATGATTGGTAATTTCCTTGAACCAATCAGATTTGCAGGCGAGTCCAAGCAAGTAGAAGAAGTGGGACCAGCCAATCAGATGTCTTGGTCCCACCTCCTCTTCATTACAACTGCAATGAGCATCAAAATGCGCAAATATGAATTCATGCCGATGAAGAACTCACCTGTGCGGTGCATCATGGGAAGGGAAACAGTTAAAGAGTGATGCACCAGGAAGGTCCGGTCATCAACCATCTTGTGGTGGAACTGCTCGTGCCAGTGGGCTGTGCAAAGGGATCAGTGTTAAAGGTGACAGTTAATGGCTGGTGTTGGGCATAGTCTGGTTGACCGTGTTGTCTTTCAGTTGCCTAACGTTGCAGCCCTCTGTGTTCAAGAATGACATGTTCTATGTGGTGCTGTAGTAGGAGTTAGACTCACGTTTGAAAAACATGGCGTTGATGATCATGGCTCCGTCCGCCCTCTCCATGTCCTTGATGACCTCAGGCAGCTTCCCGCCAGTGGATTTGGACGTCCACGTGTTGATGGACTTCATGGCGGTCTTCGTGTCACGGAAGTTAATCTTGGAGTGCTCGACGTTGTAGAACTTCTTGCTGCTCTGGACGAAGCTGTCAGCGAAGCCGATGGAGGAGGGACCGTAGAGGCGACTGCCCAACTTCCAGGTGACGTTGCGGGCTGTGGAGTTGCTGACGTTGGTGAGGAGCTCGGCCAGACCTGCATGCAGATCCTCATCCAGCACCTTGTCGGCCCCCAGCACCGCTTTGACCTGGGAGGGGGTGGACCCCTTGCCAGCCAGAGATACCAGACCCAAGGCAGAGGCCACCACCACAGGTGAGATAAGGATGTTCTCCATATCCTTCTCCTTGGCCATGGTATGGTAGAGGTTGAAGGCCAGGTTGGCGCTGTTGTCAGCCATGGTGGCAGCGTGGCTACTAAGAGCCTTGTCTTCGCTGGAGGCAGCCATGACCAGGAGGCATAGAGTCACCACATTCAGCATCATCTCAAGAAGTGCTACCTGGAATGAAACAAGTGTGACAAATACAGTGCGTCCGGAAAGTATTCACAGCGCATCACTTTTTCCACATTTTGCTATGTTACAGCCTTATTCCAAAATGGTTGAAATTA
>JAODUD010000063.1:3292851-3304028 GCA_026784285.1 Stomatorhinus walkeri
TCAATGTCTTTACTATATTTTCTATTCATTTTCCAACTCATGTGGTAAATAAAAGTGTGACTTTTCATGGAAAACACCAAATTGTCAAACTTTTGAACGGTAGTGTATATGTATCACTAACCGATTTCATGCATTCGTTCAGCCATCTTGATAGATCAGGGTAATTAAAATTTAAAAATAAAAGCACACACGCAATACAATAATCATATGGAAAAAGACTCATTTAAACGTTCAGATAGCCTTGAATATCATTTTGTCCAACTGACCATATATTTTGCCCTAGTCCAGTCCAAATGTTTGACATGGGGGACAAACAAGGATTAATTCGCCACTCCCCAGAAATGAAAAAGTTGGTATTCTGAATTTTTTGTGTTTTATATATGCCGAAGGTTAGTTTGAAGTTGAAGACTGAAGGCGACACACAGGCTTGTCGCACTATGCAATTAATGCGGGGGACCGTTACTTAACATTACCGTTAAACAGCTGTTTCATTTCCCCAGTCACCTCCCACTACTTACCATATTCAGGGTTTGCGCCCAGTTAACAGTTTCATTTTTTAATCCTAGCATTAAATCCCCGCGTTATTGACAAATATGTTGATTTTTCGCCACTTCTGCCGGCCCTTCATGACATTGCAAGGTGGAGTTGCCGTATTGGGGGGGACAAGCCGTGCGCATATCACACCCTAAACGTTCTTACCTTCCCCGGCTTTTGCGTCGCTTCCTCCGGTTTCCTTTCCGGGCCGCTTGCAGACAGGCAGACCTTTCAGCGAGTCCTTTATAGCCAACAAAAGAAACTTCTAGAAGTAGGGAACGAGTTAAAGCAACGAGAAGCGCCGTTGGGACTTGAGACCTCCCACGGTATCCAGTTGCCAGTGCCAGTCCGGCTGCGCAGTCCTCCGCGTCTCAAATCCCCGCCCCCAACTCCCAAGCGGGACTAACCAGACCCCAGCGCCTCACTGCAGGAAGTGTGTAATCAAAAGAGAGACGCGGATCTGTCTTATTTTCCTTGCACCTGGTGAACGAAAAGTTAGGAGAACTTTATTGTTAGTAAATGTTATCATTTCCCTTTTAAAATAATTTCTCGCACACTCGTTACAGTGGCAGGATCCTCGATTAGAGTGACCAGATAATCCATGTCAGGGAGGACACTGAGCTACTTCGGATTTTACGATGTTGACATCCACACATTGCTCACAGCCTGGTACTAATTTGTTACAGACTGTTAAACTGCCAACCTGAAGCACGGCTATGCGCAGGTGTCGATGAAATAGGCCTATGATAAATAATCACAATACATGTCAGTGAGTGAAGGACACATGTTACACTAAGTATTGAACCAGAGATAGCCACACCGTGGGTGGAACATCACTGCTCCAAGAGGTAGTTGTGTGTAGTGCACACGCACGTGCACAAGTCTTCGATCTGTAGGGAGAAACCGGTGGTGCTCAAAGAAATATAATACACCCTGTAAGACACTCCCCCTTCGTTCGATGCACATCATTTTACAGCTATTATATATTCATACCCTTAAACTCCATTTTTATTGTCCATTTCGCGGTCACTTTATTTTTATTGTGATTTTAGTTTATATTTATTGTTTAATTGTTATTTCTTATAGGCTACTTATCTTTTTATGCCGTTTTGTTTTGCTTTGCATAATTCCTTTCAAATATAACCGAGGAAGCAGGTGCAAACACATGTCATGTCACTGTCCAGATGTACAGTGTGTTTGTATTTCTGGTAAATTAGGCTTGAGACCTGTTAGCACCGGACAACATTTTAGAAGCATTTCATAACCAGTTAAACCATTACGGTTATGCAGTTACCCCCCCCCCCCCCTTGAATGTTGTGGACTTTCAACAGGGGCTGTCAGGTGATTGTGTTTGTGGCGAAAAATCTGCCACATGGTCAGCGAACCGCATAGCTTGCAGATAAATGGAACCGGGAGACAAGGAAGCTCATATACAGCCCCGCGAGTGGCACTGAGGAAGGAGCCTGCACCGTGGCCGAATGCGCCGGGTGCTGCGGTCGCATTACACTGTCATGCATATTGACTCCCCGGAATCCAAAACATGTGGGACACGTGACCGATGGAGCTGCCGATGAATGCAGGTGTAGACAAACAAAGTGAGTTCATGCTTTTCCATAATGTCTCCCAATCCTGTGGGCTATGTGGGTCATCAGGGCCACGGGGAGGAGCTGGGCCATGTGTGTGCTGGGGGGGGGGGGGGGATTATGGGACAGGAAGCATTTCCTGTAGAGGCACATCCTGCCTCCCATACACGGAACGGTAGCCACGGACGTGGGGGCGGGAAAGGGCACCCACGCAGAACATCTGGTTTCCATGGGGATGTCTTCTGATTGGTCAGCCTGGCCTTTGCTAGCTAATCAGGCAATTCGGCATGGTTAGCACAGGCTACACAACAGAGCAGAAGAAGGGTCTCACGCTGAGGTATAACAGCAGCTCCATTCCAGAGAGTGGAACCATGCGGGAATAGCCTTCATGAATGCACCCACAGAGGGTACCCAGGATGTCAGTCACATGGTATTGTTATCCTGTGGACACTGGGGCTTGTGTCCTCTGCAGTTGCTCAAGAAGCTTTACCCAATTTTGAAACTAAAGCAGCTATGGAAATGAGAGCAGACAGATCCTTGCACCTTAAAAGCCTCTCATATTAACCCAGACATTAATAATCAACCCTTTTTGGGGGAACATTAACCCAGACATTAATAATCGATTATTTTTTTTTGGAGAACAGGTGTTTGTGGTTTGTCAGGTCATTGGTCAGGTCTGTGAGCTGTGCTGAAGTTCACATCATGGATTATGGTCCAATCTGGGAGCAGCAGACTTTTCACTGGACTATCAGAATGGAATTAAGGACTTTTAATTCCCACAGTCAGGGGATGTAGGACAGGGACAGAGCCCCCTCCCCCAGCATTCCAAGGAAGGCCTTGCTTCCCATGATGTAAGACTTTGAAATGCATTATGAATTCTGGCTCAACGGGCCCCCCTCAATGAACACACTCCACCCACTATCCTTCCCTTTGGCTGATCTATGGATCCATTTTTACATCCCTGATTATGACAAAGGGCCTACAGTATAAATCCATCTGGAAATGTCAATGGTTCCAGAAAGTTTGAATAGGGAAAATATCTTGAACAGAATGTCTCTGGTTACCGACAGGAGAAACAAGACTTTGAAAGAGCGATAGTTACTGTGAGTCACCGCCTGGCTTAATTGATATATTTTTAAAAACCTATTTTTCCTTAGTGTTGCTAACTATACCTTTTATAGACTAAATTGTATGTCTGACCATCGTGGTTACCACCTGGAATTCACATTCACCGCGCAGGGTGACTAATACCTAAATACAGCAATAGCATAATGTGAATTAATTAAAACCGCCAATCAATGTCCTTTAGTGAACAAAGTGCTTTGACAGAAGCGCGTTAAATCGCCCTCTGGTGGCCAAAATAAAAAGACTTAGTGGCATCTTACACATACTAATGGCTATATAAACGATTACTGCGTATATACGACGGCACGTCATATATGTATGATGACTATTTCCAGTAAAGTTTATATGGAGAGTTCTATACTGGATGTACTCAAATGAACAAATATGACTCCAGTAAATCGTTCCAGTTTTAATGGAAGCTGACGCAGATGATGCTCCAGCCCCCACCGTATCTCTGGTAGTCATGCTACGAATAGACCGGTTAATTTACACTGGAGTGACATGACACCATCGGTTTTCTACTAGGTTTATGCAGCGGATGTCATTTCCTGTTCAGTTAATTGGGTGATGCTTTAAGATGGTGTCTCTCCTGCATTCCGCAGCCTGCAGCTGCCATCCTTTTATACAGCTGGGTATTTTACCGAAATGATTCGTCTTAAATACCAGCTACCGTTGGGCTACAAGGGTTTGTTTTTGACCACTGCTCCACCTACTGGCCCTAACTGTCAGTGCCGGCAGCCCACTGAAACAAGTCTTTACAGTTCTTGATCCACTTGTTTTTTCAAAATTGTCATTATTGACTGCAAGTCCAGGATACGAAGTGGACAAAAACGCAACGATAATGAGCAGGTTAATGTAATTAATAACACACAAGGGGGATACGCGAGGGCGAACATGAGCGTAACCGTGCAGACGCAGTGACAAGGCTGCTGCGTTAATCCCAGCGAACTCGTTTCGCTCAAAACGGAATAAAATAGCGTGCCCGTTAGAGCATCCTGCCCATACTGACATATTTTTCGTTTAAATATAAAAAATCTCTTTTTATCTGACCGTAAGCGGGTTATGTTAAAGCAGATATTATTTTTTAAGTAGCGGCTCTGTCTTTTTATACGTCGCTATGGTAACGCCACAAACAGCAGCGCACCCCCTAAAAGTAAGAAGTTTTTTTTTTTTATTTTAATCTAGAGACATTTCGGTTCCTTAGGGACTTGCAATGATTCATGCCTTTGTAATAACCTCATATATTATAATAAAGGCGTTTTTAAAACTTCCGCCTGACGTAGCTTACAGATTCCACAGCCGCGCTTTTCGAAACGCCCCTTCTTTCTGAGGCATTATAGGGTACGAGAAACGTGATGTAAGGGAACATGCATAAATATGTACGCAACAAAAAATGGAAAGCACAATGTCGACGCACTTTTTGGGAATATGACCAGTTTTAGACTTTACATAGACCATGACACGACCCTTAACAGAAACTGCAGATTCAGGCTAATGGAAATGAAAGCTGCTGCTCTCTCATTTACCACACGCAAGGACCCTGAAATATTAATACTGAAGCTTCCTCCTTAACTGGGCGGACACCCGGCTTTTTATTTATTTAAAGTAGCCAGCGCCAATTTAAAGGTTTTAAAGACACGCATCGAGTACGTTAATACGAATGCTTATGTTCTGATTTGTAAGCCAGGTACTTTACAGCCGCCTGTCATATTAATCCGCTTAAATTCGGGCGGACAGGACCGTTCCAGCCGAACAGGTCCGGTTCCGACTGAGAGCGGCGCTCAGACTGACGGGCAGAGCGCCCCGCAGCGCAGGCAGGGCGGGGAATAAGGACAGCCAGCTCCCGGGCGGATCGAGCGCCCTTTAAATTGCTGTTTGCTCCTCGTAGTTATTGAACTGCAGGTTTTGGGGCTGTCAGCTGGATTTATGAGAAAGACCAGAAGCGAAAAGGCTGGTGGATACGAGCCCAGCTATAATCACACAGCAGTCCTGATAGTTTTTAAAAATTATTGTGGGGATTAATTTCGCAGGTTTTGGCATCTATATCCAGCGGAAAACCAAGACACTCCGGCCGAATTGGTTCCAACCCGGTTGGCGTAGAGTACCAGTGGAAGAGAGTTGAAATAGCAGGTGAGTATTTTCGGGACTCCACAAACGCTTTTGTCTTCAGCAAACATGATAACCTTGTGAGTTTACTGAGTTCCAGTAGGCATCTCGTTTCTGGTAATCCGGCTTAAAGCGGCGTGTACGGCGCCTGTACGGGGAACAGCGAATCTGCCTTTATCTGAAGTTCGCCCCGTTAAAACACGGTGTTCGGGAGTTGCGGTCAATCGTGTGTAGCGCTAAATAGTCGCTTAATGCGAATGGTTTGCGTTACTCTTCCTCTTCCTGAGAAATTCTTTTAAGCTTTTGGTTTGTTTCCAGGACGACTAAGCGCTCAAATCCTATAAAGATTAATTTGACGGGGTATTAAGTTCCCGAGCGAAATGAATGTGGCTGCTGAAAACTACAGTACCTCCATTAATTACAAAGCTGCGTTATTTTAAAAGAAGTTTTTGGGTTTTCCCCCAGGTGAGCGTTGGACCTTTCTTGAGCTTTTTCGTCTAGTTCGTGTAATGCATGCTGTTTACCCCAACGCGCCGTATACTTGTGGAGTATACGCGAGTTCGTTTGCAACTAAGTGCCGCCATTTCCACGCACATTTATTTGCATCTTAATTGTTAAAACATATTAAACGTCATATGACGAGCCAAAGCTTTGTTACTCATTCCTTTCAATTCCGTCTGTCTTGCATAAGTGTGTCATTAGTCACGTGGAAGTGCTTCGATCGGACCATTTATTGTACTTAAATATATAGAGTTGTGCCTGTGTATAACAGAGTGATTCAGTTTCTTTCACCTATGAATAATAGTTTAGTGGAGTATGAGGCATCGCAAAAACAGTAGGCGCGTCCAAAACTGTTCGGCAGAGAGCGGTTTTCAGAAGTATTTTGTACCTTGATCGTCATAGTAAAGGCTGTATATATTTAAGAATCACGGTTTACTTGTTTTATACATGGCAATAGATACTGCAGGTGAACAGCCTAAACATAGGATACACTTGGTTTTTTCTCTTGGTTTATCACAGATGTGGCAGTTGTACAACAGGAATCCCACCCCCTCCCCCCCAAAAAATGATGACAAATTCATGTCGTCCAATAAAATAAAACGTTGATTAAATCTGTTTAAACTCAAAATGATATCAGATTACGGTGTCGTTTGTCCCGATTTTCTGTCTATATTTACTTTTTTATGGATATAAGGCGCGGTTCGTTAGGGTCTTGTCGATGTGGCGAGTCGAAACTGAACATGAAACTCCGTTTAAAATCGATACTGGCTCATACGCGGTGCGGCTGGTCTCTTTGTTGAACCATATCGATTAAGCCGAAAAACTAGGCTGTTGTAAATCTCCGAAATCCCAGCCCCCCAGGTCTTCCATCTAAACTCCCCATTCTGAGGTCCAGATGACTAGACAATGTGCTATAGCTGTTGCAGACCCCCCAGAATAAAATGCCTTTTCATGCATAAATGCGAGACTTTCCTTTGCAGAGGCCTCAATGGGCACGAGCCTAATCTGACTGCTCGGTGTCATCTCTGGAAATACAAGCTGCGTAACACGAGCCGCCGATGAAGGTTCCGCAGCTCGGCGTGTGCGGTTACCGCGCCGGGATCCGCACGCAGATTGCGGCTTCGCCCGGGAAAAGATAGCGCCATTGATCGCTGAATTTTTAACACTTGGATTGAAAGCTCAATTTTATTGCCATGGCAGATGACTCTGGGGAAGCCATCCATAGATCAGTAACATTTTATAGATCCTTTAGATAAGTGCCTGAGTAACAAAAGCGGTTTCTTGGATTGAGTGTAAGGACGTTTTTGAAAATGATTCTCCTCAGGTCCTCAGGATCCCCTGCCAGCCTGGGTCATGTCATATTATTTAGTCGTCGCTCTATAGTATCTAACTAAGGAATTAACAGCACCAATCCATGTTTCTTTACTGAACAGCAATATATAACCTGAATAACCAACACGCACGTTACAAGGATATAGCTGATACGCAATTGAGCAGCCTTCTTGCGTGTCCCATCAGGACATATGACGGGTCTCACCTGACTTGCAGTAATATACTACTAATCGTGTCAATAAGCACAAACGTAAAACAAGAAAGTTTTGAAGCCCTGTGTGCTGATTCTGGAACATATGTGTGATCCTGGCTCTGGGTTTCGGGGGGTGGGTACTTAAACACTCTCTGTGTGGGTAGGTATTTATTAGCCAATGCAATGAATCCTGGAAATTTACGGCCGGGTTGCCAGTTTTCTCCCATCTGGCGTGACACTCACGCTTTCATACTCCCACGTGCACTGAAAAAAATCATACGGCAAATCTATATCATTCCATTATAAACACAAAATTAACTATGTCAAAGGCGTTGGGGTAGTCTGCAAACTCTACAGGCTACTGTTTCAACTATTTATAAGGCAATAAAACACATTTATGTAAATGCGTGCGTAGACTTGTCTAGAATTGAAAATCTTACGCCAGCCAGCTGACCAAATGTGGCAACCCTGTCACGGTGTGGTAGATGTGAACCGTTCTGGCCCTGTGGCTCCAAGGTAGCTTTCGGTGTGATTTGATCGGACTCTTGTGTATCTGCGTCAGTGCACCCCCCTGCTGTCCGTACGGCTTAGTGTCGGAGATGCGTTCTGCCCCTTTAATTAATTATATGTTTCTCACTCTCTAAATTAGCACTACCGACTCTTAGGTGCATCTGCAAAATAGGTTAAAGCCAGTGCTTGTTTGAGGAAAAAAAACAGATTTCACTGCAGTTTTTGCACAAATTGGCATATAGGCCTAAATACTCTTTGGCCTTGTTCGGCTGCATTGGGTTTAGCCCTGCGAGGATCGATTGGTTTTTGACATTTACAGATAGCAGTGCTTGAGACCGTCATGTGGAAATGTCATCTTTTATTTCACGTGAAAATGTGTGCTTCCAGAATATCGACTGGAGCGACCTCCATTATTCATGTCCAGTCTAATTAGTTTGTTTTTCTCTATAAATTTTGGGTCCGCACCGATCTCCACGGAGGTGTTTATCTCTCGGTTTGAATAGCCTATCAAGAGCTTCTCTCGTTCTCAGGTTGTTACGCCGGATACGCGGTTCTGGTTCAGATCATTCTGTTCTGTCTGGTCTTCAGGGTGTCCCTACCGCCTATAAAATAACCTGTCGTAATTGCCCTGCTGTTCTATCTGTCTGCTAATGGGGTCGCAATCATTTCCGTTGCCTTCTTGCAAAGGAAAGTCTCGCATTTAGGCATGAAATGCTTTTTAGGCGTGCTGCTGCTGCAGTCCCGTACTCCGCTAAACGACCGTGTGGTTTGAGGATCCGTTTCCACGCCGAACTCATCACGGCATCTTCTGGGAGCAGAACGCAGAACCGGGCGATTTATTTCTATGAGTTACAGCTTTTCCCGTGACCTTTATGATCGTAGCTTTAAGTCCTCCCTCCCACCCTACCGCATGGAACTTCGGAAGTTAGCTGTGGTTTAACGGTGTCGTCACACAGGTCAAAGGTCAAGCTCTTATCACTTAGCAGACATGCAGGGTGACGTAGTACAGCTTTAATGGGCTCTGGGGTGAAGTTATGACCAGAGTACCAACCCCCCCCTGGAATGGGGAATGGGACCTGAGGGACATCAGGTGAGGCTCAGAAAATGACCCCTAAGGGTAAACCTTAGCCCGCTGCTAATGCCACATTGAGTCAGTCGTTATTGTCAGACATACAACAAGATGAAAGCAGGTATACAAGTAGTTATACATTACCAGACATTATGGACTGTATGATCCACAGTTCTGGAATCTTCCTTTTGGGGCAGGACTTCTTCTGAAGGCGGGATGGGTCTTGGTACAGATGACGTATGGCTCGAGTTATGTGTAGCTCGAACATGTTGTTGTTTAGCAGGGATTTTAATCTAGTCCTTTATATGTTTTAGATTTACTGTTAGCCATTTTGAAAATTTGGCCTTATTGAGGACGTGACCTCAAGGACGTGTTTGCAGGGTACCTCCATGGTTACCTTGGATGGATGGCGCTGCTAGCTTAATAGCCAGGGTCCTGCTTGGCCACCCCCACACATCTATTGCCACACTAATCCTGAAACGACAGAGGCCTCGGCGTCATGGAAACCACCACACAGAGCCGTACACAAATCACGGCTGATCAGGACAGCCGGCTGCATATCTGCGAGCCGGTCTCGCGGCACGGAAACCGTCTCCGTGGAAGCGAAGAGCCGCTGGCGGTGGGCTGCAAAGACCCTTACCGGGGGTTGCTAGGGCGGGAGACAGTTTATGATGAGCTCCCCGCGATCGCTGAGTGTTTGCAAACCTCTCACAGAGACAAGCGCGTCAGTCTGGCTTCCTCAGGATTGTACAAGTGCTGGCACGTAGGCCACAGTCTGTGATCGCGGTTTCTCTGAAGGGTTCTGAGAGACCAGTTTGCTGAGGTAGGTGTCCAGTGGCTCCCAGTTCCACCAGTCCTCCCAACTGATCAGGGTACAGGATGGTTTGGGGGATTTATTGGGTACACAGTACTACCGAAGGTTTTGGCTCATGGTCCGTTACGTGTAACATTCCAGGTGACTAGTTGCCGTAAGGATTACAAGTGGATTGAGCTGCTTAACCGGTCTTGCTGTTATGGATATGAAACAAACAGTGGATTAATCTCACGTCCTTCTGTCAGGGCTAATTAACATTGCTGGCCTTATTGCCCTTGGGGTTTAGTACTTTAATTTAAGCTCCCTGTTACCTTCAAAGCCCAGATGTTTAAACATTTTTAATATTGTTGATATTGCCTGTTAATGCAGGCAAGGACTTTATGGTGTTCTGAGCAGCGTTTATGATAACTGAGCCAATCTGGACGGTTTCAGCAACTTTCCTTTGTATTTAATTTCCCGTCAGTGTCTGCGGGGCTAAAAATAAGCGCGACACAAAGATGGATCTCCCTATGGTATTTTTAGGCAAAATGATCAGCGAACCTGCCGTAGGTGGAGTCATGGGATTGATCTGGAGATGATGGCGGACTGCTGAACTCTCAGGAAGACCGTGCCTGGTCTGGGAGCTCCTTCATTGCCTCTCTGACTGGGAAACAATGGCTTTTGGGTACCTATTCTGGCCTGTAGCTTATATCCTGATTAATATGGTCAGGTTAGGAACTCCATCTTCTCAAGGTAGAATTGGTGAAATCCCAGCTCCTCTTCTGGGGCCAAATGGCAATTGGCTGAGCCACTTAAAATTGTTCCTGTGCGACGCATCAGTGGTTCATTAAAAATGGTCACAAGAGCTCGTTAGGGTGGGACCTGCTTCGTAATGTCCCGTCCTCTGTTCCAGAGTGCGGAATCCCTCCCCCCACATCACCCATTACTGGTGTCTGTGGCGGCTTATAAATGTAGGAACATGAGGGTTTAAAGATCTTGGGGAATGTTTCAGGGGATGGAATCTGATTGGCTGGGTTTCTCAGGTGGTTTCTGAATCCTCCAGTCGGAGCCCTCAGGGGCTGTAATCATCACTGCCGAATGCCAGTTTGAGGGTCGCTGCCGTAGGGCCCTTGAGTAAGGTGCGTAACAGGAAGCACTCCAGTGAAGTGTTCAGCTGTTTGGGGGCGGAGGGGAGGGACTAGAGAGCGCATATGGTGCTAGATGCGGGTGTCTGCTGAACACGACTCACACGGCCTGTTGGACCAAGAGGAGGAGATGCTGGTGGGTTGAAAGGAAAACATTATCTTTGGAGGAGAGCATGCTGAGGGAGATGAGATAATAGCCAGTGTTTTGTTGATTGGGGGGGGGCTAAAGACTAGCAAGCCTGAAAATTAATCTGAGGTGGTGGGGGGGGGGGGGGGGGGGGGGGGG
>JAODUD010000063.1:3309551-3320440 GCA_026784285.1 Stomatorhinus walkeri
GTTATGATACCGGTCAAGTGTGTTAGCTTTTTGCCTCCTTGAAAAGTGAAAAGTAAGCTTTCTCAACCTTGTTGATGTTCCCTATGCTCTGCACCCCAAATCTGCAATCCCCCCACCCCACCCTTAAGCATGGTGACCATCCACACAGATCCGAGACCCTCTCCTGTGCATAATTAGTATCATTAGCTGCGCGTGCATGGGAAGCATCAATTTGCTGGTCCCTTCAATCTTGACTCCGCCGGCATCTCCCTCTCTGGCCGGGTAAGGGGCGGGGCCTGTTGCCATGGTCACATGGCCTTTCCAGTCATCGCTCTGCTCCTCTTGGCAGTAACACGCCTTATTCTGCATTCCAGATGGTCCATGTCAAGTCACACGCATGCAGTGACTACATTCTGGTTAATGGAAAGCCCATTTTAATGGAGAGGGAGGGTTGAGAAGTACATGTGTGTGAGGATCCCTTTCTGTGGGGCTGGGGTAAGGATTTCTCTCTGGGCAACGTTAGTAATCCTCTGCTGAAAATGTTCAGACACCAATTTTGTTATATTGCGAGAAGGGTAATTGGAACATGTTCCCTGAAGTCATGCATATTTGCTTTTTACAAGGCAGTTTATGGGCATTTTATGGTGTGAGCCGTTTTCCTACGTCAGACAAGTTCTAGCGTGCTGGATTCTCACATCTGCTGCACACCAGTGTTTTCATCAGCGTCTGTGGGTGTTCCCCTGGTTCTCAAGCCGTTCTCTGTCGCACTGGATGTTCCCCTGGTTCTCGAGCCCATTCTCTGCCGCAGTGGATGTTCCCCTGGTTCTCGAGCCGTTCTCTGTCGCAGTGGATGTTCCCCTGGTTCTCGAACCGTTCTCTGCCGCAGTGGATGTTCCCCTGGTTCTCGAGCCGTTCTCTGCCGCAGTGGATGTTCCCCTGGTTCCTGATCCTCTCTCTCTTCTTCTGTCACAGTGGGAGCGACTCTGGTTCTTCATTCTCTGTGCCATCTTCCTCCTGCTCCTCGTCTGGACCTACTTCTGGTGGGCCACTCAGAATGACTACAGCGAACTGAACTGGTAAGTTCAGGTGGGATTAGATCCTTAGACCCTTAGACCCTTTTGGTTCTCGTACCTTCTGCGTACTTAGAACCCTATACCACTTGCCCCAAAACATCACATGGTTTAGATATAGAACTGGCAACTTCTTCAAAATACACTTAGTAATTAAATACTTCAGGCGATTAAATATTCATGGACACAAAACAAGCATTCCATTATTTAAAGACATCTGTTAAGCAGAATAATAACGTAAGCTGAGGTCAGGAGTGTTCCATGGCTGAAGCGTGTCCTGAGTATGCAGATCGAGACCTCATTGCGTTGGGGAGACACCGGCCATTTTCCAGGCTCATCTTCATCCCCTCTCGCCATCGGCCGTCTCCACTTGGACGGCAGTCCTCCCGGGTTGGGTTTCCGTCTGCTCCGGGATGACCTCACGCCGTCTGTGGTGTTTCCCAGGCCTTTTAAGGCATCATTACCTCCTGCATTAGATCGTACTGTTAGGTAGTTACCAGTTCCACTCTTTTAACTAGGTTACTGTTGCACCCACCGCCCCCCCCCACACACCCCCTACTCGTCTCCCTCTTGGAACCATTCACGTCTTCAACCATCAGGATCCCGTGTGGCTCTGAAACGTTCCTTTATGGGATCTGAGTAGCAGCTGCTCACATTTGCCATTCTCCTCCCGCATCTTCTGAGGGCAGCTAATGAAATCACACGAGCTAAAATGCTTTCTAGCCAGGGATCTGTCAGCTTTGGCATCAGGTGTATTCTGAGGTGAATCGCCCCGCACGGTAATTTATTACATGCAAGCAATTAAGCGGATAGAAGATGGATATATGTAAGCACTTGATACATATCTAAATTGCTCAAAATGGAACTGGATACTTTTGCACATGAAATTCTGGTGACATGCTTTAAGTGACCAGCAGGGGGCCTCGCCTCAGCCCTCCAGCCCACTTTCTCAGCCAATCTGAACTTTCTGGACCTGCAGAGGCTGCTGTTGCCTGTAGGAGCTTGATGGACTTCATATAAGGGTTATCCCCTGACCACGCAGGCATTGCTCGATCATGTAGGCCAGACCTGCGTGTCTCTAATAGGGGAGGGGGGGGAGGGTTTCTCTACAAACTCCTATGGAAAGAGGTCTGCTGGGAAATGTAGTCCTGCCTGTGAGTCCACTCCACAGCCTTCTCAATTCATCCGGCTCTTTCTGCTAGCCCAGTCGCTAACCACTTTTGAGCATTTACGTCATCAAACCTGGTTACTTCAGGGTCCTTCCCAATACCGCAGTGAGTAAGGTACTACCATAGTCCACATTTCATCCATCTTGCCTTTCAGGCTGCTGTATAACCGATCGGGGGAGTGGACAGACGGGACAGTCACCATAGTTGTTGCCACGGCCACCGGCTTCACCTATGTTACATTTTTAATGGTGAGTTGTCATCGCTGATGTTCACACAAGCCAGGGCACCAGTCCCTGCAATTTCCTTTCCCTGGGCGTTGGCCAGAGGACAGTTCTGAGCGTCATTTATGTCACACGGACGTGTTTGCGGAAGCTGAAGTTTCCTGGGGCGTTCTCTCCCTCCCTCCCAGATTTTGGCAGTGTGTCACATGCCAGTGGGACAGCAGCTGCACCTCTACTGGCTGCACAAGGTACCCCCTCTTAAAACAAGCGGCCTCTCTCAGTCGACATGCTGCCGACAGCAAACACTGCTCCGTTAACATAAGCTACTGCGCCTTTAGTGTTGTGTCACTGTTAGCATGAGCTGCCATTCTTTAATATAACATGCAATTACCACATGACCAGTGAGCATCCAATCAGATCTCTCAGGAAATTGTAACTGGCCAATCTGGAGATGATATGCAAATGACGTGATGAGTTCTGTCTGAAGTGGGCGGGGTCTCTTTCATTTGCCCCGGAAGGTCATGCTTACTGCAGCGTTCCTGACCACAGTCGTTGGGTTTGTTTACATCAGCGGTGTTTGGGGTGACGAATGGAAGACTGTGCTCATATCCCTGCAGGTGAGAGGGGGTTCGGCCCCACCCCAGCTTAATGTGGGCCCCTGCACGCTTGAGCCGTGTTGTGGCTGACGCTGACACGACAGTTTGCTTACAGGTCATGGGCCCCATCCTGCAGCTGGGAGCCCTCACTGTCATCACACTGCTGGCCTGGGTGGTGGCGGGACAGGTCGCCCGTGCCGAGAGCATGAGTGAGTCATGGGGGGGGGGGGGGTCCTGATTAAAGGTCAGGCCTCCCTACGTGGGTGGAGGATTGTCAGAAGTATAATCCAGTGCCTGTTCCAAATAAGACGACTCAGTCAAAGCACACTTTTTTTTTTTTTTGCCGTTTCCTCATGGATCAGGTGACTGAGGAGTTTTAAGTTTTACGTTTCACATACAGAAACATATACTGTACTTCCGCATAGTGAAACACCTTTCCACCTGCTTCCTGGATCGTGTGCTACAGAAGTATGCAATCAACAGCAAAATGGAATTCTATAAAAAATAAGAATAAATAATATTAACGTAAGCAAAAAATTGCAATAAAAAAATATAAATAGCAGAGCCACAACATGGTTGGATGCTAATCTGACACTGATGTCCTACCTTCCCAGACAGCCAGGTGGCGCTGGCACTGACCTATCTGGCCGTTCTGCTCACCATCTACCTAGCCCCACTTTCCATCTCTTCCCCCTGTCTGAAGGGCCAGGGGAACTTCAGTACACGGCCTGCTGTCCTTGGTCGCCGGGGTGCCCCCATGGTGAGTCGGTTGGCTGGGGGGGGTTGAGTCTGCTAAGCAGTATGCCGCTAGGTTCCTATGGCCGTTCCTCATGGCCGTCGCCTGCTCACTATCGCCCCCTGCAGCTGGCGCCCGAGAACACGCTCATGTCTTTCCGCAAGGCCTTGGAACAGAAGGTCAGCGGGCTGGAGGCAGATGTGGCAATCAGGTGACTGTGCCATCTTTTTTTGGGGGGGGGGGGACAGGGACCCTGTGCTGAAAGTCAGGGTCACTGCCCCGCATCTCGCTAGTGACTGCTCACGTGGGCATATCCTGGGTGTGATTGACAGCCTGGACGGTGTGCCCTTCCTGATGCGGGCCGGCTCCCTGAGGAGGACCACGGACGTGCAGAAGGTGTTTCCCAAGCGCCAGTGGGAAGATGCCTCCTCATTCAGATGGGCGGAGCTATCAGCCCTCAATGCGGGCCGCTGGTTTGTCAGGGTATGGCTCGTTATTTATTTATGCAAATTGCTGGTCTATGATGTCACGCAGGGTACTGTGCCTATTGGTCCTTGGCCTTGGGTAGCTGCCACAGACCTTCACTGCTGATTTTCTGTCAAATATAAGGTTATGCTTAAATAAATAAAAATGTATATCTCTGGCAGGACGACCCTTTCTGGACAGTGACGTCTATGACCCCCCAGGAGATCAGCTGGGCGGCCAATCAGACAGTGTGCAGCCTGGTGGAGCTGCTGTCATTGGTGGTGCAGTCCAACACCTCTGTGCTGCTCCACCTGCAGCGTCCCCCGCCAGGGCACCCGCGTCACCTGACCTGGCTAAACGACACCTTGCAGACGGTCTTGCGCTCTGGTGTCCTGCAAAAGCAGGTAGGGGCCAAATGATGAGAATTCGGCGCCTTATTGCTGACAGCCCTAATCCTCGTTAAAGGAGATGTCAGGGCTAAAGTTGTCTTCTCCCGATTTTTCTACGGGACCTCAGGTGCTGTGGACCCCTGATTGGGAGCGAGATATGGTCCGCCATGTGGCATCTGGGCTACAACAGACCTCTGAGGAGAAACTTCCCGTGGATGCTCTGCACGAACGAGGCCTCCTCCGCGTCTATCTGCGCTACGACCGGCTTTCTGCATCCGAGATCCGGTACGGCTTTCGCACCGCAAAGATGCTTGGACGTTTCAGAATGAAAGTTTCGCAGAGAGGGGCTGCACTGGTGCCACCTTCTGGTGAACTTAGGAAACGTGGCAGATCTCTCCAGACTTACCTGGGTTTTTTGCTTGCCTTTATGTTCTAGGGAGCTTTCCTCGCACAATGTGAGCGTCACTCTCTTCACAGTCAATGCGCCGTGGCTCTACTCAGCACTCTGGTGCAGTGGGGTCTCCTCGGTCTCATCCGACGCCCCCCACATCCTAAAAAACGTGCCTTCACCTATCTTGCTCGTGGTGAGATCCCATTCTGTGTGTGCGCAGGTCTATATCTCCAGTGTCACTCTTCCTCTGTTATGCTGTTACTGATTTACGGTTCACTGTCGACCTATTGTCGGTAATGTACAGAACTTTATTGACATCTAGTGGTGTAAGTGGGGTTTTTTTCCCTCTTATTTATTCCCTAGAGCCCTGATAAATACTGTTTGGTCTGGATAACATCGGATCTCATCTCATTTGCCATCGTTATCACAGTGTTTGCGTTCCAGAGGTAAGTAACACCACAGGGAAGTGGGCTTTATTAACCTCGTGCGGCTCTCTTTGAGCCCGGAATCAGGCTGTGCCTTCCTGAGTGATGTAGTCGTCGTCATGGTGAATAACACTCCTTTGCCGTCAGCTTTCTGTGATGCTCCCCCATACCTATGCGTTGCTTTTGGGGACAGTAATGGACTGGTCCCATCTGTGACCGATTTCCTCCCATGATCCGGCCGCCCCTGTCTGGAGGTGCTTTGCCTGGCCTGTGTGTTTCTGCTCTTGCCTGATCTGAATCTCTGCAGTGATTTTAAAATCACACCCTCCTGAAGCTTTACCAGTATATCCCTACAAGACATCTCGCAGGCAGCGCCCCCTTTAGGTGGGTGGACTGAATTGCGTTTATGGGCCCCACCAGGCTGCTGTATCAGCATCTACAGTCACTGCTCCGTTATTTCCCAACCCGTCTTGGTGTTTCCCTCTTGTGTGGCACACATGACTCTCAGCTGTCACATGACCAGGTAAATGCCTTCTCTCAGCATCCCTCGCTTTCCAGTCTGTGCTCCTGGCTGCCCAGTCACCCTTAAACGCCCCTTCGGACGGTTCCGAAGCTTCCATCCGCTTTCTGTCTGCTTTTAGAGGCCCGAGTAAATGGAGCAGATTTGTTTCTGTGGACATAAGACTTCAGAGGATTTTTGGAAGAAATATTCTCACATTTAACCAAATCAAATGTCTGCTGCACGATGCTCTGACCTGTAGCTGGTGCCCAAACATGGCCGTGCAGTTGAGGGCACATGGACAGAGTGCAGAGATGATCTGGGAGGGTATAGGTGCTCTCTTAGCTTCATGCATTGGTAAGAGGCTTTAGAGTGACAGAATCACGTTTTCGTGCCTCTGTACTCTGTACAAGCCATTATGCCTTTACGTGGTGATGGCGAAATGAAGCTTCATGAACCATTTGCTGTATTCTTTGACAGTAGATGGCAATCTTGGTTTATTTTGGGGCATGCTTTGAGCCCTTTTTCGAACAGAGAGCGCCATCTAGTGGGGTCAGAAAATACAGCAAATGGTTCATGAAGCCTCATTTGGCCATCACTACCTTTACAACACAGTGGCTATTATTTGGTAAATTGGTAGAAGTAATATTATGCTTAGGTTTGGAGCTGCTTGTGGCCACAGGTTTAGGAGAAGCTTTTTCCCAGGCTTAACCCTAACTTATAACTAGTGATTTGTTTGTGGCTGTGACACCTTGACCAGTTACCAGTACACTTGCATGGTGGTGGAAGAGAATATCCTTGATCCTGCTAAGTAAACCTGAAAATTCTGCTCTCTCGGCTGCAGCAGTAGCCCTCAGAGATTAGGATTCGAGTCACTGACTCGCAATCCGACTTGAATCTCGACTGAGGGAAAGACTTTGACGCACACGTCTTGAGACTTGTTGAATGTTGTGACTCGTCGAGGATTGACTCCCCATCCCCGCCGGCCCTCTAACAGCAGATTGGTGTGGGGGCTGTAGGTGGTGGTGCAGTCTTTTGCCCCCTTGTGGTACAACTGTATCTTGCCGCAGGTGGCGAATGAGCGGCATGCGCCGTTATAACCCTGAGCAAATCATGCTGAGTGCGGCGGTTCGGAGGTCCAGCCGGGAGGTCAGCCTCATGAAAGAGAAGCTCATCTTCGCAGGTACAGAAAATGCGCAGGCGGGGCTTGGAGCTTCTCACGTTGCTTCATCTTACTCACCACCAGGGGGAGCTGCTCCCACCATATATACCCCTTGCTTCCTTGCTGAGAGTGTTTGAATATTGAAGGTCACTGGCTGCCTGTCCTATGAGTCTTGTACTATTCTCTTATCTGTACCAGAGCCCAGATACAGCCCCCCCAACCCCCCCACATCTGTTTATAATCTTCCTGGTGGATGAGTATGGTTGGATATTGGTGTCCTGCATGCACTCATGCTAATGGTACTGGATGAAGGTGGGTCCTGATGTGTATGTTCAGAATCAGATTGAACTGCTCATTCAGAACCTGCGCTCTGTGGCCCTCTCAAGCATGGGTGCGGTTTGATATGTGTCCTTTATCACTTTTTCCACATGTTTCATCACTAACAGTGTGCATGTCCCACTCCGGTCTCCACAGAAATCGACAATGGCATGGGGGGCACCGAAGGACTGTCCCTGTACACAGAGAATGGGTACGACTGCTACACAAATGAAGGTGTTTCCCGTTGACTGTGGTGTCACCTAGTGGCAGCATCTGGAACTGACAGGGAGGCGCACTTTTTCAAACGTCCCCCTTGGATGCACGCAGAGCCTTTCCAGGCGGTGCGGATCATCTCAAACGGGTCGGCGCTGCTCAGCTTGTGGACTTCGTTTTCCTTCTGGGACTCCGTGGTGAAACGGTCTGACCCTTTCTCTGTTGTAGCTGACCCACCTCCCCTCCCCGCCAAGGTTCCCGACCGAAACCATGAGACTCTTCGAGTATGAAGCCTCTGTCAGCTGACCGTTTGAATCGAGTCCGGTTTATGCTGGATATACTGTCACTGTTGTTAATGGACCCAGCAGATGCAGAATGTGGATCTGGGTACCCATGTACAGCTGGTGTCGCCCCCTGATGGGCAGGATCAGTGGGTGTGTGTGTTTATGTGATGTGTTAACAGGTAATCTCCCCCCCCCACCAACACACAGACACACACACACACACACACGTGCCATTCTGCGTAAACCTTATTCTGTACACTTCCCATTTTAACGCGAAAATTGTCAGAACGACTTTTGTTCTGTTTTTATACACATTTTCCCAGCATGAACTCCTGAATGACGGTGTGCTTTTTTGGGTTTTTAAGAGGTGTTGTATTTATTGCAAATTTTATTAAATGTGACATGAAATCCGGTGGTTTAAGGTGTCCATCTGAGAGCCACACAAGTGTGATGATGTAATTCTGGCTGCAGGTTTGTGTGTGTGTGGGGGGGTTGGGGGTGAGATTACTGTTCAGAAAGGGATCCGTGATCTGAATGAGCCTGTCCAGGCTGATGCAGAGTCCCACCAGCAGATGGCAGCAGAGTGCCTCCTAAAGGAAGTCTGCTTCAGGTAGGTGTAATAGAGCAGATGGGCTGTGCCCCATCAGGCTGCTTGTCAGTTATCCAGGACGTACGTAACTGAAGCCGTCGGGAAGAGGAATCTACAACAGCGGATCCCACAGGTGTGGGTTGGGACCGGAGGTCCGTTGGCTTATGGGAAAGGCGTGAGTGTGCCGTGACGGCGACCTTCGCGCGAGCCAGGTGAGTTGGGGGACTGGGGATCAGACGTCCCACGTGTTCTTTCTGTTAAACACACATAACTAGCGTGTCCTATTCTGTTCCTTAATGCACTTTTTAGTAGGGGCATCAACAAACTGTAGAGTGATTTAAAGTCACAATAAGAAACAAGTTATAGAGGAAGAACAGAATACATATGTAGAAGACCCCCCCCACCGCCTACGCAACTCTTACAACAAGTATCAGTCAGATCTGATTCATCAGCCAGAAACCCCACTGGTCAGTCATGCGGTCTTTGTTTACCGCACCCCTATGGCCTGGAAGACTTCCCAGACTCTCAGTGAGTGGGCCATTCCAACTGCTGAGGCGGGACGGGGGAAACTCAGGTCTGTACTACGACGGCGTTCTGACAGGGGGGTGACGTCGGGGTAGTGTCTGCTGCTTTTTCAGAGCACCCCGGCGTGACGTAGCAGCCGGAGTCACGGGGAGAACCGGCTCCGGTCCCTTTCTCCGGGTCGCCCGCACCTTCATCTTCAGCATCTGCCAAAGGAACAGAAGGGCTGAGGGAGGTACCGCTTAAACGGGGGGGTGCCGTGCACTAAGGCACGACACAGAGCAGGCCCAGAAACAGAGGAATGGTCATGGATCTTCAGAGGGCAGCGTTACACACTGAGAGGCGTCTGTGCTACGGGTTACGCACCAGTCTGTGTTCACTCCTGTAGCAGAGCCAGAAATTATAGCATGGGTGGGCCGGCAGAAAATCAGGTGAGATTCACATGGTGACAAAATCATACTACAGACTCAACTACATATATGCATACAGTATACGTTTCTAAGTTCTTAAATGGCATGACTAAGACCGAATAAACATAGTGAAAGAAAAGTGCTGCTGTGAGGGAAATCGATTTTTTTCGTCCAGTTGATCGAATTACACGCCCACATAACTCTCAGAGACAATCGTTTTATCGTACTGTATCGCTCTCTGTGAAAAGCTCATTCCGGTTCATTTTACCGACTTCAGTGATTGTGTATGATTATTTATGTGCCTGTTCATGCTCATGCATAAACAGGGACATACCACAGAATCGCTGGCTACGTGGCAGAAAGGTCACCCGTTTCTAAACCTTCTAGATCTGTGACTTTCCGTAAAATCATCATTGACAGAGATTCCGCTTAGATTTACATGAAGCAAAGCAGATCAAAAGAACGCTAATGGTGAAATATGATTAAAAGGCTCTGAAGCGTTTTAAAGTTTAGCGTGAAAAAACAGTTAGTAGTAGTTGTGGACACGCCTATATCATGGAAGCCACAGTAGCTTCACCACTGAAAAGCAGGACTTCCTGTGTCTGTGTGACCATCGCTTGCTGCCGACGTTGCAGATTCTCCTGAATAGTGTCTGGGTGTGGTCACTACTCTCAGGCCTCTTCTGGTGCAAAACGACGCAAAACAATTCACCACTGTCAAGCCTCACTACTTCTTAGGTCCCCAGAATGCACCAAAGGGAACAAAATAAAACAATAAAATGATCTTCATGTAATAATATTTCTTCAGTACTATTTCATTCCTAATGTAAAAGTATTACATGGATTCGGAATGAGTAACACAATAGCTAATGTGACAGATGTTCCCAAAACATTATACTATTGAGAATGTCCTGACTAAATTAATATGCAGAATGTTTCAGGTTATAAAAGTGATCAAGAAATATCTAGGCAGGTCTTTGACAAATAATCGTAGATAACGATAACTGCTGATATCAGTACAAGTGCTATTTGCTTTTTTGTTGTGAATTTTTACACATAAACAGTAAAACTTTAATCAGTAAAACCACAATTGAATATACAAAATGTGTAGATTTTCAATAGATAGCAAAAAATGTCCTACACATATATTTGTGCACGATCTGTGTTTCAAACTTGTCAAACACATTAAACAGATAAAGCAAACTTGAAAACTCATGAAACCGATGAAGTACTTTGTTCTTTGCTTCAACCCAAGCGGAAGGGGCCTGAGACCAACGGGGACGTGGAGCAGCGAGTTGAGTGAGCGAAGCATGAGAGGAGCTGGGCCTGAGAGTGGTTTGGTCTGAGAATGGCTGGGCCTAAGGGTGGTTTGGTCTGAGAATGGCTGGGCCTGGGAGTGGTTTGGTCTGAGAACGGCTGGGCCTGAGGATGGTTTGGTCTGAGAACGGCTGG
>JAODUD010000063.1:3320502-3331658 GCA_026784285.1 Stomatorhinus walkeri
TGAGAACGGCTGGGCCTGAGGATGGTTTGGTCTGAGAACGGCTGGGCCTGAGGATGGTTTGGTCTGAGAACGGCTGGGCCTGAGGATGGTTTGGTCTGAGAACGGCTGGGCCTGAGGATGGTTTGGTCTGAGAACGGCTGGGCCTGAGGATGGTTTGGTCTGAGAACGGCTGGGCCTGAGGATGGTTTGGTCTGAGAACGGCTGGACCTGAGGATGGTTTGCTCTGATAAAGGCTGGACCTGAGGATGGTTTGGTCTGAGAACGGCTGGGCCTGAGGATGGTTTGGTCTGAGAACGGCTGGGCCTGAGAGTGGTTTGGTCTGAGAACGGCTGGGCCTGAGAGAGGTTTGATCTGAGAATGGCCCTGTGAGCAGCTGGGCCTGCGAATGGCATTGCGTCTGCAACCGTATATTGTTGCCTGTTTTTAGTGTCCTGACTCAAAGTGATATGACGGCTTTCATTTTCAGAATCATTCCACTAATGCTGGGTATTTTCCTGAAACAGACCATAATATTTTCATCTGTTGCCCTTTTCCCTGTTCAGAGTTTCATTAGAATGTGATTATAAAGTATGACTTGTGGCTCACACGGCCTAACCTTTTACTGAGACTCTAGGTCTTTGGGTCCGCCTGTCATACGCTAATCTCTCCATCCCTCACAAGCATCACTGAATCTTCTTGCTCTTCATCATGGAGACTCAGGTTCCTTACACTCTACTGGGTTGTTGTAAAAGGGCTCTATTATGCTAATTTTCACTCTACATAATGTTAGTTTTGGGGTATACTAGAATAGATTAACATGCTTCAGTGTTCACTCTGTCTATAACTGTATGAAATGCTCTATTAGAGCTTTAAGCTCCACCCCTGATGACCCCTGTGTGCTCTGATTGGTTAGCTTGCCCTGTATGTTCCACACCTGTCTTACTGCAGACAGATCCTTGCAGATAGCCAATAAGGATTGTGTTACAAGGTGACCTCACCATGTTATGGAAGTTAGGGCTGGAATTCCAATAAGGCATTTCAGGCATATCAGAGAAGAGTGGTTTCTGTGGTGAGAGTTACTCTCTTTGGTGTGTACCGTCTTTGGTTTAAGACTTTGCAGACTGTTCACATGCACATAAAGCTATGTAACACACTAAAGGAAGGGGGAAAACTGGAAAAAAATAATAAGCCTCCTTTAGTTCCTTTGCACGTTTGCCCTGCTGAAGATGCATGCCACACCATCTGGGCCATGGTGCCCAGAAACAAGAGCCAATGTGCTTCCTGATTCCGCTTCCAGGAGGTACCTCTGGGCTCTCACAATCAGGACCAGACCGCTTCCTCTGAACGTGGATCGCTGTCATACCTGTCACTGTTAATTCTCTCTCTCTCGCTATGTGATCCTAACTCTGAGAACAGCTGGACAGGGAGGCCACAGCGATCAGGTCCTTGTGACCACAGAGTGACCAGGAAGGTCTCAGTGCTGGTTCCTGATGGGACAGGTGCACCGGTTTCATTATGCCTGTCCCAGACCTCGGCGAAAGGGCCATGCTAAAAATACACGGCCGTGTGAACGTGCCCGAAGTTTGATAGCAAAAGTGGAGGAGGCGCAGGATGCCGGGACAGGATTTAGGGATTTAATAAAGTCAAACGCAGACGATTCTTGCAGCCGCACGATGACAGGCTGTGAAACTCGCGTCGTGCTTTAGTACTTATTGTTGACTTTAGTCGGGGGGGGTACCGGCATTGTTCGTTTGCAGTGCCACGGACGTCCACGGTGAACTCACCTTCCGTGTCGGAGAGGCTGTGTGCAGTATCCAGCAGGAGGCGCCGCTGCTCTGGATCAGTCACGTTCAGCTCACACAGGTGCTGCTCCGTCAGCTCGTGCAGGTCCTCCACGGTCTGGTAGCCATTAAGAAGCAGAGTGGAGGCGTGCTCCTGAAACGAGAGCAAGAAAATTCCAAACTATAGGAAGTGATGCGTCTGTTGACTAGATAAGCCAAACTGAAAGCCTAATCCTGTACTAAAATGGGTGTGCGGCCACCTAGTGGCCGATGGTGGGGTTGGTCTTCTCAACTGAGGGAGGCCTCACCTCTAAGTGGAGCTTCTCAAGGAACTCCTGCAGGGTGGCCGGCATGGGCAGCTTTCTCCGCCGGTACGGCCGGACTTTCTCCTGACCCACCTCCTCCAGGAGGTCGACGTAGATGAACTTGAAGGTTCCCACCTTGTCATGGAGGATGCCCGTCCAAATACCCATGGGGGTCTTGCTGATGACGTCGATCACGTCACCTACCTGGATGACGGAAGACGACAGAGACGGCAAGCCGTTGGGAGCGGGGCGGGGGGGTAGCGGGCAATGCGTTTTGGGAAACATGAAGGACCTTGAAGAAAATGCCAGTACTTGTGATGGGAACATATTCAGCTGTATTGCTGCCAACGCCTGGGGGGCTGCATGTATAGTCCAGTCATTTGTTAATTCACTCAGCTGGTGTAAGTTTAAGGTCCGTTACAATTTGTCTGGTGGAGACTTAACCTGAATAGCTCCATGTTCCTTAAATGTTCTTACTACAACCTAATTTAATCTTATGAGGTTCTTGCTTTGTTAAAATTGCTGTGAAGCTCCTACTTCAATACTGCTAAGACTCGAACCCGGGCATTCATTGGAAGCTCAGCCTAGCTGCATTTATGGCTGGTCACCTCCGCGACAGCCGTGTGTTTGTAATCAGCTATTTGCCTGTCTTTTAGTTTGCCACTTTGGACTCGGGCATCTGCTAAACAGAGAAAATGTAAATTCCCCGTTGCTCTCATGTAAATGCTCTATTACGATGTCCAAATCCATCTGACTAAATGATATTAATGCTTGAATCGGCCATCGGCAGACTACCTTGAGTCTGAGGGAGTCTGTGTCGTAGGGGCTTGGGACAAAGTCCGTGTGGACCTGGGCCCGGCCGCAGAACGGCCCGGTGTACGGCAACTCCACGTCCAGCCACATACTCTGCCGGTTCTTCAATCTGCTGCCGACTCTGCCTGAAGAGAAGGTAAATGAACGGTCTGGATCACTGTTGGGATCTGGGATTTAATGACCCCAATAAAGGTTGAGCCGGCCCAGTTAAAATGTCAGAGGTCCTGTGGTATTAATACCAGACCACAAGTCTCTTTGGGGATGTACAGGATGATCGCAGACCCACAGAAATCGGTTTCATTTGCAGGAAAGAAACGCATCAAATGGGATAAACAGGCAGCATAAACGCATGCTGACATGAAGGTGTTTGACAGGAAGCTAAAAACCAGAGGTGGAAAGTTCTGGTCCAGGAACTCAAAATCCGGACCAAGATTTCATTTCATCCAACCAGTTGAGTACTTTGTGAATGAGACTTTATACTCAACTGGTAGGTTGAAATGAAATCTTGGTCTGGATTTTGAGTTCCTGGACCTGAAAATTCCACCTCTGCTAAAAAATGAAGTAAAACTAATAAAATGAAATTAAGGGAAGTGTGTCGGGGAGGCCGGGGGGGTTACTTACTGGAGGAGCTCGAGTCGCAGCTGAGGCTGTACAGGGTCTCCAGTGAGTTGTTGCCCCTCCTAATGCACTGGGCATTACCTTCGGCCTGCCCCCCATGCTCCTGTCCCGTTACCTCGACCTGGGGCAACAGTGGTACATCACCAAAGACAGTGGATGCTCCTCACTTTTAAAATAGTCATTTTGTCTGTGTCACACAACCTCAATCCCTTGTGCATTAATCTAGTCTCTGCGCGACTGGTCTGGCTCCTCAGCAAAACCTTTTAACTGGGCAAAGCCTAATGCATAGCGTACTTACGGGTCTCAGAATCCACCTGTTTCTCTCAATCTCTACCTTCTCATAACTGCAGATGGAATCACCCCAGGAAACCGTGAACATCCATTTTCTTAAGTCTAGCATTTACATTTAACGGTGGGTTGTATGTTCTTCAGAGGACGCAAACTCTCAAAATCTCACTTTTTCGCCAAAAATCTCCGGGCTATTCAGCTCCTGAATCTTTACGGCATTATACGGTCTGGTCCTCATTTTGCCAAGGCCCCACCCTCCTGTGCAGGGGTATGTTGTGCAGACCAAATTTGTGACTAGGCACCACTGCAAAGCCACGAAGAAGACATAAAAAATACATGTATGCAAATAGAAATGAAGTAAGCAAGTGGCCGTGTTACATTTAGCTAGATGACACGTGACATGGAGGTGAAAAGGCCTGAGTTGTTGTGGGGTTTGTGACTTTGTAGCAAATACTGAAAAACTACAACTGGGTTGGTCTCCCATCTACCTGGCTGGCTGAGGTTAGCTAACTGGGCCCTCCAAAGCACCCCGCCCGACATGGTAAAACTAATAATATCAACAAAGAGAATTTATTAAACACAATTCCTTTATTTTCACTATGAAAATCAGAACAGACAAATAAGGCAGATTGGTCATTGCAATGTAGCCTGTAATCAGCCGCCCTCAAGGGCCTCCTTCCAACTCAGAGGGCCCCAGGCCATTGCCTGCCCTGCCGGTCCTATCACTGCTCCTCTGGCTAGCACATTGATTACACACCTACCAAAGCAGACATATCCATGATATATTTTGACAGTTATAAGCAAATGCAGCACATAACTGTGGGACAATAACACAGAAACGATTGAGTCGCCTTCTCGTCCTTGCAGTAGCACATCTACTTAGCTAGAAATTGTAAACAGCTAGATAGCTAAGCTTGTTTACTGCTGCTGGGATGTCAATGGCGTGATGTGACCGCTGAAGGATGGGTAGGAAGCTTGTGGCTTGGTTGGCTGAGTCTGTGTCTGTGATCAGAAAGCCGCCAATTCAGTCCTGGCCAAAGGCGAATAATCACTTGCCTGTGGGCCCCTGTTTCGGGGCCCTTAGCCCTCAGGTCTGGGGGTCCAGCAGCAGGTGGCTGCTCTGTGCTGCCATGTTTATGCACATTTACATATGTGTCATGGTAGGGCAGGTGAAAGTAGAATTTCTTCACAGGGATCAATGAAGCACGTGATTGGTTGACTGAATAATTGAGTTATACCTCACGTGCATGCAGGTACCTACCTAAATTGACTGGCACAACCCCACCCCCCCTACATACTTTTGTGGTCGGGGGCTTGCAGGCGCGGTCCTCTCGCCTCTGACTCTCACCGTTTCCTCCGAGAGAGCTTTGATGTAGCTCTTGCCCATCCGCTTGCGTACGGTCATGGAAATGGCTCGCATCTTCTTCCCCAGGGAACTGGCCTTGTCTTGCTCCCCCTTGGGCACCGAATGGCCGTCCAGGCGCTGTGCGGTGATTTGGAGAAGGTTTTATATAACCTTTCCATCCAACGTGACGCCACTGTCCATGTGTTTAACGCACAGGAATAGATGAACGGGCTGTAAGGACTTACGCGATCGATCCTTAACTCTTCGAGACTGGCGGGGCTCGAAAACCGAAGTGCGTCGAATCGGCCGAAACTTGCCGACCGCTGTTAGAAATAAGAAACTGTTAGTTCCCATTTGCCTCAAAGATTTTTCATTTATTTATTTTGCAAAGTACGCTGGTGGGCTGAGATTTTCTCATTGATCCATGCTCTATTCAAAACACATATCAGTGACCCCTTTTCAGTTAACGCCTGTAGCTGTGCCACAAATTTAGCTAATCCGACACTGTACGTGTACACATTCATTAAATAGTACGAAGGCTTTTATCGAAACGCTTTACTGAAGGAGAGTAGTGACAGCATAAAGCTGTTTTTGTTATAAGTAAAAGTCCCTCCTTGCACCTTGTCTACTCAAATAGCTAATTTGTGACACAATATGCCACGCAGTTCACTGCAAGTTACTCCAGCATAACTACATGTGACATATTTTTTTAATTTGGAAAAAAAAACCCTTCTCGGTGATGGTTTACCTTTTACACGATCGTCTAATTCCCTCACCCAAGATAGCATATGATATAGATTTGTCAAAGCATTGAGCAATCGCAATGAATCGAGCAAACGTTCTCCCGTTTCAAGGAGAGAATTATTTAATTAGACGGTTAAAGGGAAAGAAAAGTGTAGTGGGAACAGCTGCGACCAGCGGTGCGTGTCTCTGCTATTTACTGCCTGTTTGCGGCTTGCTCTGAGTCACTAAAGGAAAGCCCCACAGGTATTAATACAGGTATTAATCTGCGTAAATAAAGTCATACGGGGTTTCCTGCAAGAAACCTTACGGCAAATCTATATCATTCCATTACAAATCTAAAATTAGTTACATCAAGAGCATTGGGGCAGTTTGCAAACCCTACAGACTATTTACAGGGTAATAAAACGGTTGCATTTATATAGATGGGTGCTCAGACTTGTCTCGAATTGAAAACCAGCTGACCCACGTTGGCAGCTCTGCACGCATCGCCGTGCACCGAAAGGCATAATAAATGTCAGCTGTAGAACAATGCCGTGCTATTTAAAACCAAGCAAGGCAGGGGTGAAAACCACAGCGATGGGCAGAGAGATAACAGCTCCCCCCGAGCTAGAGCGCAAAAGCGAGAGCAACACTCGGACTTCTTGCACATCACATTTTTATCTGCACGCACTTGCAATGAACATTAAGATATTCTGGGTGTGCCTTACATAGAGCCTTACATTACTCCTCTACCCTAATTACTCTTGTACTTCTGTTTGTTTACACAAAAAGGTTTCCCTTGATGTTCTTGCCAACTTTATCTGTCCTCAGAATCCACTCAGAGTTGATAACTTAGTTGTATTGTTTATCTCCTACCTTAGGTTTATGGCTGGGTATTGGTTTATCCGAAACATTGGAGTGTTTCCTCTGAAGCATCGCGCGGATTGTGATCGGTGGTCTATCGTTAGAAAGCCATCGCGCCGCGACATAAACGTCGGACTGACGGTGAGCTGTCACGCAGGGGCAGGTCGGCGGTTTGACTTCCTCAAAGCATAGCTGCTCATATCCTTCATCTTACAGCTCAGAAGAGGCCGGGGAGTGACAAACAGCTATACTTAACATGTCGCCGCCATTCACGTAATTACGAATAATAATCTTACTCATACGAACGGGGATCGGAATTTAATGTGCTTCTTGTTGCTTGTACGGTCGGTGTTTATCATGCTTTAGTCAAACCCCATATCAGTCACACTGGAACTTTAGACAGCACGATGAATAGAAATTTGTGCGCTTATTCACATTTAAAGAGTATGTATTTTATGTAGGGCGTTTTTATTTAGACCGATTTCGTTAAATTAATGAACGCGGCTTTTGATAATGATGGTTGGTAGACCTAATGGTAGGCAGGCTAGAAGATGTAGATGTTATATATACACACACATGTAAGAATCCAATAAACAAATGAGAAGTCCTGATTATTATACCAATAAATAAATAAATCAACGGTTAGTCGCATCCTACTCGAAACCAACATTCGCCATATTCAGATGAGGATATACAGTAGTAAAAGATATAGTAAAAGTAGACCAAGATTTTGATTCTACCAACCAGTTGAGTTCTGCGTGTATGTGACTCTTTATGCTCAAATGGTTATTTGAATTAAAATCTTGGTCTGGATTTTTAATTCCGGTATCTGAACTATCCACCTCTGACCATATCCATCCAAAGTGGGTTTTCCAAACTAGGCCTACTAACCAGTGATTGTCGTCCGGGAAATAAAAGGTTAATCAGGATCTGGGTGGCCGTATGTTACTCCCGTCAATATGCCTAAATTTACATCTTGTGTGCATTTTCGTCGGTTTTTTACAGGAAGGAAGATGCTTTTATATTCAGCACACTGCTATTGTTATTACTACCCTGATAATGACGATAATGTCAGGAGGGGATCTTTTTCGTGCCGTGCCCTGAGTAAAACCCGCAGGTCAGCATTGTCAGAAAAAATCGCTGCGACAGTTTCCCACCGATGCAAATTCCGACTTAATTTTGCAATTCTGTTGCTCCCATCAGCAAGTGTTTTTCGTAATTTGTATTGGAGGGTTTCATGAGTTACTTCTCCAAGTTTCAAAGGTGTAAACAGGGGATTCGATTCCTGGCAAGTAACTTGAATATATCCCCACATCCTGTTTTTTAATGTTTGTACTGACTACAGCATCAAGCACGTTTTTAATACAACTCAGAGACAAACAGGCTAAGTGTCATCTGTTTCTTGCTATCGAAAAGATGAGGAGCTAAGTCAAGTTAACTTGAGGCTCGACTTTATTTTTATTATTTTTTTTTTGAGGGAATATTGACGTGAGAGCTAAAATACTCGCCCATGGTGTATTGTATGTCTGTATTGTTAACAAAATACAATGTCGTAAGATATGTTACATACGTCGTTATGAGTTTACATAAAAACTAACTATTGTTTTCCAATTTAAAAAGCAGCTTTGCTTTCGCTGTTTTCAGTGGTGCGCGCTCCCGAGACACAGTGCATTCTTCGGTACAGGCAGGCGGAGTTCCTGAAACTACTGTCATACGTTTATCCAATGTTGATACCCACTTAACTGAAGGTCGGGGCTGCACCTTTCGTCTGGCTGAAACGTGTAGTTATGCATCTTTGTACCAGGAAATATCTATTAAGGATGCAGACTGCTGGGAGATATCAGCCTTGAACCAAAACGCTCTCACTTGAAGCCCCCCCCCACTACCACCACTATGACCCACTCAAGCATACCATGGTGACCGCCCCCTTATCTGGAGCCAGTCACAGTTATTTCACAGGTTTATAATTAATCAGTTAACATGCACTGCGGTATTCAGTACCTTAATCACTACGCCTCCTGATGACCACAGTCTGATGGGGATTTACTATAGATTAAAAACACAGTATATGTACACAAAGATGTACACATTCCATTTATTAACATTTTCAAATTAATCTGAGACTTAACAGAAATACCTCCTCTAATTACTAGACATTGCAGATTCTAAAACATTTTACATATACAGTGTCGGTGTGGTCATTGATCTCTGAGGGTCATTGTTTGTGAGGCATCACACATACGAATTAATGACACGTTTCTATATTTCAGACCTCCGGCACCCTGCTCCCATCCTGGGTGTGCAACACGGACACTCCTTAAATCCAACTCTTAAAGCACTAGCACACAAAGTAGCATGCAGAACGATGAGGGTCTTTTGTGGTGTAAAGGGGGGTGAAGAACTGTCCTAAATTTGTATTTGAGCTGCCTTTCAATACCCGGTGTTTATATTATTTTTTACTGTTTAATAAACCGCCGTTTTGCTGAAACTGCGGAGACTCTGCAAGTGGATTCCTTACATCCTGGTAATATACTCCATGCAGAACTGAGCTATGATTCACAGTATGGAAAATTCGTAAGTAAAGCCAGTAAACCCACTGTGAGCAGGCTAGGTGTGCAGTGTAAATGGTCGTGGTAATATACTCTGTAAAGGACCGCAATTGTCCTTGTATGTTTTGTCATTTTGTTTTGTTAAAACAACATACAAATATGTCTAATTTATTTTCTAATTTATTCACAAATATTTTTTATTTTTGTATATGCTTCAGTGTGGTTTGTGTGTGAATTTGTGAACGAATTTGGAGTGTACCTGTGCTAATGAATTTTGTCCTGTGGGTGACGCCGTAGTTTGCACAAGGGGGAGGTCTTTTTAAAGGTATCCTGCAGAAGTAAACGAAGGAAGCTGCTTTGTTTGTGCCGAAGCCGCATGAGTTCTATCTTCAATTTATTATACTTCCTTTACACAACTAAAGTAAACTTTGACGTCTATTTTAATTACAGAAGAAAGGATTGTCGTATCATACATTTTGCATTCCTTGGTGAGCACCGAGGTATGTTTGTTTATTTAGTCATGATTTGTAATTCGTATTTATATATGTATGAGGCGTATGGTTATGTATATGAATGTTTGTTTTACTGTCTATTCACATAAGAAGTTTGTGTCCGCGGGAACTGGATTGTTAAATGTTTGTTTGTATGGCCTGATATAGTGTTCACGGTGCTATAAGACATCGGACGAGAGTTGATGCTGCTATAAACTTAAAATAAAAAAATAAAACTTAAGCATCTGTCGAGACTCCCTTTGGGATCCAAGGGCTGCTACATACTCTATGCAGAACTGAGCTATGATCCACAGCATGGAAAATTCGTAAGTAAAGCCAGTAAACCCACTCTCAGCAGGCTAGGTGTGCAGTGTAAATGACCGTGGTAATATACTCTATGCAGAACTGAGCTATGATCCACAGCATGGAAAATTCGTAAGTAAAGTCAGCAAACCCACTTTGCAGTATGACGCTCAGTTGTGTGTGTGTGTTTTTGTCTGTGTGTGCTGTAACAGGGCACTTTTGTGTGAGAGAGCTCTAGCCAAAGGCTGTGTGTGTGTGTTTGCATAGGTCACACAATTCTTTTATACATGTTTTATGATAAACGCTATACATTAAAATAACTTATTTATTTATTTTTTAGAGATTGCGCTATTCTGCGTTCTTGTGTGTGTGTGTTTGCATAGGTCACATTTGCCCCAAAGTGTAGTAAAATATACACAGACACACACATACACAATAAATTTACCTTGTGAATTATCCTTATAACCATGGGAAAATTATTTTTCTATTTTCTTACTGCCATCTCCTGGCAGAATGTAAGTATTGCATTATGGCCACCAGACATCGTAAAACGTGTGTGTGCTCTAACAGGGCTATGTGTGCGTGTGCGTGTGTGTGTGTGAGTGAGAAAGTGGTAGGGTGACTTTTTTTTTTTTTTTTTAAGTTTTTCAAATACAACATGCCCGTAAGTCATCCCGGTCAACTGTATCGGCCACACATCAAATTGGACATTTTGTCTTTCAGTATATAAAAGTTCGGGAACTTGTAGTTTTCTCATACACCTGTTATTTACATCCCCTGTAGGTCACCCCCAGATCAAACTGTATCAGCCACACATAAAATTGTCTTCCAGAATATAACGAGGTTCTTGAAGATTGGGGTAATATTCTTGTCTCTTGTTTACACCCTCGTAGGTCATCCCGGGTCGAGCGTATCGTCCACGCATAACTACAAATAAGAGCTAAAAGAAAAACGTACATCAAATAGACAAAATTAAGAAAAAAGAAGACAGGCTCTATAATTCTCCTTAAAGAAAAGTAAAAAAGTTCCTAAAAGGATCGCAACCCGCCGCAGATACTTGCTACGTACCGGTTCTCCTCCTTTGGTAAAGAAACACA
>JAODUD010000063.1:3416559-3429135 GCA_026784285.1 Stomatorhinus walkeri
ATTTTTTGTTTTACTCATTTCTCCTCTGTGAATAATATATATTTTTTCTGCAAACTGCAGCCTGGCTCTTATCTGTGTGTGTGTGTGTGTGTCGGGGGGGGGGGTTAAAATACATTGCCATACTACAGCAAATAACTCTAGTCCTATGTAAATATATATTTGCAGATATAATGCGTTCAAATGTAATTTAAATGTTATGTATTTCCTGGACCGCTTCTCCCCCTCGCTCCGGCGGACCGACGGTTCTGTTACCCCGTTTCGGCCGGGGGGCGGTGTGAGGCGGCGGCTGAGGGCGGTCCTCGCTCCGTGGAGCTTCCGCCAGCCGCCGCCTTTGATTGGGCAGCGCGGCAGTCTCCATACTACGGGGAGCCCGAGGTGCACACTGCGCGGAGCCACACTGACTCCCGTCGCACTTCAATGGAGGAGCGGCCTGGCGAGCGGCCATCTGAGAAGCGGCACCAGCATGGGATCGAGCGCGGCCAGTGCGGACCCGGAAAGGCGCTGAAAGATGCACAGAGTCGCTGCGAGCACCAGCACCAGGAAGCGCCGGCGAAGAAAGCAGGTCGGTCGCCTCGCCCGGGCTGCAGAGTGCGGGACTCCTCCCGGAACGGCGCAGGAAGCGATGTGGACGGGAGGGAGGAGGAGGCGGCGGCGGCGGCGGAGGCGGCGGGGGGGAGGGATATCAGCGCGCCTGCGGCGTGCCTCACGGCTCCGCCTGGGGTTGACCTTGCCCATGATCGGTGCGTTCCTGCGGCCGCACCGGGAAGTTTGCAAGATAAGAGGCCGCCTTGGGCGCCATGCGAACCACCCCCCCCCCCTGCAGCCGGCGCCGCTGGACGCTCCCCGCCGCTCGCACTTCACTTCCTGTCCGACATGTTGGAAGCGGACACCGCCGGAGCGCCGGGCTGTTTCCGGTGGGGTTCCGCCGTTTGGACTCGGCGGTTCGGGCGCCACCGTCCGATCCGTAGGTTAGCATTCTGCCCGAGGCGGACTGCCCGCGGCCGTAAGGAGTTGGTCGCCGCCTGGGGTGTCTGTCCGAGTCACTGGAATTTAACTAGGTCACCGCTTTACAGCCAATAAACCACGGCTAACCTGTGGCTTAATAATCTGACTAGTCCCTTTAATCAAGTTACGCTGTTTAAAGAAAAGCCGCTTATACTTTTTATCCGAAGACGGCGTGTTATTGTGATTGCAGACTCTTTTCAAAGCGTCATCACGGAGGTCGATATTAGACTCAAGTTAATATTATCTGGGCTGACGTCCTTGTATTTAAATACTGGTGATTACGTCCCCCTGGTCGACTCTCCCTGACCGTCATGTCACCCAGCCTCATGGACCGATGCACTGCTCTAACAAGGCCCACAACAGGTTTCTGGCTCCCATTGAATGTTCAAAAGAACATTTTTATCATGTTCGTACATGGTAATGGGGAACCAATGGATTCGGACGATGTGCTTGCAATCGGAAGGTTGTCGGTGTGAATCCCTGGGTCGACAGCCCTGTTAGGCCCTTGAGCGAGGCCCACTAAACCCCAGTTGCTGCTGTGACTGACTGCTTTCTCAAAAAGTCGCTTTGGATAAAAGCACTAAACACAACATACATGAATGGCCAGCTTGATGATCATCTCGCTATATAGCGCCGCTCGCCTGTCTGGGGGTTCTGGGAGCTTCTTGAATAGTCCGGACAGAACGCGAGTCACCGTCACGCCATTGTTCCTCTGTTCCCCATCCAGCGACGGAAACATCACAGGCCCCCTAAACAGCCTGGCTAGTAGCGGGCTCCGGTGTCACATTTAAGCAGATATTTCTTAAAGCGTTTTGTTATGCTGCATTTGGCTCTGGGGCTATACTTTATGAAATAGAGGCCGTGTCATATTAACCTTCAGTTGGGCATCCGGGCATTTGGGTGTGGGGGACGGCCTGGCATGGTTCCACGGGCACTGATCCTAATTCCACCTGGTCAAAGGTGCAAGGATGCAAAGACACCCGAAGAACCTTAACCAGCCCGAGGCTCAGGTCCTCTAGCTGTAGTGATTTCCAGAAACAAGGATGATTGCCCAATTGTGTGTTGTATTTTGGCTGTGCTAAGCTGGGAACAGGTGGGGTATTTCGGGTAATTAATATCTGGCTGTTTTTCCCCTTAGGGAACGGAAAGATACACGGCAGCCCAGCGGAGGCAAGGAGGGCTGGTCCCACTAGCACTGCTGCCGGCGTCCCCTATGTCAGCTACAGCAATGGTGCCCCACTGCGCATAGAGGCAAATCTCCGGCCAGGGCAATTGGCGAAGACAGGGAGCCGAAGTGGCCCTCGAAACAACAGTATGGAGCGCAAGAGAGACAAGGCTCCAGAGGGTGGCGCTCACGAGCCCCTGGACAAAGAGGCTCCGTTTCTTGTGAACGGGGTTGCGGGGTTCACCCCAGGCGACATGGCAAACGGGTACCCCGGCAATGATGGCGGCAGCTCTGAGAGTGGTCATGCCACGCCCGAGAGGCAGCAGGCCCGTTTCGATGGTGCCAGGAGCACCGAGGCCGTCCAGCAGGGCGGCGCTGTCCCGGTCCACGAGTCTGAGAATTCCAGCCCGGGACTGGGTGAAAGAGCCACAGGCCCACGATCGGAGAACGTCGGGGGGGTGGCCAAGGTGGCCAGCGCCCCCTGCAGGAGGAATGAGGACGGGGTCATTAGAGCTAAGGTCTCACCAGTGGCAGCAGCGAAAGAAGATTCCTGGACTCTGTTCAGGCCTCTTCCCGTTTTTCCCGTCGACAACAGCAGCGCTAAGATCGTACCCAAGATCAGTTACGCAAGTAAAGTGAAGGAGAACCTCAACAAAGCGGCCCCCTCCGCCGTGGAGACACTTCCCCCGCAGGTCCCCATGTCTGCTGTCAAAACAATCCCATCTGCCGGCTTGGCCAACGGCCCCATTTCCGGAGATGGTCGCCCGTTCGTGGTGGCGCAGTGTCTGCCCGCGGCAGCTTCACGTGGGGCTGCCATCCCCACACCCTCGGGAGAGCAGCGAACACGCAGCGTCATCCTGAACCCCTTGACAGTTTCCGGTTTCGATCTGGCGCCCCCTACTGCCTCCCCGGAGGACTTCTCTGTGAGTCCAGCTGGCTGCAAGGCCCTTAGGGACGTATTTCAGAACGAATGGGGGCTATCCTTTATCAACGAGCCCAACGCCGGCCCCCGGGGGAGTCAGTCTGTCACGGACGCACTCTTTCAGGACGAGGTTCCGGTTGTGCCTGACCCGCCGGCCCCCGAAAATATACCCCCGCCTGACAAACGGACTAGCGGCCCGCCTCCTACTGGCATGCCGAGAGAATGTCCGCCTGTCATTCCTGTAGCCAAATGCTCAGCCCAGACACTGCCGTTGGGCTCCGACCCACACAGAACCAATGCTGGTAGCCAGGGCACGGTTCCTCCAAGGGACACTGATGCTGGGCAACTCCAGGTGGACAAAGAGTCTGGGCATGTTAAGGGCTCCTTTGAGAGGTGTAGCTGGAGGCTGTTTGACCTTAAAGCTGCTGTTATGTATCACACTAAAGGTAAGGGAGCAACCAATCAGGTCTCTGTATTACAAAAAAAAAAATACAATTGCCAGAGTGGTCCTGCAGTACTTTTAGCTCTGTCTGGGGTGTCCTAACACATGCCTGTCAGTTATTTAAACTTAAACTTAACTTCCTTTTTTTAACCTTCCTTTCCAGAAATTGGAAATATTTTGAATCTGCTAAAACAAGGTGAGTAAATTTTGCATGTTTTTAACTCAGTTGGTTAAACTGCCTTTATTGACCAGCATCAAAAAGAAACGGGAAGCTTGGGCAGTATCTAATTCTTCTTACTGAAAAAACATAATACCTTGCTGTAATGTATGTTTACGGTATATATTTTAAAAATGCAACGCTATTCCGGTATTTTGAAATCTTGTTGATAAAATTTGCCAGGTGCGGGGGAAGCCGCTGTATCATATTACCGTAATCCTGCCCAACCCTAATCAAAATCTAATATTACTGTTGATATATGATGCATGGAGTCGTACACTGAGGTGAATTATTGTTCTCATTGGTGGTGCTGATGGGAAGTAAAAAAAAAAAAAAAAAAGAGAATACATTCTGAGACGTATAAACATGATATTTTAAGACTCGAACATTGACGTGAGCACCTACAGGAACACCTGATTGGCTGTATTATTGTTTATCTGGCGTCTGTCTCTCCTCCTGTAGATCCACACAGAGTGCTGGTGTACGACGAATCCCTGGACGGGCCGACTCAGTGAGGCCCCTCCTCAGCTGACTGGCCCCGCCCCTCTGCAGCTGGCTCCACCCCTCTTCAGCTGGCCCTGCCCCTTCTGCTAGTGGCTCCACCCCTTCTGCTAGTGGCCCCGCCCCGGCAGCCAAGTTCACCGCTTCTGAGCTAAAATCGATCACAATCTTCACCCGTGGAGGCGTGGTGCAGGGGGGCTCGGTCCATCCCACAAAGATGAACACCTTGGGACCCCCCCCCCCTCCCCTGCTTCATGATGTACTATGAGTGTGGTTGGGATGTGCTGTTTCTAATGTGTTATTTCTCTGGAATCCTGATCAGCGGACGCCATGACACAAACAGAATACAAAACCGTGGACTTTCAGGGAAATCTGTCTCGCGTGGTGTAGAGTAACGGAGCCAATGAGAGCATCTGTCTGTCTGTCTGTCTTAAAACGCTTTGGGGGTCGGCGGTCGCTGTGGACCGTTTACATCCCCTAATACTGTCTGTAAAGGCACGTATAGAAGTGTGACCCCCGGAGCAGGACCAGAGAGGTCTTCCTGCAGGGGGCGCTGGTCCCTTTCCAGACACGGCGATGGCCGCCAGCAGTTTGCCCTGGTCTGTTAGCCTTCACTGCAACTTTGCTGCACTAATCGTTCCACAGTTGCTTTGTCAGTCAGGATGCTCGTCGTTTAACGTGCAGGCGGGGAGACAGATCGGCATGGAGACCCCCCCCCCCCCCGTAGCTGTGTAGGGGGTTATTTTTCTTTAGTTGGAATATTCTGGGCTGGAGCTTTCTTTTTCGCGGCAGACTGAGCTGCCTTAGGTATTAGGGTGGGTGGTGGTGGCTCATGCGGACAGACAATCGGGGCAGTCCGCCTCCAGCCCGCGGTGCCTTACGGGTCGGGATGGACACCCTGCCGGCCCTCTGTGCCCTCGGGGCTCTTTCTGGCTTTCGTTTTTGCCGCAGAGGTCGAATTTCATTTTGCCTGCTCACCTCTGTTTGATGTTTAA
Source organism: Stomatorhinus walkeri (assembly GCA_026784285.1). Taxonomy (NCBI): domain Eukaryota; kingdom Metazoa; phylum Chordata; class Actinopteri; order Osteoglossiformes; family Mormyridae; genus Stomatorhinus; species Stomatorhinus walkeri. Next base: position 3,421,807 of record JAODUD010000063.1, read on the forward strand.
TCCATTAGCACTTTATAGTCACCTTCTTTGTTCTTTAAAAGTACAAATATATAACATAAATGTAACTAATCCCTGCTAAGAATGGGTTTGAGCTGTTTTTTTTTTATTTTTATGGAGATGTATATGTAAGATTAACTCAGGTAAAAATAGGAAAGCCATGTTTTGACAGTGGTATACGACGACGTTGTATTGCCAAAAGTTTAAATGGATTCCCTTGATATTTTCTCAGTTCCGTTGTCCTTGCCCTGGTGAGCAGATGACTACATGTTGTGTTTGATAGCTGAAATAGTCCAGCGACTTTGGCTGATGGGCGCCACCTGGTGGCGAAAGAGTGTGCCTCCTTATAGCTGACTCTTAAGTCCCATGTAAGAGGCTCGTGTTTGGGTCGCCGCCTTTATTACTGTGAGGGGAAAGTCGGATCCCTCTCGTTGTCCATCTGCTCTTCAAAGGGGCGCGGTTTACCCCCCTCCGGTGTCGCTCCACTATCCCCATGGGCGTCCTTGTGTAAGAAAGTGCTTCCTCGTCAAGGTGTGCATTTCCCCTTTATGGCAGGAAACTGACCGTCTGCATCTGCGTCGTGGTTTGAAATCTTCCGTAGGATTTGCTGTTATGGAGTGGGCGTGGTATGATTGACTTGTCCATCAGCCAATGAGCTTCGCACAGAGGGGCTGCCCTCTGGAGCTTTTAGCTGCTTCCCTTTGCTTAGTTTTTCAGGCAAATTCTAATCCTCCTGCCCCTGCTCTTGAGTGTGGGGGCAGTGGGTGCACTCTGGGTCTCTTGGGGGCAGGGATACAGAGATGCCCCGATCCTCTGATCACCATAGCAATGAGATGCAGAAAGGTGATTCACTTAGCTCTGCTGCTCTTGTTAGCTGACGAAAGGCACTTATTTTCTATCTATTTTCTGTTAGACCGTGTCCCTGTAGGGGCTGGTCAGCCTGCAAGCCCGACACGTCTGGAGGATACTGGGCTTTTGTTGATGTGTGATTGCTGGGCTGGGCTGGACTGGGCAGGGCCTTATGCCACGGTGATGACCACGAGGTGCCTCAGCTGCTGTGATTGGCTGCCTTAATCGATGGGCGGGGTCACCTGGAGTTGAGTCACTTTCGGCCGGTCAGCCTGCGTATGTTTACTGTTATTTTGATCTTGTGGGGCTAGCCCCAACCCCTGGGTGTGTGTGTGTGTGCGTGTGTGTGTGTTTACGTGTGGCTGCTACAATAGCAATATGCAATCTGCTCTCACTGTTAAACACCGTGTGGCAGCCAATATAGATTTCTCTTTTTAAAAATTTAGATTTTCTTCTCCCTTTTGAAACTTCGCTCATCACTCTCTCCATCACTGTCTTCGCTTTTCTTCATCCAGACTATGAACAATGTCCATTTGCTATTATGCGGGAGTTTCCAACAGATACCCTTGCAGAAATTCACTGATATTGGTCTTTATTTCCCCCTCCCCCATTTACTTTGCCTCATAACTTGTTTCGCGTTCAGTTTTCTTCTTCAGACATGAAGGATTGGGACGTGGCCCTGCGTTCATGTCCACGGTTCAGGCTGAAATCTTCCATTCCACTCCGATCATCATGGCCGATTCTATCTTCCATTGTGTTAGGCACTGTATTATTTTGAATACCCCTAATTTATTTTAGATGCACAGTAGTTTTAAGATGCACCTCTTAATTGATGGAAGAATCCATGTGTGTTATTTAAGACCATTGATATTTATGTTTAAAGGTAATTAACTATTGAGTAGTCAGTGTTAATGATAGTTAACTTAACACTGTTTCTGGAGAAAAAAAATACTGATTTGCTTAATTGTCTTCTCTTAAATTTGTCGTGACTCCTGCTCTTTGGGGGCTCATACAGTCCAGATTTTTGCTCCCAGCTCAGAGGAAGCAGAAAATGCAGACTGCCTAGGGGTCCCCAAGGGCTGTGTTGAGAAACACTGACCTACAGGTCGAGTAGAGACCTGCTTCCCCGCCTTTATGTCCCCAGAGCGCAGTTCTGGCGCTGTCTTGGCATTGCATTTAATGTACGTGACACTAATGAAGCCTGGCAGGGGCGGCACCTCGTGGGCATTGGCTGAAAGCTGATTGGTGCCTGGAGTGCCCCTCCCCTGTCACTCACTGATTCAAAAGGTATCATTGACTAAGTTTTGACCTCTCTGTACGATTTATGGCACCTCTTGTGCCCCCCCCCCCACCTTCGCCACTGATGCCTGGAGGTTTAGCCTCAGTGTGGTGTGGCAGTGCCAGTCCATTGCTGTGGGGGCTCTTTTTGTTTTGGGTCTTGCAGACGGCGGACACACGGTGTCCGTGTGGGGGGGGGGGTGATGGACGCCCGTGTGACCGGTCCTGCATCCCGAGGTGCTGCTCCTTTTCTCCATTAGCGGTCTCGTGTGAAATGTGAACGGCTGCCCTCACCCACACATCACTGTTCCTGTTCGCTTCCGGCACCTTCCGTGTGGACCTGAACACACCAGTGTTTCACTGACACCCACCACATGGGAAGACCAGCTTCTGTGCACCGTGTGGTGAAGGTGGCTTCCAGAATGTTCCTGCCCCCCCTTCGCTGAGTGTCCACCCTTCAGCAGAAGGGCCTTTCTGCAGCGGTCGGCTGTGAGATGCTCACGCTGTGCTATGAAGTTGCGGCCTCAGCATAGTTCAGTCCCATGACATGCAAGCCCATGTTATAAATGAAACTAGTAATATTTTAATAATTTTATTTCATTGTACTCATTAAATTGTTCGAGAATTTATTTAAAAACCTATCTTCAGTGTCGTTTATCTTGTGTGCTGGTAGAGGAAACTCGCACAGTATGTTTTCTGTGTATACTTTTAAGAAAATAATATACAAGGTACCTAATGAGTTTGGTAAATGTTTATATTTTTAAGGACAGTTAAATTAACACTAAAGACGAGCATTCTACTTTTGATGGCCTATAGTTTCCACTACAACCGTCGGGTATACATCTGTGGGAATGTGACGACACAAACCATATTTTGTAAGATATGATGACTGGATTTATTTATGATGATACCTGACGGTTTCATCCGCGGAGCCGTGCTCCGATTGGTCGACCGGATCGGACCGCCGACCCATCGTTTTCATGCGCCTCCTATATATATATAGACCGCCGTCCGGCAAAGAGAAGCCGCCGGGAACACCGACTGCGGTGCTCGGGCTGTAGGTTAGACTTATTTAAATTCACCTGCCTGTAAGATGCAATATAATACTGCCGGATCGATGGACGCAAGTATTACGGGACGCAAGTCGTTCTCGATCAAAATCGATGTTGCTGCTGTTAGTGTTGTTTGAAAATGTCAGCAGAAAAAAACAATATTGCCTTCATCTAGGGGCTAGTTTTTTCAGTTAGTCATTTTCCAGATATAGCCTACATGCAAAATTGCAAGCAGTATCCTTAACGTATGTTCTTCTTTACTTGCGTGTTTTTTTCGCATGCGGCCAGAAAACAAGCAGGATAACTTGTTGACGGAAACGGTGCCAAACGGAGGTGTTAGAGATGGACAGCAGCAGATGGATAGGAGCTGAAGGGAGATGCTCCTAGGCTTTTAAGGGACGGGGGGAGCGGTATACTGTTTGAAATAATACATATTCTAATGTAAAGTGAGAGCTCCTATCTGATGGAGTGGTGTGGGGATTCTACCAGCGGAAGGAGGCTGTATTGATGCATGGGAATCCTCCACTTTAATATACATCCTGCCGAGAAGGTTATTACCAATTCTGTTCTAACTTGGCAGTTGACGAGGGCGGGTTTCCATGTTTCTGTAATATTCTGTTCTGTGTAGGGCAATTCCAGTCCTGCCTCAGAACTACATAAGTTTCAGCTGGTTGCAATTCTCACGCCGCCTGCAGGGGGAGCATGTCTTTTTTTCTTTTCACATAGCTGCACGCTAACAACAGGTGAGGGACCTGGACGATAAATTCCTCCGCTGAACAAGATCGTCCCTGTCACCTGTTATCTGCTCGTAAAACCGCAATACACACATTTTAGTGGTAAATTAATTTCAAAATCTAGTTGCGAGGGGAAATACGCCTTTCCCGTAAAGGGGCATTTTCGCAATTCCCCGCTTTGCACAAGTTACACGGTGTGCCTCTCTGTGTTGTCAAAACTGACATTATGTTTACTTGACATTATATTTACTAGCTACCAGCGCTGTAATTAGTAGATGTTAAACAGCCAAATCGTGACATCAGCTAAGTCAAATTCGGGAGACTGGTACAGTGGACAAGTGCCGAAACAAAACCAGAAAATGTGAAATTTATGCTTAAAATACTGGTTCAAAAATTTCTAAAATAATTATGTACTTAGTTACCTGGAATAGTACCTTATTAATTGTGGCTACCTTTTTTAGACAATAGCCTATTTTAACATAAAATATACCTATCCATTAAAGATTCCGTTTAAATTCTTCTGATAATTATTTTGTCTGATGTGAAGTTGAAAGTTTGTAGTGATGAAACCGCCATTATACTATTTTACTAAAGGCAGAAATCAGTTACTGTAGGTAAAAAATAAGTTAAACTGATAAACTCAGACGGTATAATGTGCGGCTGCTCTCATGTTGCCCCGTTTCGCTGAAGCCACGCCTCTCGACGCCTCGCATTTGTACTGAAGGTTGCCAGACATTCGAAGTTCACACTCATTTTTGAAGTGCATTTTTTCCACAACATGGCATTAAATTGTTATAATGATTTTTATAATGATTGCCGCTAAATGTAAATATAGGCAGTACGGATGCTTTAAAAATAACACGAACTGTTTAAATTGGCTCTAACCTTACGTTTCACTTAAAGGGTATATTTAAGAACATGTCATTAAAATGATCATTATCATTACACACATTTTCGGTATACTGTACAGTTAAAGTAACATTATAGGTGTCAGGTCACTTTAAGCGCGACACGATGGGGGATTTTCAGATGCAACCGAAGAGGAAATGGTTCATAATGCCTGGCAACCCTGGGTTCGTTCAGCACTGGGGAACTTAAGCATTCTTTTCGGTGTAGGTCAAAGTTACTCGTTGAAAGATTAACTGGAGAGGTAGCTTTCAGGTTTAAAAACCAATGACGGAGGGCACCGATCTTAAAGATACTGATGCTGGGCTCCTAAGACGTCCGTCCTTCTGTAATTGAGATAAACACAACGCTAGAAATGTGGAAGACGTGGGCTAGGCTGGCTGGAGCGGTGCAGCCTGTAAGGGCCGGTCTTCATCCGATACCCTGTCGACTAGCATCGACTTTCCTATGCGCACCACACAGCGCCCGATGCTTCAGCACCGGCCGGGCAGCATGTAAAGACGTTTTCCAAGGTGACACGCAGTTTCTGTTTTCTCGGTTACGTATTTCACCGCTGTGCGCACTAACCGGTCAGTTTTTGTCATTCAGGAATGACTCATCACTCGTATCCTTTTGCAGAGTTGGAGCAGCAGCTCAAAGCTTTCCGTAATAAAGCGCTAACAGCCATGCCAGGCAGCGACTGGAGCCCCCAGAACACGACGGCCAGCCTGCCCCCAGAGCGCGCCGACATCGTGATCGTGGGCGGGGGCGTGGTCGGCTGGTCCATCGCCTATTGGCTGAAGAGGAAGGAGCGCGTGAGGGACGGGGTTCGAGTGCTGGTGGTGGAGAAGGACCCTACGGTAAGTTAAACATTAACAGAAGTTTACGTGTTAGCCTAATGTAAGATATTTAGGATGGTGCTGGTTGTGAAGGTGTTAGTTACAGATTTTCATCTGAGATACCAGAAATTACTTATTGTCCCCACAATGGCTATATCCTAGGCGTGCACTGTGTCTGCATCAGCGCTGATCTCACTGTCTGGGTGATCCTGCCCTGTCAGTATTCCCAGGCGTCGACGGTCCTGTCTGTTGGAGGGATACGACAACAGTTTTCCCTGCCGGAGAACATCCACCTGTCCTTAGCCTCCGCAGACTTCATGAGGAATATCAATGTAAGGAGATCATCAGAAGTAGATGCTGCTCGCATACACGGGCTCTGAAGTTTATAATATATTGCAAGGACAATTCTGTGATTTCTTAAGTTGGGTGTCATAAGAGGATCCATAATTCATACAGGGGGGGGGCAGCCTTATCATTGGCTAATGATATATTTTGAATCAGCGAGTAACCGGGGAGGTGGGTACTCCAACAGCCAATCAGCTTTCAGCCGGGGTCAGTGCCTCGACCCCTGACCCCTCCGCAGTATGCACCCCTGTAAAGTAACACAAAACTGGGCGTATTCTGTAATTACTGTGAGATTTCAAATGAATTTCAGTTGTTCCTCACCTCACACTTTCCAGAGACAATTTCTCAATGACTTCTGCAGTTTAGCTGCTTACAAGGTTTACACTGGGCCGCTGTTAGAGGTTGTGTATCATTATAATTATTAGTTATCAGCTTCACGAGTCTCCACCTCCCTTCAGGAGCACCTGGCCGTCCTGAACGAGGACCCGGTGGACCTGCAGTTCACCCACTCGGGGTACCTCTTCCTGGCGAGCGAGAAGGGGGCGGAAGTCATGGAGGAGAATTACAGGACTCAGCGGTGAGCAGTTCTGGTCTGGGGGGGGGGGGGCACAGGGCAGTAGCGGAACACCCTGACCCATCTGTCTCTTAGGGATGCCGGGGCCAAGGTTCTGCTTCTCTCCCCGACCCAACTGAAGGAGAAGTTCCCGTGGATAAACACTGAAGGGGTGACACTGGCTTCGTATGGTACGGGTACAGACATCCGTTGCCTTATACCTTATATCTCATATGAGCCTTAACAGAATTTATCAAGAGACATCTAAAGCAGACATAGTGAACATTATCGGACATGTTTTACCATGCGTGTGGCATGCAGTACAAACCAAAACAACCAGATTACGTTGCAACTATAGAGGATTAGTCAAATGTGTATGATGTTGTATCTTATATTATATAGTAAATCTGACCTCACCCCTACAATAAGAGAGACACGTCCAGATTGACTTACATCCTCACATCTCTCCTGATTCCTTACACGCATCTATCCATCTTTCCACTGCTTATCCTGTGGGGGTTGGACCCCCTCCCAGTTTAGAGACAACAGTTTCATCTCTTCAGACTGATGAAACCAAAGAACCCAGAGAAAACCTATATGTCTTGCCTGCCTGGTGCCCAGGTAGGGGACCTTCCAAATCGGGTGGACAGGCTTTTGGCCCCAGCCGGGGTGGATCCAGTGGTCATGGTGCATGTTGGTACCAATGACATAGGCAAGGGCAGGAGGGCTGTTCTGCAGGATAAATTTATAGAAGTCGCAGATAAGCTTAGAAGCAGAACATCCACGGTGGTATTCTC
>JAODUD010000063.1:3430021-3449943 GCA_026784285.1 Stomatorhinus walkeri
AAGGGTTCTCATTGGCTTCCTTGTTATGTTGTGTGTAAGAAGGGTTCTCATTGGCTTCCTTGTTATGTTGTGTGTAAGAAGGGTTCTCATTGGCTTCCTTGTTATGTTGTGTGTAAACTGTGACCACCATACCCACCTCTCCCAACCAGGTCCGTATGCCCAACAGCCTGGAGGTCCAGCCTGTGGAATGCGCCATAGTGGTGAATGCAACGGGGGCCCAATCTGGCAAAGTGGCCCAACTGGCAGGCATAGGCTCGGGCCCCGAGGACAGCCTGGCTAGTGTCCCAGTGCCTGTGGAGCCCAGGAAAAGGTACCTATTAGATGGGGGCACCCGGGATGTGTCAGTGAGGCAAGGGGGCTTTCGGGACATACCAATGAGGTGGGGGTATCTGGGATATACCCATACACACTGGTCCTGTTCAGGCCGGCAGGCAGAAGTAATTAGGAAACAGCAGTTTAGTTCAGCAACCAGGCAGACATATATAGTCATAAAGTGAGATGGACTCAAAATCGTCAACCTTCAGCTGCCCCATGACACAGTAAATAGTTACAGCATTTCCCTCCTCTCTGCATTCCACTCGATTGCCATGAAGATACGTATATGTGCTGAACTGTCCAGACGGGCCGGGTCTCGACACTCCCTTCCTGATCGACTATTCAGGGGTCTACTGCAGACGAGAAGGACTCGGGGGGAACTACATCACAGGATTGTCCCCTGAAGAGGTGCGAAATGACCAGTCACACTCGTACTTTTCCCCATATGTGGGATTCAAACCCACAACCTTCAGTACCTCTACCCCTTTGCACAGTTACAGAGAATTCCAGATTACAAGGTTTTTATTTCTGTTTATACATTCTTGATGTCAGTGTTTTGATCTCGTTTCCGACTCAGGATGAGGAACCCGACGCTGGGGACCTGGAGGTCAATTACGATTTCTTCCAGGAGAATCTCTGGCCACTGTTAGCTCGCCGCCTCCCCGCATTTGAGTGTTGCAAGGTGAGGTGTGCCGTGTAAGGTGTGGGGCCCACTAGGGAACTTAGCACAGGCCCCGCCCCCTAAATAGAACTTTGTATTTAAAATAAAGTTGTGCCCGCCCCATATCACACTCTCCTACGCTGTTGCCTGCACACATGGCTGCTCACCGTGAACAGTGTTGGGGAAGTTACTCACAAAGGTAATCCTTTACAAAGAAAGGTGGGAAAATTCGGACCAAGGTTTTGTTCCAACCAACCAGTTGAGCACTCTGTCACTGTGACTCTTTATACTCAATTGATTGGTTGAAATAAAACCTTGATCTGAATTTGTAGTTCCTCGACCTGAACTTTCCACCTCTGGTTCGTCTCCCTCAGTAATGGTTTCTCTTTAACAGATACGCCGAGTAGGAGTGCAATTCTGTTTTGATTGGCTACCTACCAGCAGAGCTAGATAGTTTGAATCCAGGAAGTAAAAATCCAGAGCAACCAACCAGTTGAGTATAAAGAGTCATAGTCATTGAGTACTCAACTGGTCGGTTGAAATAAAAACTGGATTTGTACTTTCTGGACCTGAACAATTTTCCACCTCTGCCTGACAGATTTCTAAAGGACAGTTTTTGTCAATGTGGTGTTCAGGCACTCACAGACAGTCCACATTTTTGCTCTCTCCCAGCTCCCAACAACAGGAGCCGGGTTGAGAAACATTGCCGTAGGATACCGTGGATATTCTGACGAGAAAATTCTGTAATGGGCTACGTTTGTGAGTAGCTTCCCCAACACTGACCTTGAAGGAGCAGCAAGGTGACCTAAGATGTGCGGGGTTGGTCTCCGGCAGGTCACAAGCGCCTGGGCTGGCTACTATGACTACAACACCTTCGACCAGAACGGCATTCTGGGTCTGCATCCTCTGGTGAACAACATGTACTTTGCCGCCGGCTTCAGTGGGCATGGCCTGCAGCAGTCGCCGGCGGTGGGTCGTGCTCTGGCTGAGCTCATCCTGGATGGGGGCTTCCGCACCCTGGATCTCGGCGCTCTGGGATTCGAGCGCATCTTCTACAAGGAGCCCATGCTGGAGAGGAACATCGTTTGAGGGCTCTGGGAACGGAAGCGCGTCCAGTAGAGGGATGATGGAATGCGAGAGTGCTGCCGAGAGCACGCCAAGGCCCCCCGTGGCCCCCGGCATCTCCATCCACTGTCACGGAGGCATTCTGAGGCGCTCCTGCCGTTTTTCAGGTTCCCCAACTTTGGCTGGTGCTGTTCGGTCCCATTTTGTGTCAGAGCCTACATGTGATTAAGTGCAAAACATTGTGTAAATACAGATATTTATAAATACAAGCTACATCGAAAATCTTTTTTGGATCGCTGTGTATTTTCTGTTGCATGATTTACAATGGGACAATTTTCTGTATAAGGTTTTGTTCTAACATGAAGTCTCATTTATCAGCACAGTCTGGTCAATAAATGCTGTTTTTTGATTAATATGTTGTGTTTCCACTTTCATTTACACAAGTAATCATGTATTATATTAAATAATACATATATAAATATAAATATAATTATTCAGGCGTTGATCCTGGCATCATGGTGGCGCTCTTACATCGCCGGTGAATGTTTCTGCGCGCTCCGCTTCACTGTGATTGGCTGTTTGTCCTGTTTGAAGATGGCGGACATGGAGAAATGTAGAAGAGATGAGGCTGGTGAAGACTGCGGGACGGAGGAGATTGTCCGGGAATCTAAAAAGCAAAAGAAGGACAATGGGGAAGAGGGAAACGGTCACGTTTCGTCCGATGTTTCTGTGCTGGCGAGTTTTGAGACCAAATCGGTGTTGCGGGACTCCGCGCGGGAGAAGAGCATTTTCATTCACGGAATGGTAATAAAACGTCACCTTTGAATAGTAAGCACCAACGCAGATGTATATTTGTTGTGCGTTGTTGTCCAAATAGCAATCTAAGTAATTATTATCTTGGCGTGTTCTGATAAGTTTTTAATGCTTGCATATGCAGGGAGATATTAGCTAGGTTGTGCAGCTTTGCATGATCACCACTAGGTGGTGATATTTAACCAACATTGAGCTTGCTATCGTCCTCCGTTGAGGAATGGAGAAATTTATTTTTTTGCGAATTGCCAAAGCACATTTCCTGAAACCTTCCATCCTCTTCCCAAAACAGTAAACACGAAACTCAGATTTCAAACAGTTTCACAAAACCTTTGACTCGTTTTGTAAAATCAAACAATCTACTCAAAACTTGTATCTTTACTCAAACTGCTCTCACATCATGCATCAAGCCAGTCAGTACATAAACACTACTGAGCAGTCATTATACAGCACAAAACAGAAAACGTTACCAGTCAAAACTGTTGCTGGCATACAGAGAAACAAGTTTACTGTGGATGTGGTCTTTTGCACAGTAAGGTGCAATATAGGAAACCAAAAGACTGCAGTAAAATTGTCTGTATACAACTATACGTAAAGCAATATGTAATGTTTGCAGTATTCAGTACTCCAAAAAAGGATAAAATAAAAAAATCTAAATGAAGGGCACATTATAGTTATATAATTATTAGTATAACTGCCAAGCCAAAGTCAATGAATAATATTCATTCTGCCTGATCGTCAAGTTTCAGGGCTAGGTCAGGACAGATAATGTCAGCTGAATCGCAGTAAATGTTTTCCCTTGCCAAGCAACGGGGAACGAATTCTTTGTTGTAACTCATCCATACCTTGGCATGGAAATTTGATTCACGTATGGCATTAGGACTCTCTTTCAACACAAATTCTATGTTCTAGTTACTAAGCAGCCAAACGTGGATGTTGTCATGTCTGTCTGCTCTTACTGAATCTTTATCCATCGCTTTGGGTCAGTTATGCGGGGAACGGCATTGTACCAGACGGAATTCCGCCTAGTACACACTGTCTGTGGTTTTTATTTTTATGCTTCTAATGATTGTAACATTGCTTAAGCGTACTCAAGGCAAACTGCCCCGTTTGAAGTTCTCCATCCGTGCAAAGGGCGTATGTGGATTCTTACTGCACCCATTCTGAATGGCCTTTACCAGGAGAATTAACACGCCGAGGTCTCTCCGGTCTCCGCAGCTGGCTGGCCAGGAGGCGGTGGTGATCCTGGAGAAGACCCCCATCCGCGAGGACACCGTGCCGGCGCTGCTCGAGGGCTCGCGGCTGACGCTCGAGATGCGGAACGACATTTACAGCACGTACCGCGCGCAGCCGCCCGTGCAGCTGAACGGTAGGTCGGCGCGAGCTCCGCGTGACGCTGCCTCGAGCCTAATTCATACTTGACCTTCCGGCCGATCCGATCCGATCCGATCCGCGAGTTAGACAGTGACACTGGCGCAGCGAAACGCTGTGGACAAACTCCTACCGGTACATGTATTTGTTTGCATAGCTTCCATTAATAATGTAAACGAGCCTCATTAAAGCCCTACCCACGCAAGCTGTTGACGTCATTCATTGTGGCTCGCTTATAGTCTGTGGTTAATCGGCTTCTCGTGCCGGTAATATGTTGACTTTGCATTTAATCCCCTATAATTGTTTTGAATATAGGCTTGTTAGTAAAGTGCGTTTTCAAAGTACGTTTTACGAAGCCATTTTCATGGGGGAAAAATTTTTTAATTGATAAGTCCTTTTGTATAGGGCTACATGACATTGTGTATTTTTCTCTACAGTGTTTGGGCCTTTGGGCACTAACACCTTTCTCACCTGGTGTTACTTTGAAGCATGAGAAGCTCTTCTGTGTGGTGTTTGTTTTCATATTTTCCATTGTTGTCAGGATCCAGTGATTATAATGGATAATTAATAAAGAATGGTCACTGAAAGGCATGGATTGAAAATAGTTGCTTTAGGCAAACAAAGAAGCACTGAGTGCATTATTGGAGGTCAACAGGCAACAGGCAAGGAAATGTCTTTTATTAATGTCACATTTAATGTTTGTAACATCCACTGGCAGTTTGGGATACCACACTGGGATGGCACAGAGTTAAGGTCTTTTAAATCGAAGCCCAGCTTTAAAACATGGGTTAAAACCTATGTCCTCATGCAGTCAGGATTAGAGTGCCAATACTGACCAGATGTATGCCCTAGAAAGGCAGCGGAACTTGGTTCTGAGGCTCTGGGCTCTCGACCTGGAACTTTTGTAGCTCCTGTCCACTTTCATGTGTCACTTTCCCACCTCACAGCAGCACCTGGAGCCTTTGTGCTTAATAAACATCTGAGATGCAAAAAGCTCGTAGGTTAAACGTCACACATAAGGTGTATGTGACAAGATAAAAAAAACAACAGCAAGGCCAGACCATAAAAGAGAAGACTTTTACGTTGAATTGCGAAGATTGAATTTTCCAAGGCAGAAATACAGAGACGCAAGCAAAAAAAATTTCGCAAATGCATTTAATGTAGTTGACCTCGATCTGATCCATTTTTTTCTTTGGACTTCTGCATGACTTCCGAGTTGGCATCTCTGTTTGTGGTTGATTAATATGCAACATAAATGCTATACTTAGAGTTCCAAGGAAATTTATGGTCCCTGAAAGAAACACCCTGTGTTGGGAAGGTGATATGCCCTTCACACTGTGTTTCAGCTGAATGCCAGTGGAGATAATTCCTAATTTACAGGGTTTACTGTTTATTTTCCACCCACTTTCCTCTGTCTATATACTGAATAAATTAGCTTAAGCAAAGCGGACCCACATAAAAAAACCTTCCCCTTTATTGTCACGACTGGGGCTGGTGTGAACATTAAATACAGCCCGCGCTGGGAGAGGACGTTATCCTCTCGTGCTCCCTGCAATAAGCTGAGGATGTGCTCGGTGTCAGAGCCCTGTCAATGTTGTCTTTTAATCACTCACGGCGTAGGAGTGTCTGCAGTGGCGCCAACGCCTTCCGAAGAAAGATGAGCGTACACATGCCTGCTGTGGGCTTTCCTCGTATTCCTCAATGGGCCCCCGTGGCCGTCTGTGAGACCCAAGCTCAGACTGACGCCGTCTCCCCCCCCCCCCCCCTCATCCCGGACGCCACCTCAGAGCTGAAGGCTACGCTGGTTTGTCCGGCCACGGAGAAGCACGTGAAGAAGTACCAGCGGCAGGAGACTTTCCTGTTGTGGGAGACGGGGGAGGACTACCGCGCCATCACCTTGCCTTTCCTGCTGAGTCAGAGCTTCAGCTTGCAGGTGTGCTGTTCGCCTTCTTACCCATAGTGCACTGCGGCACAGCCCCTGTGACATGCCAGACTGAAACTTTAGACAGATCTAAAGTGTGATGCAGATGTGCGTATATCCATTCCAAGTGAAATTGCACTTTTACATTAACCTAATTACTTCTGCTACCACAGTTCTGCAGGCGAGGCAGATGAGCATTGTCATTGCACACGATACATACTGTGTGACACTTTGTGTGACAAATAACTGTGAGATTTGTCCACATCCCTCTAACTCAGTGTTTCCCAACCCAGTCCTCGGGGTCCCCCAGACAGTCCACATTTTTACTCCCTCCCAGCTCTTAGTCAGTCAAAAACACTGAATATCTGGTCTGGGTGTGTTGGGAGCTGGGAGCGAGCAAAAATGTGGACTGTCTGGGGCTCCCCAAGGACTGGGTCGGGAAACACTGCTCTAGGGTGTGTGTCAGTGCTCAGATCCTCCTTCTAAGGCACCTAGCAGCCCTTAATGTGTCCATCTTGTCTCCTTCTCCTCGCAGTGGGTTTACAACATCCTGGATAAGAAGGCAGAGGCCGATCGCATTGTCTTCGAGGATCCGGACCCACAAGTCGGCTTCATCCTGCTCCCGGACTTTAAGTGGGACCAGAAGCAGGTAAAGCGATCCCAGAATTGGCCACCGATGCTGTCGAGTGTCCCACTGACGTTTTTCTGCAGGTGGTGATGGTTCACGCAGGATGTCACCCGTTTCATCCACAGCTGGACGACTTGTACCTCATCGCCATCGTCCACAGGAGGGACATCAAGAGTCTCAGAGACCTAAGAGGGAGACATCTAGGACTTCTGGAGAACATCCGCAGCAAGGGGGAGGTGAGGTAGCCGCCTGGAGGGGGAGAGACTCATGTCGCATTCTGTTTACCTCGGATGTTGGAAGTCAGAGCTGTGAATGACGTCACAACCGAGTTACCTGCATTTCGGTACAGCAAGTCCGCTATTTAGCAATACCAGGGACCTGTTTCAGAAAGCAAGACTTCTTGCTTAGCCCGATAATTTGTCGGATTTAATGTGCCCCAGCGTAAACGTCCTTTAAGTTCGTTCTCTTGCATTTAGCCCAGACTACCTTTAATCCGACAAGTTATCCAGCTAAGCGAAAATCCGGCTTTGTGGTACAGGCATTCTATTTATTTTTGAGTTTTGTCAAAGCAAATCAAATAGCACATCTATAATTTAATAGGGTCTATGCATCATTAAATGTTTATATTGTTTAGCGTCAGTCTGGTGCTTTCAATTGTCTTCTCTGCCCCTAAAGAAAAAAAAGTATCATATCTGTTTACATCTAATTGTGCGTTGAGTGTGACCTTAGTTATGGAGTCACCCCTGCATTGTACTGGTCCTCTAAAAGCAGTTTCGGCATCTGTCAGCGTATGCTGTCTATGCCTGAGACCCTCGAGGGCTGCCAATGTGCAGACCATGGCATCCTCAGCTTGCAGCACCCCCTGGTGGAAGCAGCAGATGTGGTGACCTCCAGAGGTGGACATTTCAGGTCCAGAAATTAAAATCCAAACCAGGATTTTGCTTCAACCGACCAGTTGAGCATAAAGAGTCACAGTGACAGAGTACTCAACTGGTTGGTTGAAACAAAATCTTGGTCTGGATTTTTACTTTCTGGACCTGAAATGTCTGCCTCTGCTGCATTTCTCCTGTTCATCTGGGTCAGCATGTTGTTGGTTCTGCTGGGGGGCAGCGTGTGGTTTAGCGGTTTAAGGTGCTCTCTCTGATCAGAAGGTTGATGGTTCGCATCCCGAGGTCAGACAGTGATGTCCCATTGGGCCTCTAAGTGAGGCCCTTAACCCCCAATTGCACCAGGGACTGTCCGACCCTGCTTCCCCGAAAGCAAATCACCATTTTTGCTCTGAGTCCGTTTGGTGAGTATTCCCACTGTATTCCGGCTGCAGGATGCTGTCCGTCAGCGCTACGGTATCGCCGCAAACAAGCTGCGTGTGTTCCTGCACTACCAGCCTTCCTACTACCACCTCCACGTTCACCTGACGGCCCTTAGCTACGACGCCCCCGGTAGCACCGTGGAAAGGGCCCACCTCCTGTCCGACGTCATCCAGAACCTGCAGGCTGACCCAGAGTACTACCGCGATCGAAGCCTCGCCTTTCCTGCACGCGCAGATGACGGACTGCTGGAAAAGTTTAAGGAAGCGGGCCGGCTCTAGGGCTGTGGCCGCATCTCGATCCTGCCGGTCGTCTCTCATGGTTTAGATCTATCCTGAGTTAGGGTTCTGTGTTTTGCTACGATTTTTTTTAATGGTTTTTGTCACAAGCGGTTCATTGTTTATTAATAAAAATGATCTTTTTTTAAAAAACATTTTTAAGCTTAAGATTTAATTTTATGCCATAACCATCATTCATAATTGAATTTGGTTAACTACCTACCAAGCTGGTTATGAATAAAACAGAAAATTATGCTCAGTGACATCAACATGCTTATTGACAAATGCCTTTTGGGTGCCTCAACCGATGCACATTCAGCCACACAATATTCATCACGTTAGGTCAGTCCTTTATTGACTATTTTCTGATCACAATTCACCTTCCCTCTATGACTACTGCGCGGCACCAAAATTAGATTAAAGTTGCATGTAACTGTGATACAGTGGTTAGTCAAGTTCTGGATTTAATAGCTTCTTTTAAAAGAGAATCAGCAGATGTTGCCAATGTGTAATTATTACTTTCTAATGAAAAGGAGAGGAGAACAGTTTACAGGGTTATCCGTGTTTAAGTTGGCATAATCTCACAGTGTGTAACAATAGCATCAAGACCGGTATAGTGCTCCTCTAGCCTACAATTTCTAACCTTATTAATCACAATGGAAATTCCTCTTGGTACCTTTTTAAGGCAGCTACTTATTTAGCAAACAAGTCTGAACCTTTGTTACTAAGTAATATTGGTAGCAAACATTTTATGGACTTAACAGAAACATTTGTGAACTGTTTATGTCTGATGCGAACATAGTGTGCGCTCGTCCTTTGTGTTTGAATTAGTTGACAAACAATGAACAAAACGTACCGCCTCTTTAAAAACTCCCGGGGTGATCTGACGGCACACATGACTGGTATAACGATCCAGTCCAGAATGATCCATCCTTCCCCTCAGGTGCTTTTCTCAAACAATTTCAAGTAAACGAAACTTGGATCGCAGCTGCTCAACAATTACAGATTAGTTTCAAATACCAGCTTTGTGTCCAAAATTCTACAGAGAAAATAGTCATGGTTTGTTTTCAGTCCTGCTTGGATGCAAATAACATTCGGCTACTTGATAAATTTTAGCCTGGCTTCTGTCAAAGACACAGCACTGAAGCTTCTTATTCGAGGGTCATAAAGTACAACATCTGTCTGCTCGTTGAGATCTGCATGTGGAATGTTTGTCAGGCAGGTGGGATGCAGAAAAAACGTGGACCGTCTTCACACATGTTCAATCCTTTCCTTTCAATTCTCCTCTTCCAACCCCTCATGGTCCCATTCAATCAATCAATCAATCAGTCAATTAATTGATTGGTCTATTGAATGTTACTTTTTATTGATCCTCTTGGGGAACTTCTCTTTACACCTCTCCCAGCTCTCTTTACTTCAGAGCAAGCTGGCCGCACACAGGACAGTCACCCATAACAACGCCATTTCTTGCCCCAGTTCAGTCCTGTTCGCAGTCCTAATAAAACCCCTTTGTTGTGCCAGAACATCAGCCTCCGCTCATTCGTCCTGCCAGGTGTGACAAGATCTGTAACTGGGAATCTTAACACTGTTCATTAACGATTCAAGATTCTTTATTTGTCACATGCATAGGTATACTGGTACAACACGCAGTGAAATGCACCCTGAACCGCTCATACTTTGTGCAAATAACAAAGAAACTAAAAGATAAATTATAGAGAGTGCAAACAGAAAAAAAGAAAAATAACATAAGAATTTACAACAGAGTATATACAAATTACAGGATGAAATGAAATATTGTGCAAGAAATGCTTATAGCCAGTTAGAGTGCAGTGTCAGCACAGCAGTGTAAGGTTGAACTATTAACCATAACACTATGACCGGGAGAGTGGCATGTCTTAACTGGGGAGTCGAATCTCCAGGGGATAGAAACGCCTCCTGAGTCTCTCCGTTTGGCCATAATGACATGGAACCTTCTGCCTCAATGCAGAAGTTTGCACAGTCCGTTTTTGGGGTGAGACTAGTCCTTCATAGTCCTAGTTGCCCTGGTCTTACATCTCCTGATGTAAATGTCCTGCATGGAGAGGAGAGCGAACCTACAGCAGCGTTCAGCTGCCCCCATCACTTTCTGGGGGGCTTTCCGGTCCTGCACGCAGCTGTTCCCGAACCAGCATGAGACGTTCTGTGTGAGGATGTCTCCTGCGCCCGAGTAGAAAGCCTTTATGACGGCAGGGGGAACCACAAACTTCCTCGAGGTGGTGCAGGCGCTGCTTCCCCCTTTTTGTCAGGGCACAGATATGCTCAGTCCATGTCATTCCGACATGTGGATGCCCAGATATTTAAAACTGCTCACCCTCTCCACTGGAGCTCCGTTAATGGTGAGGAGTCTGTGGACATGTTGTCTCCTTCTGAAGTCCACCACCAGCTCCTCACCAGTCTTGCTGACGTTCAGCTGGAGGCAGTTTTCCTGACACCATAGTGCCAGGTTCTCCACTTCGTCTGTATAGGCTGACTCATCATTGTCGGTGATGAGGCCCAGCGCCACGTGTCGTCAGCAGACTTAACGATGGTGTTTGAGTCATGCGTGGCCACACAGTCAGAAGTGTAGAGGGAGTACAACAGTGAAGAACGAACACACCCCTGTGGAGTACCCGTGTCGACTGTGATGCTGCTGGAGATGCACCTGCCCACCTTCACTGTCTGAGATCTGTTCGTGAGGAAGTCCATCACCCAGGCACACAAGCGTTTGTTGAGTCCTAGATCCCTCAGCTTTGTGAACAGTCTGAGGCATTGTGTTGAATGCTGGGCTGTAGTCAATCAACAGCAATCTCACATAGTTACCCTGCTTCTTATCCACGTGGCTTTTTTTCAACGGCCCTTCATAACCACTGATATAAGTGCAACAGGCTGGTGGTTGTTCAAGCATGACGGTTTGTTGGTTTTGGGCACTGGGACGATTGTGGATCTTTGAAGCACATAAGGACCACGGACTTCTCCAGGCACTCATTGAAGATGGAGGTGAACGCACCCTCCTCAGCGCCGCGCGAACGTCGTGCACTGCGATGCTGATGATGTCCTAGCCGCCTGGCTAACCTCTAACCGAGTGTAGAATGCGTTCAGCTCGTTGGCAAGTGACTCTGCGACGATCATTTGGCTTTGTAGTCCGAAAGATGCTTAACTGTCACAGGCTGCTCATCTCATATAATAAAGGGAAATCCACTTCAGACTTCTAGATAGCCAAACAGGCACAAGTTATGGTTTAAACTGCAAACCGCCGCTAAGCTAACCTCAAAGCAATTGCTGCTTACTTATTACTAGATTCTCTAAGGGCATAGGTCTGGCCCAGCCTCCTCCACCCCCACTTGGAAAAATTAACTGGGGGGAGCCCAGTAGCTATGTATTTGCAGCAATGTCTAGTGTTGATTTTTGTGCTCAGTGCAGCCCTGTTGATGCCAGGGACCAATGATTGATTGATACTAGATGACAGTAAACACTTTACTGAGCTCGCAGGGAAATCGTTTTGCATGCAGTAGCTATATATAAAGTGTCTCAGGGGAGTTTAAGTTGGTTAAGTTGACCACCCCCCCAATATTAAACTTCCTCCTACGCCGATGTGTAAATATAAATGCATCCTTTAAGAAAATTTCGTTCGGACTGAGCGTTAGGTGGCACGGGAAACCACAACTGGAGCCGTTTGGTGTGTGAGGTGCCCACAGCATTCCGCTACTTGGGCGTGGGGGGCCGCCCGTACAGCACCTGTCTGAGCCACGGCCAACGGGCGGGCGTCTCGCGGTTTCAATCTCACTCCCATTCGCGCAGGCAGCACCCGCAGAGCAAACATCTGCAAACCGATGGAACTTCTTTACTGAAATGCTTATTGCTGTGAGTCCATGTCACCATACGCGACTGCAAGAGACTCGCGGACATCTCCGCCCATCATCTTTTACCGCTCATCCAATTTAACTGGGGGGGGGGGGGGGGTCCGGAAGTGCGCATATCTATGTATAGCGTTTACTGGTAAGACATGAAGAAGGCAGGGGCATGAGCACCAGCAAGAGATTGACAGACAAAAAGGGAAGCTGTAATTGTTTCTCTAAATTCTATATTTTGAATGAACAGTCGTAAGTAATTTGAGCACAAAATAAAATAACACTGCTACCTTCCTGACTTTGGCACGGGCAGAAAGAACAACCTTACGTCAATCTCCCATGAAATTCATTGCATAAAGGCGCAAGTAACTGGGAAGCGGAGCGAGTCCGGTCTGCGGTGAGTAACGGCGCTGCGTCGGAGTGAAGTTTGACGCTTTGGGTTTTAAGATAAGATCTGGGTTAACGTTGATCTATATATGTACTAAGTGTGTGCTTTTAGTTTAAATAGAGGGGTGTTAGAGGGGCGCTGAAATTGTGTTCAAGTCGTATAAATAACTACCTATGATCTCCATGCACAACGGTAATATTGCCTGGGAAGCTCTTCGAGCGTGGTGAAATTGGTTTTATATTGGATATTAGGTAGATATTCGGTTTTACCTTCCACTATATCTTAGAAACGACCCCATCAAAATAACAAAACTAACATTTATGTTTCAGAAGGATATACAGATTCTACTACCACATATAGTATAGTGACTGATATGTTCATTCTTTTAATCGTCGTCATGCAGCGTTTTCTGCGAAATCGATAAATTATCGTTAGAAGCCCAGTCCTGTGTTAAGGATCGTCTCATAAGGTGCATTCATTACGAGTGAGGGAACTAGGGATTGATACTGGAGCATTTCTGCTACGATTCTTTAGCAGACAAATCCGTAAAGTTCCTCCAAAAGGACACTCGAAAGAAGAATAAACAATTGCCTTTTAAAGTATAATTAAATAAATCTTTAGAAAGGTCTTCTCATATAAAGCCTACATAAACCGATTTGTGACACTTCGAAGGTTGTAGGAGTTGCCAAATGTGATGACTGACTTACTGCAAGCTGAACTTCTCAGAAACCTCCAATGTTTAGTAGGCTATATATAGTAATTCGATGTATACTAAAAACCGTCCAAATCAGTTTCTCTTAATTGAAAGGTTGTAGGAGTTGCCTAATGTGATGACTGACTTATGCTACTGTTCAAAGGTTTGGTGTCACTTAGAAATTTCTTTGCTTTTGAAAAAAGCAAGTTATTTTGTCCATTAAAATAACATGAGATTGATCAGAAATACCGTGTAGACACTGTTAATGTTGTAAATGACTATCACAACTGGAAATGGCTGTTTCGGTGTACAGAGGCCCATTATCAGCAACAATTAGCCCTGTGTTCCAGTGGAATGTTGTATTTGCTAATGCAAATTAATCATTTAAAAAGGTTAATTTATCATTAGAAAACCCTTTTGCAATTATGTTAGCACAGATGAACCCCCCCCCCCCCCAAATTCCCTACAAGGGGACAACTATAGCCACAGGTGAGTGGACCTATCAATGCTTATTGGAAGGATTGTTTCAGTCGTAAAACCTATGCAAAAATCTAGCAAAAGAAACAACTGAAGGCGTCAGTATGAGAAGGCTGGGAAATATATATATATATATACACACAGACACACACATATAAAACGAAAGTGAAGCCAAAATGGAGACGTTGCATGAAACAATTTCAGCCTTAGCTTTAGCTGTCGGACAGATGACCTCACATTTGCCTCTACGATACTTTGGTGTACAGACGAGTTCACGGTCGACTCAATGACTGCAAGGAGCCCAGGTCCTGTGGCTGCAAAACAAGCCCAAATCATCACCCCTCCACCACTGTGCTTGACAGTCGGTATAAAGCGTTTGTACTAATATGCTGTTTGGTTTTTGCCAAACGTACCGCTGTACATTATGTCCTAACATCTCCACTTTGGTCTCTTCTGTGCAAATGACATTGTTCCAGAAGTCTTGTGGTTTGCTCAGATACAAATTTGCAAATCTAAGGTGTGTTGTCGTGTTATTTTTAGAGAGAAGATGCAACCCTGGCAACCCTTCCAAACAAGCCATACTTGTTTAGTCTTTTCCAATTGTACTGTCATGAACTTTAACATTTAACATGCTAAGTTGTGGCTCTTGGGTTTTTGTGCTCTGATCTTGGGGTGAATTTGTGGGGAAGTCTTCTCTTGGGAAGACTAGCAGCTGTCTAGAATTCTCACTGTGGAATAACAGACTTCAGATTGTTTGGAAATGGCCTTATTACCCTTCTCAGCAACAATTACTTTTCTGAGATCATTGCTGATTTCTTTCCTCCTTGGTATTGCGTTAACACACACCTGAATGCTCCAGACCAACAAACTGCCAAAACCTTTGCTTTTATAGAAGGGGTCACACATGCTGATGATCAGTTAATCAAATATATTTGTTTAGTAGCAGATGGCTGCTACTAGCTCTCTAAATTCCCATGGAAGCAGTAAGGGTGCACAGCACTTCATTTTTCACACACCGCGTCTGCATCTTGGCCTAGTTTCTTCTAAATTAATAAATAAATAATGACATGGTATAATATGTCATGTGTTGTTCATCTGAGGTTGTATTTACCTAATTTTAAGACCTGCTAAGGACCAGATGATTTTTTTATGTCCTGATATGTAAAACCTGAAAGAGGGTGCACTTTCTTTTTCACACACACATATACATATATATATATACACACACACACATATGCACTATATGGTGAAAAGTATTGGGACACAAATTTAAGTATTGAATTGAGGTAATTGAGGTATTCCATTCAGACTCTGTGCCAGAGGTGTATAAAATCAAGCACCTAGCCTTGCAGTCAAGTTTACAAACATTTGTTAAAGAATGGGTCATTCTGAAGAGCTCAGTGAATTCAAGCGTGGTACTGTCATAGGATGCCACCTTCGCAATAAGTCTGTGACATTTCTTCCCTGATAGGTATCCCACGGTCAACTGTAAGTGGTATTATTGGAAAGTGGAAGTGTTTAGGAAAAACCTAGTGGGAGATCACATAAAGTAGCAGAGCGGGGTCACTGAGTGCTGAGGCGCATAGTGCGTAAAAGTCGCCAACACTCTGTTGAGTCAATAACTGAGTTCCAAACTTCCTCTGGCATTAACTCCAGCACAATAACTGAGCACCAAGAGCTTCATGGAATGGGCTTCCAAGGCCGAGCAGCTGGACTCTGGAGCAGTGACAATGTATTCTGTGGAGTAACAAATCACCCGTGGCAGTCTGATGGTCGAGTTTGGCTTTGGCGGATGCCAGGAGAACATTACCTGCCTGACTGCATTGTGCCGTCTGTAAAGTTTGGTGGAGGAGGGATAATGGTATGGGGGTGTTTTTCAGGGGTTGGGTTTGGCCCCTTAGTTCCAGTGAAGGGAACTCTTACTGCTTCAGAACTGTTTAAAATTGCACATTTTAAACAGTTCTATGCTTCCAAATTTGTAGAAGTTTGGGGAAGGACCTTTTCAGTTCCAGCATGACTCTGTCCCAGTGTACAAAGCAAGGTCCATACAGATGTGGTTGGGTGGGTTTGGTGTGGAAGAACTTGACTGGACCCACAAAACCCTGACCTGAACCCCTTCAAACACCTTCGGGATGAACTAGAACGGAGATTGTGAGCCAGGCCTTTGTCTAATGTCAGTGCCTGACTTCACAAATGCTCTTCTTTATGAATGGGCAAAAATTCTCACAGACACACACCATTAACTTGTGTAAAGCCACAAAGGGGAGACCAGCTCCATTTTGATGCCTATGGATCTAAAATGACATGTCATAAAAGTTCCTGTAGGTGTAACAGCCAGGTGTCTCAATTCTTTTGTCCATATAGTGTATCATTTATCTACAAGGATTTATTATGCATGTCCAAGATGACCGGGTAACAACTTGTGTCCAGATTTTGTTACTGCCTACGTCACTTCTGCTAGAAGGTCAAATGGCCCTGCACAGAGATATTACGTAACTCTGTCACCAGACTAGCGCCATAGTTGTTTAGCAGGGACTAGCTGAGGAGACATAAATGCCCCGAACACCTCAGCAAGTGGTTTGAGTGTTTGAGTCACAATGTACCTTGGTGGCCTTATACCGTCGTGATTAGTGTTGCCCACTAGCGATCCGATTGGCCAAGATGCATTTTAATACCAAGCGTAAACAGGACCTCAGACACACGGAAGCACATAGACACAGACAGACAGACAAACGGACGGGCAGAGTCAACCTGTCTTGGGAACATCTGTAAAACAAACATGTAAAAGATATACAGCGAGGTTCCTGTCATCACTTTATGGCTCACAAATATATGCTGTATGTAAGCACTGCTGCCCATTTCGGAAGCAAAAAGCACTTTTAAGATATCAATTGCTACCCAACTGATAAAAATGTCCCAGGCTTCACTGACTTTTCTGTGAGCTGCTGTACCATAACACAGAAAACAGAGTATTTTAATCTTTGCGGTATTTACATATTTGCATTATTTATTTCCATCCAATTTTGAGAAAAAAAAAGATAATTACAGTTCCATCGGGTTGTTCAGAAGGGGTACTTGAACCCCTCGTTACTCAGACTGCTGTGCCGCTGACAGACCATTTCTGTGGGATTACCGTTTCCAAGGACCAAGCCTGCCGTCCCCTTTAATTTGATGGCATTCGGTGATTTAAGTGTTTCAACTCACTCGGAAGCGTTAACTGCGTCGACTGTTGACCCGCAAACTTCAAATGCATCAGAACTTCTCACCAGTAAAAACAGTAGATTGTACCTCATCCTTGCCACGCCTGCAGTAACGTCTGCAGTCTAAGGTCAAAATCTAGGGGCGAACATGCGACGTCCGCATGATGTGGCCAAAAATATACATGCAGACGCTGCAGACTCGGTCCGCTAATCTCTCGCTTTGTTCAGAAAGTTCCGCGTTATCTTATTATCCCTGGGCACTAGGAGGCAAGAACGACAGATCACAGAAGACAGCGGTGATTATCTCCTAGTCTTGTGCTCCCTGTTCAGTCGTTGTTGCATGTCACCATTGGTGAACCTATCTTGTTTGGCCTAATAAACACCCCTATGTAGGGTCTGCTGGAATACAGCCTGCACTGAGGTATGTAATTCAAAAGCACAAGCGCTTCTCTAAAAAGTGTGGTGCACCCGAAATGAGAATACAGGGCTTCCTTCCTTGTTTGAAATTATACAACTATAACTATGCAGTGCAGACATTTTCGATATTACAAGTCTCAAAATAAAAACAATTCAGTTGAGCCCACAGGACTTGATCTCCCGATAAGAGCCTGATTTTACTGAGGCGTTGTGGGAGTCAGAGGCATTTCTTGATGTATGTACTGAGTGTTCACTCCATCTTCTCGACTTCGACGATGCAGGACATTTCTAAAAGCTCTGGTCAGGACAAGGAGTGTGACATGAAGATCTCCACCTCCCTTTTTTGTACCCTCCATTCGACACTTGACACCATATTAAGGCAGAATGTTCTAATCTTGAAAAACCTGATATATTGGCTTTCTGAACCAAGATGTCAATTTAGTTATTGTCTTTCAAGTGCAACAATGCTGAAGAAACATTTTCCCCATAGTTTCCCTCTGCTTATGTCTCTGATTGTCTCTGTATGTTGTTTACAAAGGATCTTCAAGTTCTTTCTTTTATACCTGAAGCCTTCTGCTCTTTTGCTTTGGAACTCTGCATGGATCCTTGTAGGAACATGGTCTCACCTTATCATCCTTCTTATCTTGAATTCTGAGGTTTTCTGCCCTCTGTAATCTTGCCGGACATTCTTTTGGCCCCATTTGCAGGAGGTTGATTCCCACCCTCTCATTTGTTATCCCTTTCCTCCTCTACTTCCTCAATTCCCTTTTCTCTTTAACTAGGCGCTCAATTTCTTGTTGACTTCTAGACCTGGGTGAGGTTGCCGTTGCGTTCTTCTTCCTTGGATCTTTTTCCTAAACCTTTCTACCCCATATTCTTCAATCAGATTGCTCATCCTCTCCAGCTTCTTCTCTGCTGTTCCTTGAAGATCTTCCAGGATCTTTCTTAGATCTACACTGACCATTTCCTACTCCTTTTAGCTGGAGAAATCTGGCCACTTCCTATGTAGCCTATGTCATTGCACTTTCTTTTACATAACACATTGCTTCTGGATCGGTTCTCCATTCGCAGATGTCTCCTCTGCACCTGGGATATTGATGCAGTGGACTCTGGGTTGTGTCCTGCAGCTGACATTCATTTGCCTGACTTGACCATTTTCTTTGGTGATTCTGATCTATGTGAGATCCCAGACTCTCCTGCTTCTGGATCTTCATTTGTCCTTGGTGTATTCTTAGGCCTCAGAGGGACTTGCCTTAGCTCAGCCACAGCTACATATTTGGAGCATGTGTCCGTCCAGCAGTTGTTAATCCTGCGGCAAGCATGTGATTCATTGTCATTCCCGTTCCTGTGTCTTTTTGAGCCATTTTCTAACGTCATTCTTACTGGCTCAGGGGTGGTTTCCCGTTGTAGACTTTTCGTATCTCTTACCGTGACTCCTGTTTACTGACAGGTGACTGAACCCACCGTCGTGGGTAGCTTGCCGGTGACAGCACTATTAGGGTCTTTCCCTCCTTGTCTTCTGTCTTTCCAAGCTGTTACATCCCCTGTCGTCAGCTGCACTTCCACAGCAGTCACTGGTTTTTATCAAGCTAATCAGTCGAGCTCAATCCCATATTGCATTTGACAATCCTTCCTTGAAAGGAAAAGTGCTTCACTGGAGTCATCAGGTGGGCACCCCGCCTTCCTCGGTGTTTCATTGATAGGCTTGCGACACCTAAAGAGGGCTCAAGGGTGACAGCTGCCATTCCTCTCAACGCTCCCCCCTCTCCTTTCACTCCTACGTGATGATGGTCATCTTGTCCCCCCCGCGTCCGGTTGTTTCTTTTAAGCCAGAGTCAGTCGCTGCTCCGCTTGGTAGCCTCTATCCTGGAACTCATTAGCTTGTTGGAGGGGGCTGTCCTTGGACTCCCAGCCTTTTCAGCAGCCTGATGGTTGACAGGGTCACAAAATCCCCGCAGCCAACCTCTACAGGAGCCCATCCTCCAGGGGGCAGCAGAGGAAACCCTAACCAGGCTCAGAGGGGGAGCCCATCCTCTAGGGGGCAGCAGAGGAAACCCTAACCAGGCTCAGAGGGGGAGCCCATCCTCTAGGGGGCAGCAGAGGAAGTCAAATGAGCAATAAACATTTATCGATGTTTTAAAATGAAATGAACTAAAGTAACTATGATTCTTCCCTTTTCCCCTCTATCAGCTTCTCTGTGAGACACCTCTTACTGAATTTTGTGATTTTAGTTGTGGATTATGGGTTTCTGTGCAGTGTCATAGCCAAACGTCTCACATCGTTTATGTCCAGGAAGGAATACTATTGGTTTTTATTAAAAATCTTTAATAGAGCCCCAATTTTAACGCACAATGAAAGTATAACAATTTAAAGGGTCTTGTGTCATCCAATGTCTCAATTTGAAAATATATTAATATTCTGTAAAAATTCTATATAATGCCCGACAATAGGCAAAGGTAAAAGTTGTTGGGGGGGTCCTTAGTGGATTGCACTGGGGGTGCACAATGGCACATTTAAGGGGGGG
>JAODUD010000063.1:3458943-3469973 GCA_026784285.1 Stomatorhinus walkeri
GGTAGCGGGGGCGGGGGGTTTGTTATTTCGGTACCCCTTCAGAAGATGGCGCCCCAGGTGGCCACCTATGGGATTGACCAGCCCTGTGTGCGATGGCTTGTGATGCTTTAGCAATGCAGGATGCACTACTGGAACATTCATGAAATGTACAGAAACAGTCGACCATGATGTTTTTCAACCGATGTTGAGCCCAGATACCGACAACAATTCCCTCTGTACTGGACTGTATCTGTGTATCTGTATATCTAAAAACACCACACTCTCCTCGCAAACACAGCGTGAGCAGGAACAGACGTCTCTTCCTGAGGCTGAGCAACCTCTTCTGGAATCGCTACCCTTCCAGTTTTCCGCTTCCCTACGGCGTTAAGGATAGCGGTATGTTCCTTCTCTTTCCTGTGGTCACTGGCTGCTTGAACAGACGTGCTCTGTTGACATTTCACCCCAAAGAGTTTTCTGAGTCGACAGTGGGTTTTAAATGTTCTCTAGTTGATAGTGATGCCCCTTGCGGAACAGTGGTAAGTCTCAAGTATGTTATATAGCATACATGCTATAGCAGATAGCGGACCTGAGTGCAGAGGAATCAGATTATACCCTGTTTCTTGCAGAGATGCTTATTCTGAAGGTTCTGGCCGTCATGTCCAACTACGACATGCCAGAGAGTGTCCAGAGGTGAGACATGGACTCCAAAACATCCACCCTGGCGATCGCCTTTCGCTCAGTGGATGAGCTTCTTACAGGGCTCGAGCTCGAGCTCACAGACTTCGCTTCTAACCGCCATGGTATTCTCTGCAACGTCGAGGTCCGGCCTTCGTGAGAAATTAGGAAATGAGAAGAGGGCATTTCTCCGTTATGCTGTTTCACAGCCGGTGAAGCAGGTGACAGTTTACTCGGAAACTGTCCAGGCAGCAGCTTTCATCCCTGGCTTCCTGATAGCACTCTCTTCACTTCCTGTCAACTATCTCGAGATCATGACCCGAGATGCACTGGCGTGTTCGAGAGCATGGCGCTTGCTGTTCTGCACAGGGGTGCTCCTACCTCAGTTTGTTGATTTACATTTTTAATGCCGCTGAGAGTTCTGAATTTGTTCAATCACTGGAGGAACACTAGTCTAAAGTGCCAGGATCTTGTTTGATTGTCAGATTTTCAATACACAAAAGTATTTACAGTGCATTGCTGTAGTAAATTGTAGTGATAGTCAACTGAAGCTTCATGATCCATTTGCCTTATTTTCTGACCCCACTAGATGGCGCTCTTGCCTTTGCTTTGGGGCATGCTTTGAGCCCTTTTTTGAACAGAGAGCACCATCTAATGGGGTCCAAAATTACAGCAAAGGTTTTATGAAGTCTCACTAAGCTTCCGTTAGACAACCCTTAAGCATAAACTTTTAAGGGGTCTTTATGTTTTTCCTATGATGTGTAACAGGCTGTTAAGTTTGTGTTTGTTTTGGGTTATTTCTGCAGCCTCGACTGCAGGACCTGTGTTGTCGTTGGAAACGGATTCGCAGTGAAGAACAGCTCTCTAGGGGGCGCTATCAACAAGCATGACGTAGTGATCAGGTAATGCGGTGCAGTGGGTCGACGCGGCTTCCAGTATTCGCAGCCCCTCCTTGGCACTTTCCAGTACAGGCCGGTTTTGTAACAAATTTCCGCTGCTGTAAACCTTATCCTCTGTCCTGATGAAATCTGCAGCACAGCGTTGCGAGTTGCATATGCCCCGGACATACATTTTTTAAATTATTTTATTGGTTACTTCCTGCTGGTTCAGGCTGACAGCCTTAAGGCTAATTCTATATTTAATCAGACCGTATTAGTGATCGTGACTCACTGATCATCTTGAACGGCCATATGGACAGCTATTTAAAGGGAAGGCTGTTATTCTGTATGCAGAAGTCTGTAGTCAGACTATTTGCAGATTATGAGCCGAGTGGATTTTTTTCTTAAGACGGGAGTTAGAAAATGGCGAGACCTTTTTTCCACGTGCCTATAGCCAAAAAATGTAGGAATCATCTGAATTTGTTCTGAATTTGAAACTGCGTTTCTAACACGACCCCGCAGGCTTAACAATGGCCCTGTGAGGGGTTATGAGGAAGACGTTGGGAACAAGACAACCATTCGCTTCTTCTATCCAGAATCGGCCTCCCTGGACCCCAGTGTGGACAACGAACCTGACACAGTAATGGTGCTGGTGCCTTTCAAGAAGCAAGACATCCTCTGGCTGAAGGGCATCCTCTACGACGAAAAGAGGGTGCTGTGTCCCTTGGACATGATTGCCGACCTTTATGTACTTGATGGAGTTTAGCTAATCCTCAATAGATGAGACCATCTGGCATCAGAGATACCTTCCCAGTTCAGTTGAGCACGCCAGGGATTTCCTGTCTTGGTGAAATGCACCAGTTATTTCCAGTTAACGGCGGGACCTCAAGCACGTGCCTGACACAGCCACCATTCTCTCCATAGGTTCAGAAGGGGTTTTGGAAGCCGCCGCCCCAGTTTTGGTTTGGCAAGGCCAGTCAGATCCGCATCCTGGACCCGTTCTTCCTGCGCAGCACCGCCAAACACCTGCTGGACATCCCACTCAGTGTGGATCCCAAGAGCAAGCAGGTGAGGGCGGCACGGGATTGGAGGGAGACATTTTGGTAGCGTCCGGAGGAGTCCATTATGCGCGTGCGGAGGTGTGCGTCACGAGGGCGTTTGTGTCGCTCCCTGTGCACACAGGCGGTACTGCAGCCCACAGTCCATCCTCAACTGAGTGGTTCAGAACCAGCAGAATCTGACTCTACACCAAAAATTGAACTGTAAATGCCTTAAAAACACTTAAAACAAGACGTACAAATGAGGTGGAACAGTATTTCATGTATGTTTCTAGCAGCCTAACTCAAGATTTTTTGGCATAGTTTTCATCTGTATTTGCTAGTCTAAAAATATTAATATATAAAGTATAAATATATGTAAATATGAATTTATTATGTTAACATTAAAGTAAAAAGAGCTCTAGTATCAGAATCTGTATCGTATCATCAGTTGTGTATTGTAACTGAAATATTTGCAAATGGGGAAAGACGCTCTGTGTTAGTAATGGGCACAATGAACCATTTTATGTATTTTTGGCTCCACTAGATGGAAAATACAGCGAATGGTTCATGAAGCTTCATTTGCCCATCACTACCCTGTGTTTGCTTTTAGTTTTTACCACATTTTTCATTTTGTAAGCATCTCATTTGTAGCCTTGACATGAAATTATTTATATAGCGGTAATTTTAAGTCAAAGCCACGTGTGAGTGTGCAAACACTCCTCTTAAAAATGTGGTAGAAAAAAACAACGGGCAAATGCAGGGTTTCCTTCCCTGTTTTGCAAATACTGACTTGCCAGGATACATTCAATAGTCAGTCCTGCTACAATACCAACTAATGTCTTCCTGGAAAAATTAATTGCTATAGTAAAATGCACACATGCAATGGAAAAATTAGGTAAGGGGAGTGCGACTCCAAAACTTAGTAACTTATGCCAAACAAAATGAATCAAATAACAAAAGCAGTGATTCCAGTGGCCAATAATGTAGTTATATGCAATAATAAATAACAAATTTAGTTGTAGGCAGTGATTAATGGGGTCCAACCACTATGGCCTGAACAGATGCTTTGGTCACGTTAAAATCAAATACAGTGGTACCTCAGAACTCGAAATTAATCTGTTCAGAACTCCGGACCGAATCCTAAAAAGTTTGAGTTCTGATTGAATTCTGTTTTAGAATGGTGTGAGGGGGATATGGGGCTTTCGAAGCAACAAACAGTGCAGCAGTGGTGTGCAGAAAAGTTTCTCTTAACTTCCACTTCCTATTCTAGTCTACTCCAACACTAGGAGTTGTTCTGGAGGCAAAATTGGCTCCTACCTGGTACTATCTGGGTGTCCCTATTAAAGTGGGTCCTCTCTGGTACTATCTGGGTGTCCCTAATAAATAAAAAGGCCACTGTGTGTATATTTACCACTTTATGAAGTAACTGCAGTCTGATAAGAGTATGGGTCCTCTTTAGGCCTGGGTGAAGTCAATGATCAGGGGAAGGCAGTTGTGGGTGGGTAATGGATCCTTTACTGTGAAGTTTGAGAACAGCACCAGGGTCACAGGCAAATGTCACTATGTTTTGCAAATGGAAACATTTCATTCTCACTGATTTTGCAGTTCGGTTTTATTTGTGTAGCACAGTTTCACAACATTATGATGATCAACCTAATGCTTTTCTTTGTCCATTGGTTTCAGTTTTAAAGAGTTTTGAGTTATAGATTGTAAGGTGTAGAAACATTGCACCCCCCCACCTACTCAGGCAAGCAAAACCATGGCCATAAGAGAAACTTGATTAACAGACGTGCATTAGGGGTGCGTTAGGGGTGCATTAGGGGTGCGTTAGGGGTGCATGTTAATCGTTGTACTGATATGTTTCGCATTAGGGCATCCCGGTGCTGCTTGCTTAGACTCACTAGCGCCTCTCCACCTCCTGTTCGCAGAAGCTTGTGCATCCTACCACTGGGATTCTGGCTGTGTTTGTGGCCCTGAATTACTGTGACGTGGTCCACCTCGTAGGCTTCGGGTATCCAAAGGCAGAGGACCAGGACCTGCCCATCCACTACTATGGAGAAGACACCATGAAATCCATGACCGTGAGTCTGCCGCACCGCAGTTCATGTCCCTGCACAGGTTCCTCTTTAGGAGTATTTAACTGCTTTGGGTGGTTGCTTTTGGACTCTAAAATATCCTCCATTCAGGATTTTAATTGGGAATACAGATCCGTCTGACTGCTGCTCTTCACCCGAATGGCCTCCCGCTCACCTTTGGGTGGCTATTGTTCTCCTGCCTTTGCAGGACTCGTACCACAACCTGACGCACGAGGCACAGGTTCTCAAGTGGCTGGAAGATTCCAGGGCCGTCCTGTCCCTGCGTCCCCACCGATGACGAGGACACGCCTCGACGACGACGCATCGCTTCAGTGTCGCTATGAAGGACGTTTCTGAAAGAGTTTTCGTCTCTAAATCACATATGGGTATAGGACCTTGTGTGGTTTCTCTGACCACCCCCCCCCCCACCACCACCAAAAAGGGCAGACATCCCACTCCCAGGATATTATGGGATGCCTTCCTCTGATTATCACTGGTGAACTGGAGCTGCCATTGAACAAAAGGCATTCCTGGAAAAAACATTTCTATAGGTACCCCACCAGATGGGTGCCATGCTATGGGGAGAGTAGAGATGGCAAAGCTGCAGTGTTACAGAGTGACCACTAGAGGCAACCTAACATCTGAAGCGATGCCAAATATGAAGGGTGTTGGACCATGAGCCAGAGGACAGTTCATGTCCTGATGTTCACCTAGCAAATGTCTTGTTCTGACACTGGAACATCTCAATACAAAATATTTTAACTGCCAAAACTGAGTGTGGGCCATCATTTGGACAAAGTGAAACATGAACTTGAAGTTCAGATGTTCGACAGTAGGGGGCGAGATACCCATGAAAAGCTGGTGACATGCAAAAGTGACAAGCGTTCACTCATATATGAACAGAAACGTGTATGTGTTACTAGAGTGTAGGAAATGTTTATTTTTTCCCCCATTATACTTGAAACATTTTAAAAACTGACAATTTACAGTATATTTACACTTCATGATTCACCCGTTATCCTGGCATGCAAACTGAGTTGAGGAAAAACAAAGAAGGTTCATTTGTACAATTGGCACATGGCTGTGACGGCGATCTTCAGAGGTACAGAGGTTAAATTCACACAAAACGTCCACAGGTAGGAGCAGGTTCTTAACCTGATTACGGAGACACGCAGTGGCAATCCAGTAGAGGGCGACAAAGTCACAAAGATCACAGAAATGCTGACTGGCATCCCCACTGAGGATCGCATATTTTATTTTTTCAAAGGTTATCCCTGATGGATTGAGGCCCCTTTGAAACCCACACTGTGTCTGTGGGGTCAAGACCCATTTCTTCCAAAAGAGACCTCCTGGTGACTGTCACACTACAGTCACTCAGCAATCACAGGCAGGCAGTTTCTGACACCCTAAAAACAGCCCCCACAGTTGTTCAGACACACCCCCCACCCCGGGGAGAAACCATTTTGAACTAGAAATATCAGCAGTGTGACACGACTCATGCGCTCGGCTGTGGAGTGACGGTATCCTGGCACCTTGAGCCGGGCTGGGCTGCAGCACTGCCCCGGAGACCAGGTCAGCCCGGGTTGGGTCGGGTGAGTTGATGGTGGAGGTGTGACTTCAGAGACGACAGGAAACTCCCGGACAGGAAAACATACCAGGCAGCTCTGACACCATGCGGGACCAAGTCCGGGACTTCAGAGGACGCCGATCGGGTCGGTGCCCTGATCCGACACACTGAAGGGAGTGTGGGTCAAAACGCTTTGACTACTGTCTGGAGATGGGGGGGGGGGCACCTCACACACATGAGCAGTGATGATAGGAAGAGCCCATGTCAATGGGGAAAACATAGTTAAACAAAGAAAAAGGCTTTAAAGTGAGTGTCATGATTCAACACAGGGGCCATGTGGAATCAAAGTGTTTCATAAAACAGGAATAAATACATAAATAGGGCTTAAATTAACAATTATGATTCAGTCTCAGATTTTTTTTGTTTAAAAAATCCAGCCATCAAAGTATTAAAATTAAGTCAGAAAAATACAGACAAGTGCAAAGGTGAGTATTGAGACTTAAAAAATAACTTAATCCCCTTCTCTTAAACCGCAGAGAATCTTCTGTCTACAAATACTACGATTAACAGTCAGACGCTGACTCAGTGAGGGACATCTGTGTCATCGTGACGCCGTTTCCTCACCATGTGGGGACCAAATTATAACCTGATCCTAGCTCAAGCACAGAGGCAGGTTGTGGGTGACACCCATAAACAGGTTCTGCTGGGTAATCACCGTTTAGCGTGAAGCTCGATGGAGAGGCACTGTTCATCTGAGGTCACACTAGCCCACTGTCACCTGGCAGCGTGACACTTAGATTTCCATGGAAATATGGCGTTTGCTGTAATCTGACTGTCAAAATCGGTTTGGGATAAGAGGGATTCCATCCATCCATTCAGGAATGACAGGGTTAGCAAAACAATGTCAGAAACAGGAAGGGTCAGTTCAGGCTAATGTCAAGCAGAGGGGGTCGGGGCCTGGCCCCCTCCTGATCCAAGTGGCCACCCCCCCCCGCCCCCCCACCAGTCCCATGACGGCGGGGGGGGAGGGGGGCTGTCATGCGGTGGAGAGCTGCGTAGGCTTGAGCACGGGCAGATCCAGCAGGGCCTGCACGGTGACGCTGACCTTGACGAGGCCTCGCTCCTCCAGGATGTGGTGGGGCAGACACAGCTTATCCTGTTGGGGGGGGGCAAGTTTAACAACCAAACTGGCAAGGGGGAGGGCGGCAGGGCCCTAATCTCCGACTCTGTCAACATTACCTGCGGCACTCCCAGCTTCTTACACGCATCCAGAAAGTTCTCTACATTCCTGCGACACTTGGCCATGCTGAGCTTGGGCTGCAAACAGTAGGGGGGGGGGGTGAGTGACACTGGCATCATGGGAGCCGCGTGTGAGCAGGCGATGGGGACTCACCACGGCGGGCGAGGGCACATGGATGCTGGCCACAGAGCGCGGCCGGATGTGATTGGCCAAGTGGCAGAGGACCACGCCGTCCATGAGGGCGGCGCCCACATCGTCCGGCAGCAGCACCTTCAGCCGGGACTCCAGGTTCTTCGAGACGCGAGAGACCAGTCACCCATATGGAGAAGCGGTGCTAAGCTAAAGCCGGCGGTCTCGGCGCGAGGGCGCCCTCTGCTGCCCACCTGCCGCAGCAGCAGGATTTGCTCCATCTCCTCGCGAATGTGCTCCATCTTCCTGCGCATGGTGAAGCTTGGCTCCGCGGTGGGGTACTCCTGCCGGCTGCCGCGGGAATATGCTGCAGCGACACGGCGAGATCCACCACCCCGTCACGTGCTCGCCGAGGAGAGGGCAATGACCACCACCCCCCGCCCCCCCACCCCGCCCCGGAGATGACCAAAATGACCCTCCACTCACCTGATCGGGGCTTTAACCCAAACACAGTCATGGTGGAACTGAATTCGGATCGAACTCCTTCCTGTAACACAAGCGACCCGTTAATGTGGCAGCCTGATCCGCCCATCCATCTGTCTTCCTACCATGTGTCCGGTACGGGGTCGGCAAAGCCAATCACACCCCAGGGTACCAGTAAGGCAAGTCAGTTTGATGCACATGGAACATGTATAGTATCAGTCAAACATTAGGACACACCTACCCAAGGTTTATCACTATTCTCTACATTTCAAACCTCAGCACTATAAAATATGGACTGCACTGAATAAAAAAGTATTAAGCAGCTCTGTGGGTTGGGACTCAGTAGGTTGCTGGTTCAAATCTCGCAGTCCAGCATACTGATGCCAAGACTGGGCTCTTGAGTAAGGCCCTTAACCCCAATTCCTCCAGGGACTGGCTGACCCTACTGTCTACACCAGTTCCATGAGGCGGCCTCCTGGGATGCTTTTCCAACCGTCCTGAAGGAGGTCCCACATATATGCTGAGCTCTCATTGGCCGCTTTTCCTTTGACCATACTCCTCCAAAATCACCTCTGTTGTGTTTCGTTCAGGTGGCCAGGTCATGGGATGTGTAGGCGGTTTGGTGTGTCCAAACTTTTGACTGGCACTGCAGACACAGACAGACAGACAGACAGGCAGACAGACAGACAGGCTCCCACCTCGCCCTCACTGTCCTTGACACTGGAGCTTCTTCTCGCGTTTTGGCACTTGTACTGGAACAGAGATGTGCAGTGAGGACTAATCCCAAACGCAGCTTTATCTCCAAGTCCGCCCAGGCTATTAGCTTAATACTTAATACAGGCAGCGTAAGGGAGACAGTGTCAGCATGTTTTACTAGACTAAAGCTAATGAAGATATTAATCATCCTCTCCAAAGACAACAGGCAGACTGGCTCATGATCTAAATTCCACTGGCTGACTCAACATACCTCCTCCACACAAATGCAAACAGAAAGAGCGCCCCGTGTGGCCACTTCATGTAATGACACCTGTACAGCAGACATACCCACCGGCCACAAGGACACGCCTACCAACCATCCACCTCCTGCTGAGTACCTTCAGATAGTCTTTCCTTAGGTATTTGTTCCGCCTCCGGTCGTCGCCCTGGTTCAGGATCGGCGGGACTTCGGGCCACTGCGGCTCGGAATCCGTCGCTTCCGGCTTCTGGGCCGATTCGCCGGGACCTGAAGCTGGGCCCTGCAGGACGTCAACCGGGCCACAGAGGAGCTTCACAATCACACACAGAACCGCTTCCATAATCACTGTTATAGGATAAAAGAGAGGAACATACCTGCCCCCTGAGGGTGGAGCCAGCCTGGGTTCCCTCATCCAATGAAAGGCTGTGAAACACAATGGTGAATAGGGGCCAGGTTTTTAAGAAGACCGAAATGGCTGCTCATAGCAGGTGGACGAACGGAGCATCTTAAACATGGAGGCACAGCCCCCCCACCCTCAGGAAGTGGTGTAGTGTGGGGTGGAGACCTACCTCCGGGCCGTCTGAGACGCTGCTCTTTGTTTGCTGCTCGAGGTGGTCCCCGTGTGACTGAGGAATCTGGAGGGGCAGGGAGGCGCTAATCAGCCGTGCTCACAGATGGGAAATCACTCACAGAAACGCGCTCGCTCAAAGACAGGAAATCATTCACCGCCATGCTTACAGATAGGAAATAATTTGTAGACAGGAAATCCCTCAAAGTCTGGAAATCACTCACAGGTGCAAATTCGCTCAAAGACAAGAAACCACACTAACAGACAGGAAATCATTCACAGACAGGAAATCCCTCACAGACAGGAAATCCCTCACAGACATGCCCTCACTCACAAAACGATAATCATTCACAGACAGGAAATCCCTCAAAGACAGGAAATCGCCAACAGACCAGCATTCAGTCACAGACACGCTTTTACTCACTGATACACTTCCCACTGGCCTCAATACCACAAAACTCAAACCAAAGAATTAGAGATCCACCGGCTGCAAGTTTCTTGGTTAGAAATTAAACAGATTTAAATAACAAAAGAAAACGTCAGTTACTCACACCATTTTCCAGTATGTTTAAATTAACCAAATAACACGGCGCTGACCTTTTTCTAATTTTTTACTAGTCTTAAATTCCATAGATTCCATAGATCCAATAGATTCCAAACCTCCAAATAAAACTGAAGCGTACTATACTCTTCCAAATAATAATATATGCAAGATAATATTATTAATACCAACATCGCATGTTATGCACATACAATATATCACTAGTAAGATAGATTAAGATAAGGCTTTTTCATACCATCACACTATACGGACATTATAGCGCAGGGGGTTAAACTTAGTAAATCGTTTTTACTCGCATGAGAAAAAAACCTTAGCTAGCTTTGCAACTTTAATGACTTTTCTTTTACAAGATTATCTAGTATATGTTTAATGATCAGTCTAAAGTTTAGCCCCGATGTTTCACCACGCTTTCATGGTGGTTCCTCCACGGTTTACTTTGGCTTTACATGTATTACGAACTGCAAGCTTTATGTCATATTCAGTCACGGTGAAGAGCTTCCACGCTAATGACATGTTAGTGTGTGACTGGGTGTGCGCGACGCGGCTGTGAGGCTATTGCCTGCGCCACTGCGCGTTTGATATGCGATTCATGCATAAAACGGAGTGGTTCGATATTGGAAATACATGAGACTGATTGGGCGGTGTCCGGTCTGGGCCGAGCACGCTGATAATCGGCAGAACACTTGATGTATCTCTATAAAGAACTGACCTGAATAACAGATGCCCCCCCCCCCCACCATTTGACATGTGCAGTACCTGTGGGCTCGCCCCGGGGCCCTGCGTCGGTGGATCAGGCTCTCAGCCCTACAGATCAGTGACCTCCGCCTGAGTGCCCAAACAGAGCACCAGCAGAGCGAGGGGGGCGGGGGGGGGGGGGGG
>JAODUD010000063.1:3483820-3516252 GCA_026784285.1 Stomatorhinus walkeri
GGTTAGGGTTAGGGTTAGGGTTAGGGTTAGGGTTAGGGTTAGGGTTAGGGTTAGGGTTAGGGTTAGGGTTACCTACTTCCTCCCAGGCCAAGACCAATTTCGAAACTGGGAACGCGGTCCCCCACGGCAGCAGTGCAGCGGGTAGCTGGGCGCCAACGTTTTTGCGCGCCGGTCAGCGAGCAAAGCTCTCGCTCGGTGGGAGACGGACAGACGTGGAGAGAGACAGCTGACCGGGCAGAGCCTCAGACAACAGCCGCTACTCACGCTAAACACGCGGCTCCTCCTAAAACCGCCACCCTCCATTCCAGTACCAGCGTACATTAAGCGTTTTCATTGTACGTTACCGGGACAAAGCCTCCTGCAGAGGCTCCCACACACAATTAACGCCCCTATTCTTTTTTGCGCTCATCTTCCTGCATAACTCACACAACGAAACCTTTCTCGCAACTGAAATCGACAGTTTTATTAAAACCATTCGATTAAACTAATGCGATATAGCAATTAAGAATCGTTAATCACTCTTGACACTAGAACCTTTGCATTACACGTTAAATGCATGCAAAAGACCGACAGTAAAACAGTCGAATCGTCCGCAAGATACAGACAGGTAATAAAGCAGATTCAGTAATAAAGCCATCAATGTGCGCTAAATAAGCAGCGCATCCCCATCACGGTTTGCTGGGGGAGGGGGGTGAGGCGCTCCGCTCAGGACCGACGGGACCAACAAAGCGCTTCATTTTTATTACCCTGCAACAGCCGCTGACGGCAAACCCTCGGTCCCTGCAGCATTTATGTTCACTGTCACCCAAAAGTGCCACTAAAAAGCAAATATGTGCATGCATTTATTGGCCCGAGCAGCTCTTGGAAAATATAAGCCTATACCGCGAAGAAAAAATACATTACCTACAATAATGAAATCATTAGGCGGGGCGTAAGATAGTAAACTATTTTAAACATCGATGAGAAAACTAACAGCAAAGCTTTGCACTGTGCTGTGCGGGGGGCGGGGTGACGCTTTATCTATTGTCCTGAAAAGAGTCGCTCAACGCGGTTTTCTGATCCGTGCAGCCGGTTGGACGTGTAAGGATCCTGGGCAAACCTGGATGGAAATTTGCGTCGGGACGAATTCAGGGACAGAAGACACAACCCGGTTCACTGTTACGGGTGATCTTACGTTTCCATTCAGAAAAACGGAGCTCACGGTGCTATGGGCATCCATGCGCTTCTACACACGTTTATCCAGCTTGCGGTTGCACGGTCCACAATGTGCCGAAATAAAGTCGGATGGATATATATGATGCATGAAAATATCCGACAGTTGCATTAAAAATGCGACTTCCTGGACAACTTTATTATGCATTGTTGCTTTATTTCCCTCTAGCTTTTAAAATGCAACAATGTACTTAAAGTTCGTTACAGACTCACCTGCCTGCGTTGTATCAGTCAGATCGTAGCTCATCCCGGGGTAATCTCTCAACTTCCTCCCGCTGAGGTTCAGCATGCCGGAGCACACGGCATCCTCCAGGGCGCGATCGAGGCTGCGAGCCGTGGGGACGTGGTGCTGATGCTGCGGTATACCCGCCGTCCAGTGCGGGACGCTCGGGTAGTGCTGGCTCTGCAGAGCGGCGATCGCTCCCCCACCTCCCTGACTCGCCGCCATCTTCGCACAGAGACACAATCCGGCCGATAATAAACGGCGCTGCCCCTCCGCCCATGCGCACAGCGCCCGGGCTAACGAAGGGAAGCAATGGGGTGGCAGCTCCGAAGACGGGGCTGGGCTCCCAGCAGGGGCGGGTCTCCAAGGGGTGGTGGGAGGTCCAGCTAGGGGTGCAAAGCATGCTTTTATGTCGAGCGCACTCTTCCCAAGCTATTCGTCATTCTTTTCCAGCACATGCATTTTAAGTGAACTTTGTAATTTGTTAATTGACGTCATTCAGTTAAGTTGTCATTCATATACAAGTATCTGTAGCATTTTATTAACACGTATTCGGGATATGTAATACAAGTAGGCTAATGAAGTAACTAATTAAGTTATATAATATTCTCAAGCCCTTGTATTTTTCTCTCTGGGGTTTTCGTGTTTTCGAATGTTTGATGAAACGCGGATATGATTTTCCCAGGCGGCTTGTAATCTTGTCCTTGCCAAGGTGTCATACTCGATCGCCCTCTTTCGTTATTAGATCAGTGGCTATTTTAGGGTGTGTTATGAAGCATGCAAACTTGGGGCAGGACAGCCCCGCTATCCGGGGGACGACGAGAGCCTGCAGCTGTCCGCCCGGGCTGCCACCGGAGAGGTCGTGCAATTATTCTTCATATACGCTTCTGTTGGAAATGTCCCGACTTTAATAACGCGAGAAGCCTGATTAGGATCCTAAGTACGAAACTGTTGGTTATATAAGGAGAAGTGGGTCCGGAGAAAGTGACTTTGAAACAGAAGATAATGGGCGACAATATAGCGGAACCGGAGGCTATGGAGGAGACCAACAGCTCGGAGAAGATTGACCTGTCACTCGGTTGGTGAATAAAAAAGAGGGATAAAAAAATACACAAGGCACTGAACGGATCTAAATTCAGGGATTACATCAATGCGCAAGCCATTCCTTTGATGACCAAAATCCCTTCGGTTTCTCACAAGATTTTATATGTCCTGCTTATTTGCGAAATAACATGGATTAACTGACACACTGTGGCAATCGTGGGGGGTGATAAATGTCACAATGAGGGAGGGGGGTGCATGCTTACAAGCCTATTTGCAGCAGCCAATCATTTCACACACATATTAGTCTGACAATAGGCATAGATATTAAACTATTTAATGTTTTAACTCGTTTGCCTTAAAACTGCGACGGTATTTGACAGCAACGATAAAACGCATGGGCCTCGCATTCGGCTAAATGTCACATCCATGAAAGGCGACCCAATAATACGCGTCTAGCTCTCCGTTTACTCACATTCATTCTGCTTGGCTCCCCGGGGGCCTGACCACATATCTGCTGATCGGTCATTCACTGTAAACACCTTCCAGCTGTCGTTTCTCTTGCCTTTAGACGACATTATTAAACTCAAAAAAGAAGAAGAAAATGTAACTCTTGGTGGCTTTAAGAGGAAGAACCGGCAGGCGAACCGCAGCAACTTATTTAAGAAGTTTAATAAGGCAGGACAGCAGCAAGGCTTCCGTTTCAGAAGGGGCGCTTACCACATGCAAGGTAAGTCCAGTCGGAATAGTCTTATTATAGCACTTTATAAAATAAGTTTATGTACTAAAAGTAAGTACAGACCTGCGCTGCTCCTTTACAGTAGGCTAGCAGTCACACGCTTACTCTCCGGTGATTTCTAGTTTTTATGTTTTTTGGCTACTTAAACATGCAGTCATATAAAGTGAATTGCACAGTTCCCCTTTATAGAGCTAGGTATTTCGAGATTTGTTAAGGTAATACTTAACACTGCTTATGAAATTCTAAGCTTGGGCCTATTTAAGGCCCCATGCAAGTCGTAGTGATTGTCTGTGTTTGGGGTTGAAATCATCGGTGTTTTCTTGACTTTTCCTTCAGTAAACCCCCCCTCCCCCTTCAGTGAAATATTAAACTATAGTCACGTACTGTCACGATTACGGGTGTGAGCGTGCCTGGATGCAGGCGGCGTCGGGCAGGGAAGACAACGAGAGGCAGGAATATCCAAAACCGGGGTTTATTTGGAGATGGACACAGGTAAACGCCACAGAACATCACAATGACCGAACTGGGGTAACTAGCTCAGACGCGGACTAAATACACAAGACTGACAGCAAACTAATCAGGAAACAGAGGAATACACTCAAACGGATGGACCACAGGTGGTTTCAATCGGGGTTTGCACACGAGGAGCGAGGGGGTGTGGCACACAAGGGGCTCGAACGGGCAGGGTGTGACATGTACACCATACGGTTTCACATAGTCACACATTAATCTCAGGGCTGCCAACTGGGTGACGTGAAATTTTCAGTTAGAGACAAGTCTGCGCACACATTTGCATGTATGGAGCAGTTAATTATCTTGTGAATAGTCTGTAGGGTCTTCAAACTATCCCAACGTTTTTGCTGTAGCTACTTTTAGGTTTATAAAGGAATAATATAGTGTAACTTCCTCCGCTTCGAATAACGAGCAAAAGGCGTTCTCTTCCTTTAACGGGGGCTTTAATTGGTAGCTTACAATGGTTTAAGACACCACAAAACATGCCGTGAGAACTGAAATAAAATAAAATACATTCCTCTGAATATTCTCACAGAGAATAATTACGTACATTAAACAATGATCAAAATAATAGGATTAGCAAGTACGTATATAAAGCATATATAATATACATAAAAACATAAGTAAATTATCTGTCACACTACAGATAACAGCTATAAATCCGCTAGCGTGTTAGCCACGTGTATCACCGTATTCCGTAACAAACACTGTTAAACCAAAAGGAAAAGTGAACATACTTCATTGGCCTCGTAAGCGATAAGGAAATTAAGTGGAAATAGCTCCTTTAATAGCGAAACAATCAGGTGTTACGTACTAAGTAGCACATATCATCCTTAACACGAACATGAACATCACCATCACTCAGCACCAGAATCTTGGAAAAAACAAAAACCGTAAATTACGTCTCAAAACCAATCTGCTGGGAAATCACTACACCACTTCAGTTCCTACCTTAACTCACCTCACCGCAAGTTCAAACAGATATTTATTTCCACTAATTGAACACAAAACTAAACAATACAAATTAAACACTGCTGATTCTGACTGCAGCTACATATAGATTTGTCGGAAGATTTCTTGAGTGTCACGCCAGTCCGTGAGAATCCGAAGCCCTGTAGGCTAAACCACTCGCAGGGGCAGACTTGTAGTTCAACCCATAGTAGGCGCAAGACCCTATTTAAGCGGAGCTTAATCCTAGAATAGCCCCTAGATTTAACTCTATCCGTTCTCGGTCCCGCTATCACAGCC
The DNA here is from genome assembly GCA_026784285.1 of Stomatorhinus walkeri. Lineage (NCBI taxonomy): Eukaryota > Metazoa > Chordata > Actinopteri > Osteoglossiformes > Mormyridae > Stomatorhinus > Stomatorhinus walkeri. The sequence goes on from JAODUD010000063.1 coordinate 3,488,797, forward strand.
TTGAAAAACCATTTCAGAAAAAAATGTCCAGTTCTTTAACTAAGTAAATAAAACCACAGGCCTGTACGTTTCTTAGAATAACTGGGACTAGTACGCGTTTAGAATGATCTATCAAATGCACCATTCATTGAAGTGACCTGGGACTGCCTATGTTGATTACTGATCAGGACTGATCATCGCCACAAAAGTAAGGCTTAGCGGCTAGTTGTTCCAGCGTGATGCTCTCTGAGTTAGTCCCGAAGCTGACATGCTCCGCTAATATCAACAGCTTCTGCTGACCCGTTCGCAGGGCTCAACAGGTTCCGATACATCGGGCCACCCGTGCGCGACTTCTACAGAAGCAGACCGTACAACCGGGGGAGGAGCGCGCCGGCGCCGAAAGGAATCAGCCCTCTGAACAGACCGCAGTGGGACTCTAAGGTGCGCTGATAAGATACTTACTGATCCCACATCGGGGAAATTTACTTGAAGATAAACAGTAATAACGAACAAACCAACTGATACGTTAACAATAGAACAAACAAGAAAAAATATGAAACACAGTTGCACATATGCAGTCATGCATCGTATTAAACTCAAAAAAGAAGAAGAAACAAATGTAATGACATATTTGTACATGCTGCACCGAGTGAATATAAACAAACGCTACACGTACAGTGGATGTTGCAATAGCGTAACTAACATCCGTATATACACTTCGCATTTTACTAAAGAAAGCCTATGAAAAAAGGAGTTTTCATCACTGGGCCGCAACACGTGTTCTGCACAGAGGCCGGTCTACATCAGATTGAGATTTGCTCTAAATCTCAGGGTTGAAAAATATCTCTTAAACGGTGACTTTCCCGAAGCCTTCTAAACGCTACGTCATAATTAGGTTCTACCTTTTGGCATAGAACTTACGATTGACTTAGCATTACGAAAGACTTCGGGAAACTCATCAATGGTTAATGCCAGTCGTGTAGCTAGTGCTCACTGAGGACTTTTGGGTCTTTTCTCACCCAGAATCCCAAGCAGTTTGGACAACGCAGCTACCGCTTCAGGGGCTCCTTTTACCAGCCCTACAGAGGCCAGCGGGGACCCCCAAGAAGGTGCGTGTTTTACAATATCACCAGAAACGCTTTAACGTGGGACTTAAAACTATGTTAGTATTCGCCCGTATCACGGATATATTTCATCACTGGGCCGCAACACGTGTTAAATCTATTTGCTTATCAGGAAATTTTTATCCATTTGCGTATATCTGAGCACCGTCACGGACGGTTTATTTCCCCTTATGTCCGGGGGGAGCCCATTTTCATTCCTCTGTTTTTATTACAGGATGCCTCCCAACCAGAGTTTCCAGTATTCCCAGCAGGGACCATACAGGGCAAAGCCGGTTAAATTGAACAGAGCAGTTAGTTAAAAAAAATCTACATATCTTTTTACTGCTTTTATAATAGGCATATACGCATTGTATTCCAATGTTTTTTGTTTTTTTTTAATGTAATAAACAAAATTTAAGTGATTTATCTCCTGTTCTGCTCTGGGATCAATGATTTTATTCCCGTTTTCTATATGAGCTTGCTTTCAGCGTTTGATTATTACAAACGCGTGTTTTCGTGTATCTTCCTCGCATCTTAGGGAGCAGTTAAATCAAGTCCTGTTTTTTCCTCTGTAGTTTAGTCCCTGGAAATGGGGCGAAAAACCGGAGCGATTTCAGAAAGTGAGAAGGTAGGGAAGGTGTTGGATGTCTTTAGGAGACGGGCTTTCCACTTCACCGTGCCTGAGACCCGTTTCAATCTCGCCCAAAGGTGGGGGAAGGCGCCCTCTTCTGGATCCATCTTGACAGTATCACTACCGAACTCGAAGGCGAACTCGGATCCGCAGTAAGTCCTTTAGCTAAATCGGAAGGTACATTATTATTTATTTGGCGGCTACTGATGTCCGACATTCACGTGAGGCAGAAAGTACGTTATCGGCACATTTTAAGGAAGTGCGTTAAAAATGCCAGTCGGTTTCCTTTTTAATTGCTAATTTTTCTGCACTTATAAATAAGCTAATAGGTATATCCACATGCCTATTTTTGTGTTTCTGTTACCGTTTGGTTTACCATTAGCTTACTCAATCGCTGAGGAACAAATCAGATTTGTGTTAAGAGCAGAGTAGTACTAATGTCAGCATTGCGAAGTGATGACCTTACTGTTTGTTACCACAGGGGGGCACTGTTAGTTATGAGTGTCTGCGTCGTTAAACTGGTGCGCACCTATTGCATTTAGTTAGATGAGGGGTGCTATGAAATTAACCAAACCTTAGAGTGTTTTGCAAACTGCTCCCTACCAGGACCTTGGTATAGAGGAAAAATGTGGACTATCTGTTATGGAGCAAAAACACAGAGCATATGGGAGACCACAAGGACCGCTTTGAGAAACACTGCCTTAGCCAAACACCCTGTCCACTTAATCCCTCCCCCCAGGAACAGGGCAAACCAGCCTTCTGTGAGTGACAGGGCTATGGGGGAAGCAAACTTTGCATCTCCCCAGCCCAAAGGCATCCCTCTGAGATTCAACTTCAAGGCTGTATCCAACCAGGTAGGACTTTCTGGTGCAAACCAGGAGATTCAGCTCAGCTTGACATTACTCTTAATGACAGTTAGCAGGTTATCACTGGTTGCCCAGCGTGAGAAAGGCCCCCAAGGTGTCCCTCACTTTTGCCTGTGTGAATACAACAATGCATTTTAATAATTACGTGCCACCTGACGTTTGGGTCCTTATGATTCTCTGCCTCGCAGACCAGTCTAACGCTCAACGACCGCTTCACCAACCTGAAGATCCGCGGAGGCTGGGGACAGAGGCTGTGGAGGGGCAGGGGCCGAGGCAGCCGCATGGTCACCCTGCAATGAGCGGCCTCGGTGACCCCTGACCCTTCCCTGGGGGGGGGGCTAGCTACGTAGCTCACCACTCCGATTGGCTGATTAAATGAGAGCAACTTTTAAAAGTGTGTGATACGGTGTGGGCAGAGGGAACAGGAGAGCCGCTGATATTCTTACAGCTCGTCATGACCGGTGGCTGATAAACATAAACATGTAAATAAGCATAATAATAATAATAATAATAATAATAATAATTACGGCTTCATAACCTTGTAAAAAAATCACAAAAAGTAACAGACTGTAACTTTAACACTGTAGTATAAAAAGTACCCAGAGCAGAATAAACTGATTTGTTCTGATGAGGAAATGAAAAATCTTCATTGGCTTATTGTTCAACAGCATTTAATATCATACCTATAATTGCTCATTTCTAATTACACCAGTTGTGTGGAAATGAGCTACAGGACCTACAACAATCAGAGCATTGCATTAGCGACTTAAAAGTTGTGGGTTCAAATCCCAGTGACCTTTCCTTCTACTGCAAGTGGCTTTGGATATAAGTGTCAGCTGAAAAAAGTGAAAATTTAGGGGTAGTGTGAGGCTCAGTGGGTTAAGTCCCTCAGCCTGTGATCGGAAGGTTGTGGGTTCAAGCCTAGAAGCAGCAGAACATATGTCTCTGGGCCCTTGGGCAAAGCCCTTAACACCCAACTTCCTGAGTGCTGCTATGAGTAGCTGCTCTTCACAATCAGCTTGGTCTCACCAATAGAGAGCAAGTATCTGTTATTATTAACCCAGTTAGTAAGTGTGTCTTCGTTAAGAAAAAAATCATATGAAACCGTTTTTACAGAGTGATTAAAAGCAAACATCAAATACATTAACTTCTGTTTAGATTCATAATTTAAAAATATGATTATTCTAAAAAGTTGGTGCTTCAATTAAGGGCAATAATGAGGGAAGGGGGGTGTGGTGAAAGTGGGCGTGTTCAACTATATATGGACCAATCAGGGCTCATGATGTGTCCATCATTCAACTGCAGTGTCTGCCACAAGTCCCTAGTGAGACTCTGTGCACATACAGTACAGGGTGCAGGCTGAGCCTCTACTGTTGCCTCCCTCACCCCAGTGGAGAGGATAACGTTCTAATAACAACATGGCACTGTGCTGTCCTGTCGTCTTCACATTACTCCTGTCGGAGGACCTGCCCTTTTGTGCGGGAAGCTGCAGTCCCATGTCCTTCCACGAGGTGGCGCAGGTACACAGGTGCAGGTATGGCTGAACATGACTGCTCTGACACAAACACACTCCCCCAGTCTGGGGGGGGAGGGGTGTGTGTGCTTCTTGTCACTTTTTCACGTTGACAAACACTTTGATGGCCCCAGTGAAGTCAGCTGAAAGGAGGACCTCGGTGTGTCCCGTCCTGAGGGCCCCTGAGGAGCAGGACAAACCATCCATTATTCTTCGGGGGGGGAGGGCTGACATTGGTGCTCCTGAGATACCCCTCCCCAGACTCACCTGATGGAATGACCTCCGGATCCCCGCTCCCGTGCCCTACATCTGGCTCCTCCACACAGGCCATAGGCGGGACGATCAAACTGGGGTGTGGCGCAAAGATGGCCGACGTTACCACCGCGTTGTGGGCTGGGGACGACAAGTGGGAAATATAGACAGGCAGTTGGCATGTGTGATGGACAGGTCGCATACAGCTGCTGGGAGCACCCATGTCACATGACCCATTCCCGGGAAATTAGCGGTCCGAAGCTAACTTGGATTTCACTCCTCCTCGATTCTCAAAATGCATGTTTTTGTTCCACTTGGGTGGAGAATTAGACAGCAGCCTCCTGGAAATAGCCACTGTGATGTGTCGAGGCCACAGGTAGGTACACAGGGAGAACGGGGCAGGCTTTCAGCCGCGGTTACCTTTAATTCCTTCCCAGAAGTCATTGCGATCCCTCCGGACAGAGGCGAACTTGCTTAAATCATGGTAGGTATTCCAAATGTAGACGTACTTGTCCTCTGAGCCGCTTATGATGAAGGAGTAATCGTGGCTGAAAAAGAGGCAGCGAAGCAAAAAAATATCACAAACGGTTATGAAAAACCCCATTTGCTTCTCCACGGGTGAAGGTGGGACAGAGACCCAAAGGCCTGACCTAAAAGTGGCCTTGATCTGACTGCTGCTGTTGACGTAACCTTTGTACTTCATCGATAACGAAAGGTCCCTCAGGTCATACAGGCGGATCCTTGAGTCATTGGAGGTCACCAAAATCTGCCCGAAATAAAGCAATATCCTGCTGAGGTAAAATGTCCCTACTACAAAAATACCACAGTTACTCCTGCAGCGCCTAATCTGATTGGCCGAGTGACGGCAGTAATAGCTAATGTGATTGGGTGAGTTACACCAGTAAGAGCTAATGTGATTGGCTGAGTGACACTAGTAAGAGCTACTCTGATTAGCTGAGTGAGTTGGCGTTATAGTATCAGACCACACCTTATTTTCCCCTGGCAGCGGTTCAATCCCGGTTATTTTACGGCCCACGCGGTTCCTGCCCCTGGTGGACCGCACATGGATCTGCGTGTGGTATTTGAGGTGCTGGAAAACAAAAAATAATTCAACTTCAGACAAACCGACTTCCCAAACACATTCTCATTCAATCAGGACACCTTAATGTCATGTGAGCCTCTGTGCGGCGGGTGACTGTCATTCCATTGACCCCATTAACTACTCGCCTCAGTGTCGTAGAAGATGCAGCGCCCATCATATGTGCCGATGACGGCGTACTTCCCGTTCTGGCAGAAATTGGCGGCGGTGATGAGGCGGCTCTGTCCGTCCACCTCGTTCCACAACGCCACTTTCTTGTCCGGAATATTCCAGAGCCGCAGCTTGCCATCCAGGGATCCGCTTAGGAAGTACCTGTCGTCCTGGTGACGAGATGGAGGCTGGTTACCATGGCGACCCGTGTCAGGGAGCCGAAGACTGCGGGAGGGAAGTATAGGGGTTCGCTCACCCTGGGGTGGAACGCGATGGCCGTTACAAAGTCGATGTGCTGGAAGCAGACCAGGCACTCTCTCCTGGAGATGTGCCAGAGGCGGACAGTCTTATCCATGGATGAGGATAGCAGGAAGTAGTTCTGAGATGAGGGGGCAGGGGCACTGGGCATTAGCAGCCATGACAGTCTGCACGTGTGGGCCTCAGCACCATGACCTTCGACCTCTCACCTTCGACCAGGACAGGTCCAGGAGGTCGGCCGTGTGGCCCTTGTACTTGCAGAAGGGGATCTGCCGAAAAGGGGCACGTCTGTCCGCCCCACTTAGCTCCTCATGAGCGCTGTGGATCTAGGACAGTACAAAGGAAACAGTCTGCTGTTTGGGAAGGTGATTTCTCAGGGTAGGTCACAGATGCAAGCTCGCATAAATCCTGCACGTGGCCCCGCCCCTCGACATCCAACACAGACGACACTTCTAACAAAAAAACAGATCTTACCCCCACATCCGTGTCCGATTTGGAGGAGCCCACACTCTCCTGCGATGGGGAGGGGGACACTCGTCCTGACCCGATGAGGGAGACAGGTCCGTGTTGAGAAGTACCACACACTTCCCAGAGATTACAGTCTAGTGTCTCACTCCTGGGATCGGCTGTACATTTTACACCCTAACCCTATGAAGCTACATAGTTAAACAGATGAATATGCAACACGGTCGAGCGGGTTGGCAGAAGAAAGATTCCGATGGCCATTTAGTGATCCATCCATCCATTTTCCAACCCGCTCATCCTACTGGGTCACAGGGCGTCTGGAGCCTATCCCAGAAGCAATGGGTACAAGGCAGGGAACAACACTGGACGGGGGGCCAGCCCATCGCAGGGCACACCCACACACCATTCACACCTATGGGCAATTTAGTAACTCCAATTAGCCTCAGCATGTCTTTGGACTGCAGGGGGAAACCGGAGTATCACTACCACCAACCACTAACCACTGCACCACCATGTCACCCACTGTGAACTGTTCCATCATGGTAAATATTTAAGGCCATTTAAGTACAGAACACTTACTGCATTATATTCACGTTACACAACCATAGATTCTGAGAGAGTCCTCAAGCCGTTGTGTTATGGGCCTGATTTGCAGCACCCATGTGACAGAAAACAGCAGACACTATAGTTGAAATGAGTTGATATGAATTAAAAACGTGTTACTTCCTGCATGCAGGGGTCACTCTGGAGCCCACAGATCATTAAAATCAGGGCCAGCTCGCCTACCTTCCGTGTTGTACTTCAGCCTCATGTGGTTGAAGTAGTCGAAGGCGTTTTTCAAGACCCAGATTCGGACCACGTTGTCCTGACCCGCCGTGGCCAGAACCCTCCCGCAGTGAGAGAACTTCATGGTCCAGACCGCACCCTGGAGATATCGGAGTACAGTCATGTTCAGGCAGACCTCCACTATTTGGGGAGGTAGCATGTCTGTCCTCGTGCGGACGGGGGGTCAAGGCCATACCATGTGCTCCCCACTCAGGTCTTGCACCACCTTGATCTGATCGAAGTCAAACGGGCCCTTGAATCCGTGGGCAGCTTTGAACTTGACAGGTCGAGTATAGGGCGTGCCCTCGTCGTCGCTGGAGGATGGTTCATCTGGGTCCATGTGGAACACTGGATCAGAACAGGACAGCTTCCATCAGTAGCGAGCATAAGGTATGCTTTCTCGGTTCCAGTCCGCCCAGTTCCACTTAAGGTTCCAGCCCTCCAGATTCCAGTTCCAGTTCTAGTCAGCCCAGTTCTGGTTCCAGTTTCAGGTCTCTCAGTTCCAGTTTCAGGTCTCTCAGTTCCAGTTGCAGTTCTGATAGGGCTGGGTACCGAACTTAAATACCTTTTGACACTAACCATATTTCTTAGATACTACTGAGTATTGAAAATGCCTCATCATTTCGAACCAAATTTCAATACCAAAGGAGTAAATGTAACTGCAGCGTGCAGCTGAGAATACACTACAACGCTATTAAACGTGCATTTTGCCCACAAACCTTCTGTCAAATTTTGCTCAGTATAATTTGTGTTTTCTCATGAATGGCGGATTTGCTTTAGTGATATTACTAACCGAATCAAACCGTGATTAACTTGTAGCCTAATGCATGTGAATTTCAATCACTTGTAGGTTGTTTATGACCAGACAACCCTTAATGGGCTCATAGGCCACTCAGCCTTTCAGGTGAAACCATACCGCATTCTGGACTGTATGCAGTGGTTCTGCTTCTTAAAGCAACAGTATCTGAATAAGATGAACCTTATTATTTTTCAAATAACCCATCAAGTTTAACCCAGATTATATTAGCCTACATTTCAATAAAGTTTAATAATCAGTGTGTTTTTGCAAACCGACATGCAAAGATTTTTGTTTTTAAAGTATATACATTTTAACCATATTTATTCTACTGCTTTGTAATATTTTTTATGTAATATTGTGCTTATACACCTCTTTACATTTGTGACTCTGCTTTCTGTCTAGCGAGGGTGAAGTACTTGCAATTCATAACAATATTAACGCATTAATTCTTTGGAATTGATTTTCTGCTCAACTCCTCTGAGTGCAGTTTCTTGGTGCTACAATTTTTTTTACCTGCTGGGCGCCATCGCTATCCCAGAGGGCTGCCATTCACATTTTGTACAGCCATGAACTTAAGCTAAATATCTTTTATGTTTTGAGACTGCTCAGAGTGTATAAACATGCTAAGGAGCTGAAAACTAAAACTAACGACTATAGAGATTAGCACTATAATGTGTTGTGAATTTTATGAAATCGGTATCGGGGAAAGTATCGTTGAGGAACCGCTATCACAATCAAGGTATCTGTATTGGTATCGGAAATTTATGAGCGATACTCAGCCCTAGGTTCCGGCCCGTACCTTCGTCCCGAACGCTCTTCACCTTGTTCACAGCCTTCTCTCCATACTCCTCTGCCAGGTGTTTGGCTCTCTTCACAGATTTGCCCAAAAACTTCTTGAATTTTGTGCTGAGGGGACGAACGGGGGCAATAGAAGAAACGTGACCATGCTGCAACGCCGCATGGTGCCCCGCCCTGCCACCTGTCCAACAGCCCCAGCCCCCAACACTGCTCACGTCCTCTGCCTCAGCTTCCCCCCGTCCGTGTCACCCAAATGCATTGTGGGTTTGTCCTCGTCGTCCGAATGCACGGCATCATTCCTGCGAAGGGAACAGATGCTCAGACCACCACAGACTAAGCAGGACTCCCCATAATACCAGTTACCATGTGGTGACTTATCTGACATGCTCTGGGTACTATGTGAGTCTGGGGCTTGCATTACACCTCAAAACAGACAGGGGGCGCCGTGGTCCTTACGTCACGTATTCCTTAGTGCGCCTCATAATATGCAGAGAGAGAGGGTTGATGCCGGGGAGCAGCTTCTCCTCTGCCAGGCTGAGCGGGATCTCCTCCCCGGTGTCCAGGTTCTTAATCATCACACTGGCCAGGATCTCCTGTTCCACAGAAACACGGATGTAAAGCAGAAAAACTACTGTCCAGGCCACGCCCCCTTTCTGTTAACAGCCACACCTTCTTTTTATTAACAGCCATGCCCTCTTTCTGTTAATGGCCCCATCCTCATTCTATTAACAGCCACGCCCTCTTTCTGTTAAAGCCCATGTCCTCAATATGTTATTGGCCCTACACTCTTTCTATTAAAGGCCACGCCCTCTTTATGTTATTGGCCCTACCCTCTTTATAGTAAAGGCCACGCCCTCTTTCTGTTAACAGCCATGTTCTCTTTCTATTAAAGGCCACGCCCTCTTTCTGTTAAAGGCCCTACCCTTTTTCTATTAAAGGCCACGTCCTCTTTTTGTTGAAGGCTCCGCACAGGATCATCTAGAGTCTAGCATCCCTGGGGCCATTAGGGGTTGGGGGGTCTTGATGGGTGGGTGGCAGAGGGCCACCAGCCCTGGGATTCGAGCCGGCAACCTTTCGACATACAGATCTAATCCTCTGAGCCACATACCGTCCCCAGAACAGAACGCAATCCGTAAACGTGTGATTTTATGTTGGCATTTAGTAGGCAGCACCTGCGTCGACTCACAGCCACATTCCTGGAAGGATTTATTTTTCACCAGCAATGTTTAAAACCACAACACTGGGCATGACTCCCACCCCCAGAAAATAATGGATCACTGTAAGGAGGAGAGAAACTTGATGTGATTCAGGAAGGGCCTACCTCGTCAGTCAGCTCACGGCCAGAGTGGGTCCGGGGGCGCTGGGGTCCTGGGGTCTCGCTCACGGGGGTGACCGGGGTCAGCTCCTCATTCTGATAAAGATGAACCAGACACATGAATCCTAAGGCGACGTATTTTACAAACAGCTAGATCTCCGGAGGACCTATTCTGTTGGACCATTAGCTGATCCACATCAGTGACTCACGAGGACAGGTGAGGGGCCGTTCGATTCTGGGTGGTCACAAACCAGGGCCGTCACTACCGTGTCCCCACTGGTGGCGCTGACTAGATCCAGGTGACACTGCAGCTCTCTAGTGACACGGTCCCCGGGGTCGTCGGGGGAGAGCAGACCGCACGGCTCTGTGGGGACACAGGTTAACGCTGCTCACATGTAAGGGCTGCAGGATTGTGATGATCAGTAATAAACTAATAAATAAATACAATTCCACCACATTCACAAATAGCAGGAGAGGAGCCTCATGAAGGTTCAGATCTCCCCACCTTCCAGTCCCGGGGACCGTACAGAGTCCGGGGTAGGCTTGAGTAGCAGAGTCGCCGGCAGGGAGGGTGGGGGCGGCTTGGGGGGGCGGGACACGCTCAGGGGAGCGACCTTCGGCGGTGGCAGTCTTTTAGTGCTGGCGACAATGTCGGGCTCCACGGGGAGGGGTCCGGCAAGCCCCCGGTCAGCTGCCTCAGCTCCCGGCCCCCGTGTCTCCTCACGCTGGTCCTCAGAGTCTATCTGCTCCTGGACAAGTGTGCTGGTAATGTCCGGGGGTGGAGCTTTCACAGCCCCGCCCGCCTCGCCTAGGCCCACTGTGGTTGGCTCCCCTAAACTCCATCCTTCATCATAAGGGGCTGCGGTGCTGGCCCCACCTCCCTCAGCAGCAAGGAGCAGCTCATCAGCGTTGCCCTCTTTCTGACTCTCCTCGATGATGCTGTCGATGATCTGGCCATGGAGACAGGACCATGACCCACAGAGTAAACCCTGGTGCCTGGTTTTAACATTCAGCTCCATAAACATCCAAATATACTTAAATCTTTTTTGGAGTTTGAATTTGGTTTCAAAACGCACTGTGAGTGGGTTTACTGTTCTCGTTTAACTACTGACTGTTTCACCAAAATGGAGACCAAAAGAAGACAAGATAGTGACTACAAACATAAAACAATCCCCCCCCCCCCACTATTGGTTCTGCCCAGCAATTCCCAGAACGCATCTCCATAACTTTAACAAATCAGCATCAAGCAACATGGATAAATACCACAATGAGCTGCGCAGTGTTGGCTGTGATTGGTTGAGACAGGAGAAAGGGGCGGGACATGGGGAGGCAAACTCACCTGGATGGAGTCATCATGGGGGGGCTCGCATGGGTCTTGTGGGGTGCCTGTTCTGCTATCCTGCAGGATGAAAGATACCAAGTTAAGGGGTTATCCCTACTGACATTCACCATGACCCCCCCCCCCACAGACACCCCACACACCAGACCTTCACATTAACCCACCCAAACACCAAATATTTACAGTGAGCCCCGTCCCTCAAACCAGATAACAACACAAGCGGTTTCCATCCACTCATAAAATGGATGCTGGTCACCATGGTGATGGCTCCCATTCACGACAGATGCCATCAAACCCATCATGTCATTTCCTGCTCGCTTTTCCAGTTTCATAACAGCTCAGCTAACCGGCGCCCCCTATCTGCAGATGGAGGATCAGAAACTTCTCCTGTAGCTATGTATGACTTTCAAGAAAGGTACAGGTTTATAATCATAATCAAGCAAGTTAGGAGGCGATAAAAAAAATTCTAAAGACTAAAGGGATAATAAATGATTTATTTAATGAACTGTCACCCACAGGTATCCCAAATTAAGATTAAGGTAAAGTCCAGTGCTTCTGGCTAAACATAGTATGAAATCATTCCAGCAGCATGAATGAAGGTCTTGCATCAAGCTACAAGAAGATCTGCTCCTACCTTTGCTGAAGAAAGGACAAACTTTTCAGGAGACCTGGGACACAAAAAAGATTAAATATTATGGGATCTTAAAAGACAAAAGTACACAAAGCCAGGAACAAACATTCACAGTGTAAGTTATTTGCTGTTTATTTAACTGGACATATAGTTATGGTAGAAATGAGGAATATTTTAGCAGATAAGAACCCAATAAAATATTTGCTCAACTAAGCACCACAGTAACACCAGCTCATTTACACCCTAAGTCATATAAATCATCTCAAAATCCTTTTTTTAAGAAAAATTTAAAAAAAATTTAAATGACAACAGAAGGCCCATGTAGAAAGACGTTTACGCGCTGCTGCAGCACAAGATTCATTTTAAACAATAAATCTTATAATTATCCAGTATCCATAGAAATGCTATAAAATCAAAGACCGTCTGTCTTCTAGATCTTCAGTAATTAATCTCCAAAATCTGTAGAAATGAAACAATAACTCTTTCTGCGCATGTCGTAATTAATGAAATCGACGCTTTACTTGCATTATTATTATTATTATTATTATTATTATTACTATTGTTATTATTATTCATTCTTTCATTCATTGTTATCCTGCAGTTGGGATTTAGACTTAAGTGTACACCGCTCTGGTGGTGGGAATTTATCTCTCTGCAATATTATTACACATATACTGCATTTAATGTAGCGACTCCTCGGGAAAAATACTTGCATGTTAGGAGAGGTACCAGCGCTGACGTCCTCTGCAGCATCGTAGTACTCCTCCGTATCACTGCTGTCCGACGCCATTACCGATCGGATTATGCAAAAGCCACCGGACAGATATTATATGACACCCCGTGCGCAGGCCGGTGCGATGCGCAGGACTCGGCTGCCTCGGCAGGGTGAAGGACTCGGGGGAGGAGCCGCAGCTGGGAGCGGGGCCACAGAGAGGAAAGAACGGAGGCTGGACCAGATGAAAGTGTGTGTATGCGTGTGTGGGGAGGGGGGATGCGTTTATCTGGGAAATCTCGCGAGATTGCTAGTGAAGTGTCCGTAGGATGAAGTCTAAATGAACAAATAAAGAACTGCTTTATACTTTTATTTATATTATGAATCAGTTCGAGGTTAATTATGCCTGCTTTGCCGGTGAATGTACGTTTGATTAATTGCGTAGTCTCTGAAATGTCCGTATAGTTTGTACTTGTGTGTGAGTGTGCGATCCTGTCCAGTTTGCCCCCAGTCGTGTCCTGTGAATGTTCTGGTCAAATTCCTGTTGTGAATAAGCAGTTAGTAATAATGAGTGGGGAGGGTGTAGCACAGGATCCTGACAGGGTACGCCAATGGAAGATGGATGGATAGTACACCACCTACAGGACAGGTATGGAACAGGCCTTCTTCACAGAATAGTTTTATAGTGTGTTATTTCAAGGATTAAAAGTCAGCTCAGTTATGCAGTTAATTATGCAGGCTTACATCTCCTTGAACAACAGCCCACCTTCCATTCAGCCAATTGAAAATGCAGGCAGCAGAGAAGTAATATACACTGAAATTATGAAATTTTAACGTTATGGTGTTCAGATGAGGACTATAACCTCAGGTCTTCTCAAGTTATAGAGTCCAAGTCAGGCCCAATCTTTCTATCAGTTTTGCCGAGTTGAGTCACAAGTCATCAGATCTGTAATTTGAGTCAACGTCGACTCATAAATCAGTGACTCGAGTGCCCACCGCTGCATTTTACATCCTCACCCTGCATTTTGGCACCCCCTGGTGGCCAGCTGACCAAATCCCACCCTCAAGCCCATAAAGTTTTGCTGAAAGTACTGCATGTTCACGACCCTGAGAGTAAGATAACGTCTGTAGCTTGTTTCTACTCCACAAAGTTTGACTGATGCAACAAGAGCCCCCACCGCGACGTGGGAGGACGTAACAGGCTGCGGACATACACAATGACTCATACCGCCTGTGTGTGCTTGCGCCGCTAATTAGGTTAACGATGCCCGGCATGAATGGGGCCGCCGCTGGGCCCCTTTCAGTCCCTGACCCCCCGTCTCTAATCCACACGCTCCTCAACATTGGTCTCTAAACGTAGACGTCAGGGTCAGAGGCCTGCTGTTTCGAGCAGCCTGCCTCTCGCTCTTGCTATGCATTTCCACGTATTTCGACGTGTTTCTGCACATGTATCCTGTGCCATTTCCTGAACGTGACCAGCTAGCTGCCCAGAACTGGGGAGTGAATCTCCAAGGCCAACGCTCAGAAATGCAGATCTGCCACCAGGGGTCACCCTTTATAACCTCCAGTGGGGTCTCGCTGGATCAGACCACAGCGACGACTGCAGGGGTGATCCCTCTTCCCAGAGCACAGCTCACCGTTCCACTGATTCTTCCTCTCTCTCTGCTTTGAGGATGGTATCTTCACCTGCTTCTGGTCCCATGTCCGCCTGGACGTTGTACCTGCTCATCCTTCTGCTGTCTGTGGCCAGTCTGGTCAAATCGAGACCCCCACCCCTCAACTCAGAGAAGCAGGTAAGCTTGTCGATTCGGGATGTTTCAAATTACATATGGGACAAACTGTAAGCATCTGCTTATCATTTTTGAACGTTTACATGTTAGAAACTACAAACAAAAAATAAATAAATAAGATAAGGCTGTTCTTATGTAAGTAAACAACCTTGTTTTACTTTTATGTTGATTCATCTGCAGATTGTCAAGCCAATTAATTAAACAACTGATTGACATGAACAGTTCATATGAAATGTATATATTTGACTACATGAAAATGCAATATAAAATGTTCACTTAGCTCAGACAGGTCTTTTTTACAGAATTATAATGGAGGACAATGGAATGTCACAAATCACTCATACACAGTTTTTATAGCATAGTATTTTTAGACAGTATTGTAAGATATGTTCTTATATGTAACCCTTTCATATGCTGTACTGTATATATAAATGCATATATTGTCCGCTAGCTACTACTATTCACTATACAATTATAATAAGAAATGTTATTTAAAGTGTCACATGCGGCACAATGTGTCGTATATTTTTAGCTGTATAATAAATCAGAGCATATTAGCAGTTGCACATGGGTGTCTCATAGAGAGTGAGCTGGAATATATGAAGACTACCAGATTCCCTTTGGTGACAATTAAAATGTTCCTGGGATATTTTATATCCTCTGATTCCGCAGTTATGGGTTTATGGTGCTTCGAAAGCCTTAATGAACCCAGCTTCCATGAGAGAGCCTTCCAAGCAGGTTCTGGATCTGATCTCAAAAATACAGGACTCGGTTTCCCAGACTCCTCTGCCTTTCCGGGGGGCGTGGTCTCTGTGGTTCTTTGTCCCTCTGAGACATCCTCTCTGTGTTTCCCATCTCATTTGAAGATCGCAGACGGCCTTTTTGGCACAAGAGGTGGCTCCCTTCTCCGGAACCATCTGGGTCCATGCGAGGACCTCACGCCTCCCGTGTGGGGGGGTGGACGAGGGACACACACGGAGCCTGGAATCAAGCCCCGAAACGCCCCACCCAGCCTCCTCCTTGATTTCATGGGTCGCCAGAGGAAGTTTAAGGGCCGTACCCGGAAGAGCAGCCAGATGGGAGGGGGGCGTGCCGGGGCCTCAGTCCAGGCAGGCTGCTGATGGCTGTCTCAGGCAGGTGGGACACACTCTCACACAGCTCACTCTCAAACACCTCACTCTCGCACACTTTCCTTTTTTTTCTTTACCATGCTAATTTTAAGTCAGAATTAGCAAAACTCTCACCATTTTTACCCCTTAGTCTCAGAACGATCTAAATAATGTGCTGAAGTTGTATCTGCAAGCCTTTCATCTATATTTACACATTTTCATGGTTTTTCCACATTACAGTGTTTTTCTGAAGTGCTAAAACGCATTGCTTAATTCTTTCCACTTCTCCTTTTTCAAAACACTAAACACAAACCCGAAAATTCAAGCTACACTCACAAAACCTCAGACTTGTTTTGCAAAATCGAACAGTTGACTCAAAACTTTAGCTTTACTCAAAATCAAGCGCTGCTGTCAGAAAGCACAGAAAAGCTACAGGGAATGTGTAAACACTCAGAAATTGTTATACACCTCATAAATAAATGCAAAACACTGGGATAACAGGAAAATAATCATTATTTAGGATATTCCTGTACTTATCAAAGTTTATTTACATTTAAACAACAAAACCTGCAGCAAAACCAAAATTGCACTATATGATTTTACATATTTTGTTACAGCGAAGTCAATAATTCATTCTGCCACAGCATCATGCTTGTGTGCTGGCTCAGGTCACAGGACTGCAGCTACATCACATGCAAAATTCTCATTTGCAAGACAACATGGGAAGAATCCATTGGAGAGCTGAAACCAGCCGTGACGAGATCCCGCTCCTACATCCTCACATGCTGCATCCATCGCTTTGATTAGATTTTCCTATCTGTTGGGGTCTCGGTCATGTACCGTCCACCGGCATGCTGGGGAAACATTCCTCAATAGGGGTTAAAAAGGGAGAGTACGGTGGAAGACAACCATTCGTGACATGCCGGTTATTGTGAATGCAGTCGCACATTCATGGACCCTGGTGAAAAGTCACATTGTCCCAAATAGTAACATAAATGAGAAACTCCATCCGTTGGTGACCTCTCTGTATGAGCAGACCGTACACCAGCCGGGAATGTTAGCAGAAGGGTTAGGGTTCTATAGCCCATCAACAATATGTCAGTGAACATCCCAATAACTGCTGATTGCAGCACATATGCTCCCATTTCCACCACGCTGGTTAGACACTCCTGTCACGGCATGTGAGCCAGATATGTTGTGACCTTTTCTTCTATTTTTTCCCAGAATCCCGCTTCATGCATGAAAATGTATCCACGAGGCCTTACCATTGAGTCAAGTTCAAAAATTCTCTGTCTACAGTGAAAATAGGTCACACTTAGTTCTGTAAATGACGCCGTATGATGTCTTTATGCCTGTATACATGTGCTGCTTCACATACAGCACAGTACCCATGCTAGTGCTGAGTTTAAAATAAAAGTTTACTTATTTGCACATATTGATATTGTTGCTCATTCACTCTTTCACTTTTGCACGAACAGTACTCTATTTTCAGCCTTATCTGGTTGTGTTGCGGGACACAGACAGTTCTTGATAGAGTTACACTGTTTATACCTCAAAAAAGCAGGTTGTCTTTAATAATCCACTGTTGTATTTCACAGTCTTGTTGCATTATTTTGATGGACCACCTGAATTGTATGTGTCTCCTGTTGTAAGATCATGTGGCCGTCTTTCAATTCTACAAAAAGATGCAAAAGATTTGCTGAGACTGAAATCATCATGTAACTTTCAGAGACAAAAATACATTTTTAGCCGTTTTCTTCTCTGAAGTTCCTGATTTTGGAGGCCACTGAGAACCTGCTAAAATTTGGTTGCACATATTGTCCTGCTTCCCTCATAATCGTGCCCTGAAGCAGAAGATGTGAAGGTGTTTAGAGCTTTGCTAATTGGGAGATTCAGATTTGCAAATTGCGTCTAAGCAGATGAACAGTGTTTAAAGTTTTGCCAACTGTGGGATTGATTCGATGGAGGAGTTTCGGTAGTTAGCAGTTGACAGTATCCATGACTACCAGCTGAGGACCGCCTGTGTGTTTACGTCACAGGTGATGCTGCCCCTCCTCAGCATCAGGACTACCTGATGAGCTGAAGAAGACCTGCTGACCAGCCCATCTCTAAAATGCCCTCTACAGCGCCCCCTAGGTCTCTTCTCATGTTACACACACAGCCTAGTTGCTTTGTTTGTTATTCATAAATGTAAATTGTCTTAACGAAGTGTATCGTCATTATGCAATCTCACCCCCCCTTTATGGACCTTTCGTATTTACGATCTATAGTCCAGCTGCCATCCATTAATCTCATTTTGTGTGATTTTATGGTCTTTGGTGACTGTGTCCCTGATAAACGCCTGTATAGAGTTCAGCACTGACACGCATCCTGTGTGCCTTTATCAGAAACCTACAGTGTGCTTCAGCAAAATATTTATCTTTGTATATTGACCCTAATGTGACATAAATCAGTTTAAATCACATTCAGCTGAATATCACTGAGCATTAGTTACTGGTCAACTATCAAAATTAAGGGCTATAAATTTCAAGAATCCTGGGTCATAACCAGAAGATTTTATTATTTCATAAAACACACACACTACAGATATTACTCCTGCATTTCATAACTAATGCAATGAAACAATTTAAAGAATGTAATCATGACTTCACTGCTTATCAGTCGCTCTAATAACTTCCAAATAACCGCATTATGCAGTTGGTTAATCATTTTAATATTTAAGCAGATTTTTAAAAAATCTACATATATATGTCTTTTGTTTACCACACTACTCTGATCTTGGTTGTGATATTGCACTTTGTTATATTCTAAAATGATCAAACTAGGGTTTAGCTTCAGGGTAATTATAATTTAGTTAATACCATACGCTTTTATCTAAAACGACGTAGAATTGACGGATTATGGGCTTTGCTCAAGGTCCAAATGGTGAAAGCATAATGCGCACCCAGGGAACCACCCACCAAAACCCAACGACTCTGGTGGGACTCGAACCCACAACCTTTGAATGACCTCACCCAGTCAAAGTCTAGAAGTCCAACGCGCTATCCATTGCGCCACAGAGCCTGCACGCATACGGCTCACTGTCGGCAAACATGCCACCCGCGCAGCCCAGTCGTCACCTTCAGTACATGAGGGTGTCAGTTTACACTAAGCCACTGTCACCATGCCAGTAGGGCGGCGGTGCTTTTGGCGTTAATACCGTGTGGGTTTTTCTTTGTGTAGAACACGGCCGGTTAATTACAGCTGCATTCCCTGAACTGCGGGATATCGTCTATTTCTCTGAAAGCCGCGCTTTCAAGCATTATTCATACGGCATAATATGTTACATTTAAATCGTGTACAGACACCGCCGTGTCCCGCAAGGAGTCCTCCCGCGGTTAAAGACACTCGTGTAAATAAGACCCGTGAATAAGAGCGTTCCTTTATAGACACCGACAGCTCGGGCTCGGGCTCGGCAAGGAAAGACCCGTGGAAAGACCCTGCTAAAACCCCTAATATACAGACACCGCCAGCTTTTAATACCCCGATCCGGAACGAGATCCCTCCCCCGGGTAAAGAGAGCAGAGTAAATAAGACTCCCGACAAAGGACATCCCTCTACATCCGGGGAGTTGCGGAGTCGCGGCTGCAGCAGGGTGGCGGGAGCGGCTTGCTGGTGAAAATAAACTCATATAAAATATAAAGAGCTAAGGCCGGACTGTGAACCGGACGGGTTTGTGCAGGTAAACTGTCTATCCGGCTTCGCTTTCTGGCCCCAAGCGCTCTTTAGAGCTGCAGTACGGGCGAGCGGGCCGCAGCCGCCGGGACTTGCCCACAGAGGCAGCCGCCATGTGCAGCTCCTGCGCCGCTGGCCGTGAGGACAGGGCTCCGCCGGGCACCATGTGCGCATCGGGAAGCATCGCCGGGTTTGTCTGGCTCCCACTAATGCACGTTTCTGGGAAAAAAAAGAACATATATGTATATTCGTGATTTTAAATAACGGCAACTTTGTCCGGTCTCTTCTGGTAGGAAATTAATAAAACCGGATCCCATTTACAAATGTGTCGTTACTACCGATACTTTCATTCAGAATGAACCGTTAAGGACTTGGACCAAGTTCTGGTCCGCTGGAAAGACCGGAATAACGGGCTGACCGGGTCTTAGAAGGTTTCGTTCAGGAAAGCGGCTGCTGCTTCATCTGTGTCTCCGTTGTTCGCAGGATAAGCGATGGGAGACAGTGACGATGAATATGACCGGCGAAGGAGAGACAAGTTCCGCCGGGAGAGGAGCGATTATGACCGATCACGAGAGAGGGAGGACCGGCGGAGGGACGAGTGGAGCGACAGGTAAGGGAGAGGGAAAAAGAGGAGACAGCTGGGGGCGGGATGGGTAAGACGGGGGTGTGAGACCTGCTGTGCTTTTTGTTTTATGAGGTGGTGAGAGAGTTTGACGGGGATCAGCATGGTACCGAGAGTGGGAATTGGGTTTTAAGGGGCTGTTCTGTGTTTCCGGGTGCTGGCGGCCCTCTGCCAGGGAGTGGGACCGGGGCCGGGAACGGCGTAGCCGGGCGGAGTACCGGGACTACGAGCGGGGGCGCCGTGAGCGCTTCTCGCCACCCCGCCACGACATGAGCCCGCAGCAGAAGCGAATGCGCAGGGACTGGTGAGTAACGCCCCCACATTTCCACACTCTCTCCCCACTCGTTACCCTGTAATGTTGAGCCCTGCTCCTTATCGCCCCCTGCAGGGACGACCATGGTGGTGACCCCTACCATGGTGGCTACGACCTGCCGTATGGAGGTGGCAGTGGGGGGCCCAGCTATGCCCCCCCGCAGCCCTGGGGCCCCCCCGACATGCACATGATGCAGCAGCACCATGGGATCCCCATCCAGGCCCGGTGAGTGGGGGGCAGTTGTTGCCATATAGACACGGTCGACTTTATTCAAACCGTCAGAGTGGTCTTGATCACAGCGGAGTGATAACAGTTTATTTGAGTATCTTCCCCCACCTCTCACATTCTCTATTTATTTATTTATTGATTGATTGATTACAAGCAGATATACAACAAATACAATATAAAACATCAAATAGAGTTTAACGCTAAGGGGGAATATCAGCTATATAAAGATTCCTAATACGGAACAAGCCGTTAAGACTTTAACTGCCTTTTGTTTTGAAGAGTACTTAAACGAACAGATGTATTGTTTAAACTCCTCCTAAAAGGCAATAAAACATGGCTTCCTACTCGCAAATTTACATTTATGAATATGAAATTTTGCCATCAAAATAATAAGGTTAATTGTGTACCCACAAGACTTTTTAAATGTGTTATTTTCTGAGACCAAATAATACATTTTTTCCAAAGTAAAATAAAGTTTTTAACAGTATGTTCAGAAATAAAATTTACAAAGGTTTTGCCAGAAATTCGTGACAACAGGGCAATACTAAAAGAAATGCCAGCTCCAACTTTTCCTCTTCTAACAAAGTAGCAGGGTTTTATGAGATAAATAAGTTTTCCTTACTATCCCTGCCTCCTCAGCCCTATTAGAATTGGCCTTCTGCCTGCCAAATTTTCTAAGGAATTTGCCAACTTCACATATTAAGTTCCCAATTAGTACTAAACAGTTGTTCTTTAGCTTTGGACCAAAAGTATGAGATCGCCTCACACAATCTTCTCAGGCTGGGAAACATCCATGATGTGGAGCTGGCCCCTCCCCCACCAGTGATGAAGAGCTTCAAGGAGTTCCTGCTGTCCCTGGACGACTCTGTGGACGAGACGGAGGCCGTCAAGCGATACAACGAGTACAAGATGGACTTCAGGCGGCAGCAGATGCAGGATTTCTTCTTGGCCCACAAAGACGAGGAGTGGTACGGTCCAGCGGGTCAGCCCAAGCTGTGCATGGTGGGGTGGGCTGTACCATCAGGGTTGTGGGGGGTTCCGTGCAGAGTAACATGGTGTCACTGAGATGGCTGAGTTGTCGGAGATGTTTCTGCTTGTTGTGTGATGTTGGCGTTTGGTAGGGTGTGATGTTTTAGGGAAAGTCTGGCTACTTCAGCCTATTAAAATTGACTTAAGGAGACAAAGTTCTATGACCTCGTGCATTTGACTGAACCTCAGAGTTGGGGTCAAGAGTAAATGACTGGGATGTACTAGTCCAGTGTGAGAAGATGAGCCTGGGAAGTGGTTAGCTTTGGTCTACCTATATGGAGCGTGAATGATCTTACTGCTATTTGGCTCTAATGTTGTGAAGGTAAAAGATATGTTGTGAATCCTACTTACCTGGGGCCGGTTTTACAAAGCAGGACTTGTTGAATTTAAGGTAGTCTGAGCTAGATATACTTCCTGAATTAGCCTTGTAGGTCCTGGGCTGGCGATCTCCATTAAAGGTTTTTCTGAGGAACACAGAGGACCCGGCTTATTAGGTTGGCAGGCTTTGTTCGTAATGAGCCTGTGTGTGTGTGTACATGTGTGCATGTGTGTGTGCGCGCGGCAGGCCTGCACTCTGTTCTCACCCATTCACTGTCCGTGTTATTTCTCATGCGCTGTTCCCCACAGGTCACCCGGATCCGTGTGTTTTATTTGCCTTTTTGTTTTTACCAATTTTTTTTTTTTTTTTTTTTTACAATTAACAGAGCAGTCGCTCCCTCTATTCCTCCCCTCCTCCTCTGCAAGGTACGGGAAGACGTGGACCTGCACAAGGACGACCGTCGCAGGAGTCTGTTAGACAGTCAGGGTCCACACTGCGCACAATGCAGTGACTTTAGACGCACAGTCCAGGGCTCCTAGGCAGACAGGTTCAGTGGCGCCCCCCTGTGGTGCGTGTGGGGCATCCAAACAGACAAACAGCCTTAGTCCGCTGCTTTTTTCCCTCCCTTTTCTTTTACAAACAAAAACATTTTTAGTTTTCTTTTTTTTTTGGACCGAGTCAAATGCAAAAGCAAAACATCCGTAAAAGCATTTAAGAGCACAAACAATCAGGGCCTGCAGTGGAGTGACCTTTTGTGCAAGAAGAGACCCTCTCAGTATATTTGTGTTGTTAAACATTGGAAAAAAGGTAAATTTAGTCCACGACACGGACCCGTACGTGTGTTTTAGTTTTGTTAATACACCTGTGAACTGTGTTACAGTTGGTTTCTGTGAAGTTACTTCTGCCTCCATAGCTGGTGAGTGATTCAGTGCTAATTAGTGTGTAAATGGTGAAGGTCGTGCTGCAGGTTCTGTGCCTGCTTCTGCAGCGTAAAAGGTAGAGCTCTCACCCTGCCGGAGGGCCGGCCAAGCGCAGAGCCGCCGTCAATGTGCCTGTACAGTCATGAGGCCGCACTCTTGCTGGGGAATCCCGCTGGGTGGGGGGTCGGTAGCAGGGTGCCTGTCCCAGGAGGATAGGGTGTGGGGGCACGCCAGCAGGGGGAGCCATATAAATCCCCTTTTCTGCCAGCACACGGTTAAAAAACATGGTTCTATTTAAACAATATGAAGGGAAAGCAGGGAAGAAGAAGGGAGACGGGTCTTGAAGCGGCGACAGTGTGGTTTGGGAAGCGGCATCGCTCTGCAGGCGGGACGTTCATGACTGTACAAGCAGATTAATGCTGGGAGGGGGTGGGCAGAGGGCGGTGTACATAGATCCATTAATAAAGAATCTAAGCTAGCGAGCACCAGCACGTAGCTAACGGCTCAGCCTTAATTAGCAACCATGTCTGAGTGCTGCCCGTTTGGGGTCCGGTCATGCTCTTTTAATTTAATGGGGGGTTGTGTGTTTGAGACCTGGTCTTCCAGTCCCCTGACTGACTCTTCTTTCACCGCCTCCCTGCCACCCCCACTCCCCACCCCCCTCCCCCTCTGGGGTCCTGCCATCTGGGTGTCCATGCAGGTTTCGCTCCAAGTACCACCCGGACGAGGCGGGCCGCCGCAAAGCGGACGCCCACAGCGCCCTACAGAATCGCCTGAGCGTCTTCATGTACATGCTGGAGGGAGGCTGGTTCGACAGCGTCTCCCTGGACATCGAGCGCGCCCCCGCCATCATCAAGATCCTGGACGCTGGTGTGGGAAGCCGCTCCATGATCTGATGGCACCAGCTGCATTTTTAGAAAAATAATGATAAAAGTGGGCGACTGCTTGCAATGGGCCCTGTGCTCACTTAGCAACTTAGTTAAGGGTATGAACTTGATGGGTGCTAGTTGTAACACCAGCTAACCTTTGGGATCGTTAACTAACGCTAATTAAATATATTTGGAAGTTTTTCAGAAAATAGCTTTGTTTAGGAAAACCGTAGGCTGCCTGGGCATCTTCCTCCTCTTCCTCAGCGGTGATAAAAATGGAGGGAGGCAGTGACAATGACCTGCGCATCCTGGAGCAGCCAACAGAGGAGGAAGAGGAGCGGGAGAGGTCGGCCGCGGGCGGCCCAGGGGCGGAGCCTCCGAAGAGGGAGGAGCCCAAGGCGGGGAATGCGGACCGCAAGCTGGCGGCGGAGAAGGAAGACAAGGAGAAGGTTGGAGCGGCCTTGGAGGATAGAAGATGGATTCACTGCAATGCCATTAGAGAGACGGTATGAGATGGGTGTAAAAAACAGGAATCTGCCTCTCTCTCAGGGCGAGGCCGGGGCAGGAGGCACTGAGGAGAAGCAGAAAGGCGTAGGCGGAACCGGAGGGGGCGGGGCTGAGGAGGACAAGATGGAGGCAGTGCCAGGGAAGGAGGAGCCTTCGGAGCCGAAAAAGGTGAGCGGTTCTGCAGACCGTACGGGTGTGAGGCCTCTTCAGGGTGGTGGCTTGGTTATTGGTCATGTGGTCATGCTGCCCCCCCAGATGAGTAAGAAGAGGAAGAGAAAGCGCAGCGGTGACAGTGAGGACGAGGCCAGCGCCTCCGACAGCGAGTCTGACTCGGACTCGGACTCCGTCTCCCGCTCCTCCGAGAAACCGGCCGAGCGGGAGGAAGGCGAGGACAAGGAGGAAGAGGAGGACGAGGAGGAGGAGGAGGAAGGCGAAGGTGAGGACGGGTTGGAGGGTCATAGGTCATATGTCAGACATTCGTAAGATCTGCCTGAACCTGGGCGTTTGGGCGTTTCCCCGCAGCGAATGCAAAGGAGCACAAGGAGCAGCAGCTGAAGGAGAAAGAGCGGGTGGAGAAGACGGCCAAGGAGGAGGTGCAGGTGCGGCCGCGGCCGCTGCACAAGACCTGCTCACTCTTCATGAGGAGCATCGCGCCAAGCATCTCCAAGGCAGAAATCGTCGCGGTGAGAGTTAGTGCTCCTTTTGGGGGGGAGGGGTTAGAGTGCGGGGGAGGGGTCACTCGTGCTGACGGTGCCTGTCTCGCTCAAACCCGCAGCTCTGCCGGCGGTACCCGGGATTCATGCGGGTAGCATTATCAGAACCCCAGCCAGAGCGCAGGTCAGTCTCCAAGGCAACGCAGTCTCCACGGCAAAGCTCTGATGTGTGTTCGTTACGCTCAAGATGTAATGTGGTGAACTCTGGGGAGAGCAGCGCGAAGGTCTCACTCTTGCACGTGTCTGCCAGGTTCTTCCGTCGCTGCTGGGTGACGTTCGACCGCAGCGTGAACATCAAGGAGATCTGCTGGAACCTGCAGAACATTCGTGTGAGTGTCTCCTGAAAACGAGTCGGCCGTGGTCGGTGGCACGGCTTCTCCGTGATGACAGCGCGGCTTGACTGTGCCCTCTGCCGACTGGTGAGGGCTTCGCCCAGCATCCCGCCCGCCGGCGGCCCCATATTTACCCCAAGCCGCCTGTCCGTCATAGCTGCGGGACTGCGAGCTGGCTCCGGGGGTCAACCGCGATCTGGCACGCAGGGTCCGCAACATCAACGGCATCACCCAGCACCGGCAGGTTCTCCGTAACGACATCAAGCTGTCGGCCAGGCTGATCCACACGCTGGATGAGAGGGAGAGACTGTGGAGGCCCAAGCAGAGGGCCGATGCACAAGGCCTGGAGGTACAGTGCTGTTGTGACCCATGCTCCCCAGTAGGTGGCAGCAATGAGCAAACGCTGCGTTTTGTATGAATCACCCCCGAGGTCATGGTGGGGCCACCCCACCACCTGTCCTGTCACATTGTCTGCTCCACCCCCAGCTCCCGGCCCAGAACCCCATCCTGAAGAACATCACGGACTACCTGATCGAGGAGGTGAGCGCGGAGGAGGAGGAACTGCTGGGCGGCGCTGGGGGAGGCGAACCCGAGGAGGGCAGCAAGGAGGGACATCCGGCGGAGATCACCGTGGAGCGCGACGAGAAGCTGGTGAAGGTGTGCGGCGCATAGGCTCCGCCCATAGTGGGTGGGATTACAGCACATTGGTAGCTACCAGTTGGCCTAACCCCCCTGGGATTCTGGGTTGTCCCTCCCCCATGCCAGGTGCTGGACCGCTTGCTGCTGTACCTACGCATCGTCCACTCCATCGACTACTACAATTCCTGCGAGTACCCCAACGAGGACGAGATGCCCAACCGTTGCGGCATCGTGCATGTGCGGGGCCCCATCCCGCCCAATCGCATTACCCACGGAGAAGGTAGCCCCTCCCCCTGTGAACCCAGGCCTCGCTCCATGTTTGTGTGCTATTTCTCTGCATGGTCTTACTGTTGGCATGTTTCTTTGAATTTGTTACATACCTTTATTAATTATGGTGATCTGGTTGTGAATTTTTGAGCTTAGCATGATATGTATACCTTAAAGCCCAGGTGAACGATGGTTCTTCCAGCCTGTACCTGCTTAATGCTCTAGCCCGACGTACACACCCCCCTCTTCTCACTGCATGGTATCTTCCATGCTCGGTCCTGTCCTATTCTTCACCTTGCCGGTGACCTGACTCTGCTTTCTGGGGGGTGCTTGGCTCTCCTGTCTTCTGTCCTCAGTGGCTGAGTGGCAGAAGACCTTCGAGGAGAAGCTCACGCCTCTGTTCAGCGTGAGGGAGACACTTTCGGAGGAAGAGGCCGCGAAGATGGGCCGCAAAGACCCCGAACAGGAAGTGGAGAAATTTGTGTCGGCTAACACCCAGGAGCTGGGCAAGGACAAGTGGCTCTGTCCGCTCAGTGGGAAGAAGTTCAAGGTGGGTGGGGTCTCTTGCGCGGGGTTGCATTTCCAGTGTTCAGATGCTGGTAGGAGTGTGATATCATGTTATCATGTGATTCAGTAGAGGAGAGATCCATTTGTACATGAGATGTATGTCCTCCGAGGACTGGTGTGAGGATGTATCTAAGCCCTTCATGGATCAGTTTGTGGAGCCCCAGGTTCCTTCAGGGATTCCTCTCTTCTGCATATGTAATGCAGCAATGCATTTTAACAGAGAGCCCTCTGTGGCATTTTAACCTGCTCCTCACTGCGCCTCCACCCAGGGCCCAGAGTTTGTCCGCAAACACATCCTGAACAAGCATGGTGACAAGATCGAGGAGGTCAAGAAGGAAGTCGTCTTCTTCAACAACTTCCTCATGGACGCCAAGAGGCCCTCCCTCCCTGAAATGAAGCCCGTGCCTCCCCCTGGCCCCGGCCAAGGTGAGATACTCCTTGTTGTCAACAGGATGGATCCATCCTCAGCCACTGTAGAAGCAAAGCTTGGAGCAACACTCGGTTGAATTGGGCTTGGATTGGGTTGAGCTCACCCTTGTGTAACACATGGGGGCAAAGATGTCCAAAGTAGGGTGTTCCATTTATGCTTAAGTCAGAGTCTCTGGTTCCTCTGTACAGTTCAGAGCACTTCCCGGTCCTGTAGTGCGCCACTTCCCGGTCCTGTAGTGCGCCACTTCCCGGTCCTGTAGTGCGCCACTTCCAGGTCCTACTGCAGGCTTTGCTCAGTGCTGTTCCCTACATTCAGACCGTCTTGGGGGGGGGGGGGGGGGGGGGGGGGGGGGG
>JAODUD010000063.1:3522818-3536536 GCA_026784285.1 Stomatorhinus walkeri
CATTCCCCATTTTGGGGGGGGGGGGGAGGGGGGAGGAATATAGGCAGGTAAATATCACTGGGAGCCGAGACCCCTAGGGCCAGCAAGTCAGGGGACAGGAGGACCAACCCCATCAAAGAGTAGCTCAGACAGCGACTCGCCTGTACGTGATGAATTTGGTCTCTTTCAGCAGTGTCCTGAAATCCGCTTTGGCTGTGATGTATTTGTCTTTGATGTAATCTTCAAACTCCCTCTGCTTTTTCTGTAACAGAACCAGGTAACACCAGACAGAGGCAAGTTACACCAAGCAAAACCAAACCCAATAGGCGGCAGAGAGCAAATTCATTTCTTTTTTTTATTACCCGGTCACTACTGGAGAACTTTATGCAGCGGGGATCTTCCTTGATGAGCTTCTTCACCTCTTTCCACGTCGTCGTCAGCGTGATCTAAGACGCCCAAACAAAGACAGTGATAAAACACCGAAAGACAGAGGATGCCGGAATGCTTCAGGTACTCGCAGTCCTGCTCTGGTTAGCATATCCGTTAATCCTGTGTAAACACGTTAGCTGTCATCCTTACAAGTTACTGATGTCAAATAAACAGCGGTGAAGTTTCACTGACCCACTGAATTGTGGATCAGATAATCTGCAATGTCCAAGTGGGGGTTAAAACAGATTCAAGGGAGCAGCTTTAAGCACGGTCGACGAACCGAAGAGGTCTCATCCAGCAGCAGCCGGAAGTGCTCCTTCTTCTTCTTGGCGAGCGCCTCAATGTGCTCGTTGAAGAGTTTCTCCTTCTCGTCACGCTCCAGCAGGGAGGCCGACTCCCAGCGGTGGTCCTTCCTCAAATTCCGCCGAGTGTCCGACCACGTGGCATCTGAGGATCGCACCTGGCGTGAGCAAAGACAGAAATCAGGGAACTGGAGGATCCTTCTCATCAAACCGCGTCCGTTTGCTGGACATCTGATGTCTCTGCTTTAAGCTGACACACGATATTCTAACTTTTAGGTACCAGGGGAAAATAGGGGCCAGTGAACGCTGACTCTCAGCCTTCATAGCAGGGGGAGACAAGCCAGGTCCTGGAGTGGCCATATCCAGCATGTTTTCTATCCTACCTAGTCTTTTATGGAGAGACCTGATCTTAGGCAGAAGGCCCGCTGGATACCGGCCCTCCAGGGCCAGGGTTGCCTACCCATGCAGTAAGGTTATGGACTTGAATTCAGGCCAGATTTTGGGTTTTTGGGATGTGTGGAAGGGTGGAGACCCTACACACCATGTCTGACATGAGAGCCTTGTAGTGCTGGATGGCCTCTTCTCGCTTGTGCTGCTCCCGCTCGCGGTCGATCTCCTTGGTCTGCTCCGAGCGCGCCTTCTGCACCTCCCGCTCCCGCTCCCTCAGGCTGGCCTCTATCCGCGCCTGCCTCTCCAGCTCCTTCTCCTTCTCGGAGTCCAGGTTCTGCAGCCCCGGAAGCACACGGTCACGCTCACACTAACCCCAGCCCCTCAGCGCGTGACTCTGTGACCCTGTGCTTATGGTTAGGGCTCAGCACACCTTGGACAGCTTCTCCACATACTGCTTGAAGAGCTCCTCCCTTGTGGCCGAGCTCTCCACAGCCTTATAGCGGGGGTCACCTTCCAGCTTGTCCTTCACCTTGCTCCACCTCAGCTGACCGTCGACGTGCTGGTCAGCCAGGAGCTCGAAGAAGTCGACCTTCATCTTTCATGGGGAGGACAAGCACACACTCAACACCTCCCATTCAAACTCCACACAGCAATTAAAAAGATGACAAATATCAGCGCAGCTACGATTACAATGTACAAGAAGAAGCCCCATAAAAGCAGAAGAGTGACAGCTTTTAATAAAGATGCTTACTCCCCCAGTAAAATCTGACTGGAAGCTGCTGAAATTCCAAACACTTGGTCCAGGCTGAGGTGAGGTCACCAATAACCTATTAATGACTCCCGTGAGTACGGCGGTAATTAACGGTGCCCTGGAGAGCAGTCAAGCCAGTGTCACTGAGAGCGTGAAGAGTGCAGATGACAGTGACTGTGGGGCCTCCCTCAGGGAGCACCACCCACCCTTACGTTGTCCCTGGCAGGTGACATTTCACAGTCATTAATCTTTGATGGGTGACCTTTTGTTCCTAGAGGAAATCATACCAGTCACTATAACCATTAACCCTCCATGGGACACTGGGGATTTGCATCGAAAAAGCTTTTGGGTACCAGTAATAAAAGTAGTGAAAATGTGTATTAGAGGAGTGTTCAGAAAAGCATTGAACTAACAAACCTCATTATTCCTAGGAAGCTTCCCCGGAATTAAGCACCAGGTTCCTTCATGTGGAATGAGGGGGTCTGGGTTTCCCAATGCTGGCCCATTCAAGGGCTCACCAGCAGCACCCACCTTCCCCCAATCCCCCCACCAGTTAATAGCCCCCTGACTAGTCTGTCCAGCCCACCTTCTCTCCACGACTCTTGGAATCCTCTCTCTCTTTTTTCTTGAGAGCGGTCATGAACTCAATGAACATGGCTTCTCGGTCCTTCATCTTCTCGATGGCCTTGAACCTTGCATCCTTGGCATGTTTTGAAGCAAACTCGCTAAAAGTCATCCTGGAAAATGACATCCAGGCGATATTTTCAATAAAACTGACAATTCTCATTTCATAAACATCGTAGAGAGGACTCGGGACGGCCTGCCATGGGGCTCACCTGATGTTGGGCTTGGCCTCCTCCAGCATCTTCCTGAACTCTTCCTTGGCTTGCATCAGCTTGTTCTTCTTTTCTTTTCGCTCCTCCTCAGCACGAGTCTTCACATACTGGTCGAAGACCTACAGGGCCAGCAAAAATGTCTGAATTAAGTCTGCATCCACAGAGAGGAATGAATACAGTCACCGAAGAAGCATCACGGTGCACGGGGAACTACCCGGGGCAGTTAGGGATGACATCTCCTATTCAACCAAAAACCTCAAGTATGTTTGAGCCCCATTAACATTCCACTGTGACTCCAGAATCTGGCCACCTGACTAAAACGTCAACAGAAGTCAGGGCTGCAATTTAATGATGATTATATGGCACATGCAGTAACCACCAGGGCTTTAGATTATGGGTGAAACATTTACCTGGATGCCGGCTTTTCAGTATTTTATGGACATTTAGTTACGCCCAAAATTTGGTAAGCAAATTAGTAGTGTACTCCGTTAACCGAATTTAGCAAACATAAGGATACGCTGAATTTATACAGATCACTAACTTTTTGGCGTCACAATCCACATCTGATGAATCTTAAGCACACTACTAAACTGCTTCACCTACCATCTAAGCCCTGGTGATGATGCACATGACCGTGATAACATCGTGACGTCATCGTGATAGCCCTAACAGCCCAAAAGAAGCCCACAGGCTTGAACGCTACCTTGAAGACTTCCAGTGACTCCCAGTTTACATACACAGATCCCCTTAGAGTGCGAGATAAAATGTATTAAATGTAAAGTTAGGCAACAAACCCTGGCACTAGTATGGCACCAGTTCCTATAAGATCGGTATGTACTGAACTGTATTGCAGTGCAGATTTTAGTGCCGCTTAAATGCCTGAGATGTCAACTGAAATATTTGCCCTCTACTGCTCAGGCAACAGAAGCATCACTGCACCTCACGTCGCTGAGTAACACTAAGCTGGCTCTGATGTTAGACACCGATCATTAGCTAGCAGCTACCTTATACACGGTTAAAATGTTAAACCGTCTGAAATGTGACTGTACTTTGAATGAAAGACACCGGGAGGTACTAATTAAAAACTGTGGTGTAAAGCGGGGAACATGTACAATGTATTTTTTTTGCATTCACATATTTAAGGTGACAAGATTATATATTTCAATTTGAAATTAAACTTGCCAACCTTAAGCATGCCTATATTTCTCCTGTGGTGAAATAACCACACACTTATGGAACGACCTGGAAGTGGCAGCTGTGAAACATCTCCAAGATGACAAAAGATGGAATTTCTTAAGGAATAACGGTCTATCAGAGCCCCAGCTTCTTGGACTATGCAGGCTACTGTTTCTGGTAGCTTATGGTGATGGCATCATGGTGACGGCATCCTACTCGGGAGTCAGAACGTTAGAAGTCTGTGCAGTCATGTCAGCACCTCGCACCATGTCAGCTCCTCAGTATGGGTAAAAGGACACTTCAGGGGTTTCCCCAAGGGACAAAAAAAAAAAAGTGAATGATGACATTTCAGGACTAGACAAGGAGTCTGCGATCACATTAAGGAGGTATAATGTTCACGGTCAGAAAAAGACACATTTACCTGCAGTCAGGGTACAGTTGGCAGAGCCCTGTAGTTACAAGCCCAGTGACCCTGAGCGCAGACATTACCTGCTTCCGTTCCTTGGGGTTCAGCAGAAGGTACCGTGGGTCAAACACTATCTTATGCAGCTCTTTTTCCCATGTGGAGAAGGCTGAGACCTGGGTGCAGGGATTGGGGGGGGCAGGGCAAAGGTGAAAGAGCAGGTGTGTAAGAGCAGCCTTAATGAGGCGGCTATAACAAAGTGACTGCGGGGCAGGTGAGTGGCTGCCCCCGCAGGGCATGAATTTAGGTGGCACCGAGGTCTGTTTCATCGCCAGGGCCACAGTCTCAAATGAACGAGGACCCCCCCCCGTGGGGCGGCCGGAACCTTTCCCCGACCGTTAATCGGCACAGAGAGAAACGGCCTAATTAAGTAAAAAAGGCCGTGTCTCCAATTACCCCGTTAAAGCACCTGCTGCAGAGAGCAGCTGGCAGAGAGCCCTTAGTGGGAACGGCCTTGAAGATCAGCCCTTTTGATACCGCTAAAAATGCTTTTCATCTGCTCTTTGGGACACAGCTTAAAAGGGCGACAACCTTTCCGGGGTCTCTCTGCCCCCCCACCCCACCCACTGCAAGCAAAGCATTGAAAACAAACAAGAAAATGTGAAAGTGACAGTGATGCCGTGGGTCAGATGCACGGACAGGGAAGGGCCCTCTGGATGGACAAACAGCGTTCCTGCAGGCATCCCCCTGCTCAGAGGGGAACGCACGGCACGCTGGTTCAGGTTAGCCAACCGGAACCCTCAGATAGGTCATCAGATCAAAGAACACAGCAAATCTTCAAAAACCTTCTTACCACCTGCAACAGGCACTGCCAGTCCCGGCAGATCTGCTCAGCAGACACGGCGTGCAATGTTTCATAACACTGAAGCAGA
The DNA here is from genome assembly GCA_026784285.1 of Stomatorhinus walkeri. NCBI lineage: Eukaryota > Metazoa > Chordata > Actinopteri > Osteoglossiformes > Mormyridae > Stomatorhinus > Stomatorhinus walkeri. The sequence continues at coordinate 3,528,017 of JAODUD010000063.1, forward strand.
CAATGTCCATTTTTTAAAAGTGTAGGATTTTGCAATTTGATCATCTCTAGGTAGTCTACCAATTATAAAATGCATCAGAAAAGGGCATTCCTATATCACACACGTCAGTCTTATAGAGGTTAAAGACCGTGAGAGCAGTCATTCAGTACATGCTGAATATACCAATACCGACTATTGACAGTCTCATTACAGTAATTCAAGTAAAACTCAATTAAATTACCGAGTTATCTGCTGGAAGCAATATACCTGGACTTGCAGTAAGTTGCACTTGGCACCAAAAACCAATTCATTACTTGGAAACTATACGGCTACAAGAAACACGTCCAGCAAAATGTCACAAATAAGACACCAAGGTAAGCAGAAAAACCAGAGTAAGGAATGGGGGAGGGACAGGATGGGGGGGAGAGAAAAACAGCAAAAGGGTATAAAATATAAACTGAAGATAGTACCTTGGTGGGCTTCCACTTAGACTTATGTGTGTGACATTACAGAGGCGGATAGGAGCCGCGTGACAGTATAGCGGTGCAATGCAGTGTGCTTTACCGCTCTCTCCAGCAGCATGTCCCTGAACTGCGCGACGCGGCTCTCCAGGGGCACCACCGCCCGCTCGCGCGCCGCCTTGATCTCCGTCTCCACCGCCACCTCTTTCTCTGCCTCGGGGGCCTCTTTCATCTCTTCCTTCCTGCGGAACGACATGGGGGACATTAGGATGCCCGATCGCCAAAGGGTGGGGTGGGGGCAGGCGGCCTAAATTAGCCGGAGGACTCAACTTTACTGTACTTTCCGACTGACTTTTCAGAGCTAATCAGCTAGTTTACTCACAAAGTATGTCAACAGAAATGCCCCACTAGTTACCTTCAAGTCAGAAAGACATTTAACAGTAATAATAATAATTTATACTTCATTGATCTCCATGGGAAATTCTCTTTATACCTCCCCTCCAACCTGCTCTCTGTAGGTGAGACCAAGCTGGTTGTGAAGGGCAGCCACCCATAGCAGCACTCAGGGAGGTGGAGGTTAAGGGTCTTGCTGAAGCACCCACAGACATAGTGAGGCCAGGCTCGAACCAGCAACCTTCTAATGGCACAGAGGCTTAGTCCCTTGAGCCGCACACTGCCCCCAAAGTTAATTTCTTTAAACTACCTTGCTGTTGTTAGAATAAGCCAGGTATCAGCTTCATTAAATGTTAATGTTTATTAATGAATTCCTGGAAGATGGCAAAATAAAACTGGCCTGTAGGGGGCAGAGTTGAGTAAGCAGTCACATGAGCCGGTTGGGTATTCACCATTGATGTGTTTCTCCCAGGGGGGCGGCTGCCGCTTCCAGCGGTATGACTGCAGGGCGGATGCCCCCAGGAAGGGCTGGTCCTTCATACATCCAGGCCGCCTGACGCACTACCCCGAAGGGCTGCCCACCACCCAAGGCACGCGGTACATCATGATGTCATTCATCGACCCCTAGGCACTGATTCTTGGGGGATTGTGTGTGTGTGGTGGGGGGGAGTCTGGGGCAGGTTCCAGTCTCAGGTGAGGAATAATAGACTTCTGGATAAAGACTCTGTGGTACTGTTTACACTGTGGGTTTTAACAGTACGCAAACTCAAGGGTTAAAGTGGATCGTGAATGGAAAATAGCACCAGGTTTCATGGCTGTGAATAATTCACAGACCAGATCACTGTCTTACCAGTAAAAGCCAGATGATGTTTTCTGTCCAAACTGTGATTTTAATTGAAGCAGCACAGCTGTAACCAGCAGCCAACATTTCCTGTGTGTCGCCTCAGGGAGAGTGAATGTGTGGAGAGGAGAGAGCATGTTAAGTGAAGGGTGCTGTGTGATAAGCATAGAGGTGTGTAGAAAAACAGTAAACACAGTAGCAAACCCCATTTTCATGTTCAAAATACCTGTACTGATAAGGTAGTTTTTAATTTCCCGACACGTAATCAAAATCATTGGAACTGCTTTGGAATTGTCTACACATTTCATTTCTTTGTATTTCTGAAATTTTCCACCTGCTTGTCCTGCTGTGTCCCATGTGCTGGACTGTACAGCAGGTGTTCAATTCGTTTTTAACACTTGGGTGGGTTAAATAAAAGCTTCTTTAAACTGTGTTGTGTGGTGATGGCTTCCTCTGCAGAGAGAGAGAAAAGCGGGGCTTCGCTCAGTTAGCGATGCCCTGTGCGAGATGCACGTCTGTGATTTCAACACCAGGGGGCAGAGCGAAGTCGGCAGGTAGACATTGTAACTGAGTTCCAGGACTGAATTACCTTCCGAACTCCCCTGTGTGTCACAGTCTAAACTACAAATTACCTTCACAAAGCTTCAGAATGAAAATAGTTGATTGACATAATAAAAGGATTTTACATGTGTGCATTTTTTGTTCCCTGATGCAATATCATGCCTCCCCTTAGGACTTGAACTAATTTAAAAGCCGGGTCCTTAGCTGCATCGCCACCTTCTGTGCCGACTTGGAAAATCTTTTTTTTCTCTAATATATTTCATGTACGCGCTTCTTTTTAATCTATTTCCTCATGGGTGCATTTACCGAGCGTTTAACAAGCTGGTGAGTAGGAGCGCCACCTGCTGTGAGGCATCGCAAAATGCACAGGCGGTTCTTTTCACACTTGAGACCAGCGTCTCGTATTCGCTCGAAAAACGTTCCAAAATATCTGGGTCACACGCAGTTGATAAAAACGCCATGCACAAAAATAACGCCATTTACTCCTATTTTCAGTACTTCTTAGTTAATACACAGTGTTTCAGCAAAACAGAAACCGTCCTGCTAAGGGCTAGGTTAAACGGAAACGCGCCTTTTAATTTGTTCGGATTGGCCGCCTGCGGCCGCCGTAGAAACCGACCCCGAAAATGGTGGAGAAGAAGACGTCGGGTATGGCGTTCTAAATCTTTCAAACAAATGCGACGTTTGTTGGGGTTGTTCGTGGTCGAAATACTGCAAGAATATGTTTTACAACGCTAAATACATCAAAAGTCTTTTTCCCCTTCCAACTCAATCCGATAGGCTATAGAAATCTATTTAGCCGTTGCTTGGGTTGTGATACGTGTTTGCACTACGTTTAAGTCACAAAAAAATGCCAAATTTAGCATGATATTGGACAGTCATCGCAGATTAACTGGTACTGTATTTATTACAGTAACGGTGTGGTTAAGGTGGAGGTGCGGATACTGGGAATAGAGATTTTGTTCACGGATCACTGAGCCGCTTTGGCGTCCAGGATGCGGTCAACCTGGGCTGTTACCCCGTCTGAATGTGTCACTCCCCTGAGGCCGGTCGGTTTACTGTGTCATTTCGGGTTCATTTTCATTTGTACCCCCCCCCAGTCCGCTCGCAGGACCCTGGCCAGCGGCGCGTGCTGGACCGCGCCACGCGCCAGCGCCGCCTCAGCCGGCAACTGGAAGCCTTGGAGAAGGACAACTTTCAGGACGACCCGCATGCCAGCCTGCCGCAGCTCGCCAAGCGGCTACCGCAGTTCGACGACAACAACGAGTCAGGTGCTTCCGGTGTTACAGGCAGATGATGAGCAGTGAAGCCCCCCCCCAGCGATCTGACACACCTTCTACATCCCCACCCTCTTTTTCATTAGGTAAGAAAAGAAAGAAGACTCGTGGAGATCACTTCAAGCTGAGGTTCAGGAAGAACTTCCAAGCCTTGCTGGAGGAGGAGGTGAGAGATGGAGAAACCCTCGGGACCCCCTTTATCTTCTAGCCCTCCTCCTTGCCTGAGTCTTCCTGTCCCCCGACCTGCCTCTCACATTCCACTCCCACCCCCTAGAACCTGAGCGTGAGTGAGGGTCCCAACTACCTGACGGCATGTGCGGAGCCCTCCAAGCTGCCTCAGCGCCACTTCTGCACTGTGTGTGGCTTCCCGTCGTCCTACACCTGCGTGTCCTGCGGGGTGCGCTATTGTTGTGTCCGCTGCCTGGGCACACACCAGGAGACCAGGTACTGGCTGAGCCCACTTGACGGCCTGAGATGTTTAACCTCTCCAGTAATCCCTTGTGAGCCGCCGGTGAGATCAGGACAGTTGGAGTATGTGTTACGTTAAGTTGTGATCAGCACTGTTTTGGGCTACTTGCGTTCCTGTACCTATTACTGATACCGCCGAGGTTTGTGGGTAATTGAGTCTGGAGGTGTCACATGTGAGGTGACACTGCACACTTGCTCTGTTTTCCAAGTAAAACAATGTTCATTTAATCCATAATTCTCCACCTCTGTCTTGGTTCATATGGCCACCAGTTAGAGCAGAGGTATTTAACCTGTGGGGCACAAGGGAGTTGTGGGTAGGGTTGGGGGCACTTGAGAGGGAAAAGAAAGACAGCTGGGGGGGGGTGGGGGGACAGAGCTGGGGCCAGCTCTAATTCAAAATTGCAACCTTCTGAAATATAAAGAATTATGCGAATGTGGTTCTACAGAGTTATATGATGCTAACAAATTAAAATAATTAAAATTTACTGACCAGTATCTGAATATGACACCATTTCCAAGAAAGTTGGGATGCTGTGTAAAATGTAAATTACATAAACCCACATTTAATTGAAAATAGGGATAAGACAACATATTTAATATATGCAATATTACATTGAGGAACATTTTTCTTAAATTGTTGCATTATTTCCCCATGCAAATAGAAACTGTGTCTCTGGGACGCTATTTTCAAACCCAGTCACCTTACTGACCTGTTGCCAGTTAACCTAATTAGTTGGGAGACATTCAAGCAGGTGTTTTGTTTTAGCATCACATGACCATTCGACCAGGTGTTTTGTTTTAGCATCACATGACTCTTCAGGCTTTTCTTGCCCCCATCCCAGCTTTTTTGAAACGTGCTGCAGGCATCAAATGCACATTGAGCATATATTTGCATAAAACATTTTATTTTTCATCATTCGACGTGTTATCTTTGTTCTATTTTCAATTAAATATGAGCTTACATGATTTCCAAATCATACATTCTGTTTTTATTTGTTTCTTACTTGGCATCCCGACATTTTTGAAAACGGGATTTCTCACCGCTACTAGAATCTAAATGTGATGGCAAAACGGCACCTAAAATGGGGAACTGAGAATATGACGCCACATATCTGGAACACGGTTTTGTGTGTTTTTTATGGGGCGGAGGGGTCCAGTAGTGTAAGAACAGCGGCCTGTTTTATGAGCATGGTGGTAAGAAGAGTTGATCAGTTCAGATTCTACTACTGTCCCTCTTTAGCTGACATGTAGCTCTGTCCACGTGGCTCACTCATGGTTCCTGTGTCCGTAACAGGTGTCTCAAATGGACGCTATGAGGACGCCTGGTGGGCTGAGGCAGCCGCCAGTTGTGGGATAGCTAAACCCCCACCACCAGCACCAGGGGCCCTAACCATTGCAGCATACGAAAGTTCCGGAAACTAACAGAAGGGCCAGCCCCTGAATGCACCTGCTGCTGGATGAAGGCCAGAGGGGGTCAGCCAAAGGAGATGAGTGTGTTTGGCCACCAGAGGGAGCCACTGAGGAAATCCCTGGAGAGACTTTATTTTACCCATGATGAGCTTAACTGCCACCTTTTAACTGATGTCAGTTGCTAGCAATTTTAACACCCTTTGCCCGTGTTTGTAGGACTTTTTAAATATTAATTGGTTAAGTCCTGTACCTCATGGGTGATCTGATAATGCATCGGCCTGTGGTAAACTCGCTAGTCTGTTGGATTTGCGTTTCTGATCCATTCACAATGTCACATTTAACACCTTGTAAATCCTGGTGTGAAACCGGACCCTGTTTTAACATTGAAATATGAGTTAGTCATTTGGCCAACAGTCATGATGACATGTTGGATCCAAGTCTGTCCATAATGGTGACAAATACCTGCAATGATGATGCATCGGGGGGGTGGAAAGGGAACATGCTGCTATTTTTCTGCCTAAGCATGCAAATGGCATTATTTTCTGCTTTATGCTCATTTTAATAATAATGCTGCACTCCAAAACCGCATCTTGACGTAAATGTTAAATTACTAAATAAAACATATTAAAAATATGCAAGTGTGTGCATGATATCCAGACTGCAGCAGCAGACATTTGAATGTGGTTCAAATGGACATTTTGCCTAAAAAGTTTACAGCATACAACTTGAATTCTTGCCAGACCTAATTTAGCCATTCTTTTTTTATCTTTCTTTAATAATTATAAGATGAGTAAATTAATATTCTGAGTAAAGGGCCCCAGAATGAAGAAATGATAGAAATGAGCTGTGCAGTTCTTTATGTTATGATGATGTAAGCCCCTCCCTCTTAACAGTGTACTAACGATTTTTTGGTCAGTGGGAGACTGTTGGTGGGGCCAGACAGCCCATCTTGTGCTCCACTCTGGCATGAACATCCCTCTGTATTCCGTAACCATATGAGTGCCGGGGGCTTTAGACTTCTGAACAGCAGCTCTCACAAAAAGGACTAGAAGTTAGTTTCTCAGGACTTTTGACCTGAACAAAATAGGTGAAACAATGGCACCCAGTGGCAGAATAAGTTACTGCAATATGTGAGCAATAGGAATATTTATTAGATTTCTAAATAGTCTTTCAGCCATATTGGCTGGTGGTTTTTATTGCTGGTGCCACATTCGTTGATTGGTGCCTCCTGGTTGGGTCTCATGTGGCAAGTACCCATCTGCTGTATCAGAGCACCGTTTCCGGTGCCGTTGCTCCTGTTTCCACTGCAGCGTTCAGCGAACTGCTAGATGATGCGTAGGTCATGTGACTCTGACAGGCCACAGCTGACCTTATGTTCATGGAAGAGCTTGGTGAGGGCCTCCATGTAGAGGCTGTGGTAGTGGTCCACCATCTCCTCAGGGGGTGAAGGCCGCCTGGGCACAGGGATTGGGCCCCCCACTGGGGAAGAGCAGCCAGGGTTAGGGAGGGTGAAGAAATAGACGACAGTGCTGTCACACCCATGGCAAGCTTCACCAGTAATGCCCCCCCCCCCCAGGCAAGTGGCAGGATACTGACCCACGGTGGTGACAGGCCTCTTGTAGGGCACCAGGCCCCAGCTCTGGCCCATGAAGAGGCAGGGGGCAAAGCCTATGAGCTTCTTGAAGGTTGTCTGCAGGCTGCGGGCCATGCTGCCCTCAGGGAAGACCACCTGCTTGAAGAGCTCAGTCTCTCCAAAGGAGTACACCGGCACCAGGTCGGCCCTGTGGCGGGGGTGGGGGGGGGCAGGAAAGGGGAGGAGGCAGCGACTCAAGGGAAGATCTTTTTAATGTTGATGTAGCGTTTGTGTAACGTTGTTGGGTTAAGGTCCCTGGTGTAACGTTGGTGTAATGCTGTTGGGTTAACATCATTAGTGTAACATTGTGTAATACTATTGGGTTCACGTCATTGATGTAATGTCATTGGTGTAACATTGTTGGGTTAACATCATCCATGAAATGTCATTGATGTAACATTGTTGGGTTAACATAATTGATGTAATGTCATTGGTGTAACATTGTTGTGTTAACATCACTGATAAAATGTCATTGGTGTAACATTGTTCGGTTAACATCATCCATGAAATGTCATTGGGGTAACATTGTTGGGGTAACATCATTAAAGTAATGCTGTGATGCAGGGGTCACCAACACTCCTAGAGAGCTACTATCCAGTAAATGTTCTATCCTACCTGGCTTCTGATGAGCCACACCTGCTCCTGGTATTTACCTGAGAACTGGTGTGGCTCATCAGAAGCCCGGTAGGATAGAAAACCTACTGGATAGTAGCTCTCCAGACCTGGAGTTGGAGACCCCTGCTGTGGTGTAATGTGACTGGGATAAGGCCATTGAGCTAACGCAGTCGGGTTAATGTAGCCCTCACCCATATTCCAGAGCCAGCCGGACAAAGCCTTTCCTCTGCTTCATGACCACAACATTGACACCTGGGGCAGAGTCCAGTGACTCAGCAGCGCCCCCTGTCACTATCACCAAAGCATTCCCTTTGCCACGCCTGGAGAGGACGTGCTCTAGGCTGGGCTTGCTTACTGGGCACATGCCTGCATCGGGGAGAGGTAGGGAGAGAGGAGAGGGCAGAAAGAGGGGGAATGAAGGAAGCAGGATGAGCAGGTTGGCATGGAGATCTCATTCATCTGTTTTGTATAGTTTGTCTTTTTAATTTGGGAGGGAAAATGTTTGGTCTTTTTTGCACAATGCTCAAGATGGCCCCTGACACACCATCTGCTTCAACCCCATACTACTGGCTGTCCCCAATCTCCCCTCCAGCACCCCCTGCAGATCTGACCCTGAAGCCATCCCTCACCTGCACACATCAGGTAGTCCCGGAAGATGGGCAGGCGGAAGAGCCCGGCCAAGATGGCCAGGTTGGCCCGCAGGCCTGGGAAGGCCTCGGAGAATCCGCCGTATCCAGTGCTGAAGCAGCAGAAGGCCCCCACACACATAATCCCGTGGGGGTGAGAGCCCAGGATGTAGTTCTTACTGGGGCTCAGTTCTGTGGTCTTCACCAGCTTTTTTTTTTTTTTTTTTTTTTTGGGGGGGGGGGAGATTAGCATTAA
>JAODUD010000063.1:3539775-3552072 GCA_026784285.1 Stomatorhinus walkeri
AAGGGAAAAAAAACAGATATTTATCACACTATGGGGACATTGTGTCCCCATAAGGATAGGTATACCCGCTCACACGCGCGCACACACACACAGCCGTCCATCAACATTTACTATGAAAGTGAAGAAAACACCGATAACCGAGTGTCCCTGAGGGATCCCTTGCCCATCTTAAATCAGGGGAAGCGTCCAGCATGTTAGACATCGCGTCTGGGTGTTTTCTCGTGACAACTGTTGATTAAATAAGCGTGATACTATGGGGTTATCACGCTACAGCGTTGGAGTATTATGTTACATTATTTGAGACAGTGGCACACCGAAGTCAACACACACTAGCCGCAAGTTATTGACCTGCTATTGACCTCACTACCGCTAACTACTGGCATTTCACATGCAGCAATAAAAAATGAAGTCTCTTGTTTCCTCCCAATTCATAAAAGAGCGAAGAAAAACAAAATATCTAATAAACTTTCCCTGATTTACGTTTCAAATTGTAGCCTATAATAAAACACCAAAACTGAACTTGATTACGTAAAATGACCAAAGCCCAGCATAAATCCAGCGAGTAGCCTATACAGGGTGTAGCAAAACCACAACACGCAAAATGCCTTCAGGGCCGTAAGTGACGGAGCGGAAGAAGTTAAACCCTGGTCAATTATTACATTTCACAGAAAAGACGGCACAGGGAGAATAAAAATTAACCTGTTTATACAACTGTGTGTATGTGTGTGTGTCTGTATATATATATATACACACACGCGCGCGCTGTTACAGCACCGTAACTGCGAATGACACGAGGCAGATAGAGGGCAGCAAAAAATTGGGAAAGGACGTTAAGGAAGGACTGTGATTTAATGGGCGGCAGTGCTGAACTACCCGCCCCAATAAAATAAACCTTCATGCAAATCCTGCGCTATAATGAAGCGCTCTGCTAATTGGCGTCAACCTTACTAATCCTGTAAGGCGCACTGTCAGTGTCTGTCAGCCGTGTGCGCTTTAATGGGTATGGGAATGTGTGAGTGTCTATCTACGGGGGTGTGGGTCTAAATTTGGACGTATGTCTCAGTTTGTCTGCGGCTGTTTGCGTGGAACTGCATGTCTGAGTGGATGAGCGCTTTCATGGCGTGTCTTTGTACCTAGTTTATTCTCAAGGCGTCTTATCCCGGTGATTATGCATGTCAAGGGTCGGGGGTTAAATAAAACGCCTCATCGCGCGCGTAGTGTGTTTTTTGCGTGGATCATGTGTTCATTTGCATGAATCGTGTGTTGTTGACACCACGTGTTGGCCTCTTTGTGTTTTTTTCCTCCCCCCCCCCCTGTCTGGTTGCATCCCAGCCTCCACAGTGTCATTTCGCCGAATTTCGAATGGCTTCTTCTCCGGCTCGTCGCGTCCCTTCGCTTGATACGAGGTGTAGTCGATTGCCGTAGAGATGAAGGGACGGAGCCCGGGAGCCCGATGCGATCGCCGGCCGCTGACGTCCGTGGCTAGTGCGCTGCCCAAACTGTAAATACCCGAGAGGACGGCGGAGGGGAGGGAGGGAGAGAGGGAAGGAAGGACGGCGCGACAGCGTCAACAAAAGGCACAATATCTCCAAAATATGTTTGAAAACGGATGTCCGAGGGCTGGGAATGTCGACCTTTAAAAAGACGACATCTCATATACGGCAGGACCGGCGGGTATCCGGCGAGGCGCGGCGTGCGGCAGACGCTTTCCGTACCCTCCACAGCAGACGGCTGGCTCCAGAAGAGCAACTCCAATATGAATATTAATAGTACTATTTGAGCCGGCATTGGCCTTATTTATATATTTCAAGTTGCTTTTTTTCATTGATTTCCTTTTCACGCTTACGGTGAGGATGTGTCGGCTCCCTGGGACACGCCGGCGTGCCCTTTCATTTGTGAATGAGTCTTTAAGGGTATTTTTGTTACGTCGCAATGAAATGCACCACGGATCTGAACCGCAACTCTAACCGGACATTATACCAATCGATGATAAAAAAACAGAAACGTTTAGATTCGTCTGCCTGCGGGTGGGAAGCTGCTTGGGCTGTTACATGCAGGATTATAAAATATCTTAACCTTTTCCTTGCACTGTATGTTTTTTAAGCATATTTTGAAATAAGGGGGTTCTTCCTGTCCTCGCTTATCACCTGCCTGCCCTGGAAAATGCATCATCATCAGCGTTTCGAAATGTTTTGCTTGTTTTTACGACGGGAGGCACCTTGCGTTTTCCTTACAACAATATCGTTTAATTAACAAGTGAAATGCACGGTGTCATCAGTGTCGGGAATGACATTTAATCACTGGGGCTTGTGATTTTCCCCCCTCCCCTGACTATTATTTCATAGTAAATAGCTAATCGGGATTCCCGTACAGTATCGCCGTGTTACTGCTGTGAATATATATAGTAGTGAAGAGATTAAAAAATCTCGCTCCTGTTTTTGGATGCGGAGTCATCAGCCGCAGAAACACAGGTAAGTTTTCACTGTGTTTTTCTGGTCTTTCCTCTAATAAATAACCAGTAAAGGTAGGAATTCAAGTGGGACTTTATCGGGAATATCCGAATACACGCTTAATGGTTGAAATTAGGCGAAATGTTCTGTTTATTTGAGCCGGGGGTGGGTGGGGGTGATTGACGTGATCGTATACTTCTGTTTGAATATCGTTTGAATCGCTGCTGCTATTGTCGTCACTTATATACACCCGTGATGGGATTACGTGCATTTGGCCAATAATTTGTCCCTCTCTGAAAATCCAATGCTTGATTAATAACAGCTGCATTCGAGGATGATACTCTGGGTGTCTGTTTAAGTACAGGCGTGGTGTGTGCGTGTGTGTTTGTGGATGGGGCTGTGATATTTTTGCGGTATGAGTGCAGGGTGAGGGTGTGTATCATTCCGTGCGTGGAGGCATGTGAAGATTGTGCACCTGTGCGACGGTTTGGCGGCAGTGGCAGACCGGTACAGGTACACCGTGCTTGTAGACTGTTCACCTGTATGGCGGTGTATCAGCAGGAAACAGGTGTACAGCAAAGGTGTTATGGGCGATCTGCAGTATGTCCTTGAATATGGTGGTATTTTACATGTAGCGGTGTAGTGACTTCAATGATCACGCGTGTCACCTGCTTAAACCTTGCGTTTAGGCTAGTTTTGTAAATAGTGGTGCAGTTTGTGTGTTTCTGACACCCGGCGCTAGCGATGGCTGCTTCTGGCGTGGTAGCCTACTGCAGGGGAGGCGCGGGGAGTGGGGGGGGGTGGGGAGTGGAGGCGACGGGGGTTTGCGTTTAAAATCCCGCCTCCAGCTTCATCTAAGCGTAGTACCATCAAGGGAGAGAAAAAAAACACACCAGACTGTCTCCAGACAAGTGCACATAACCGTGGGCACGCACGCACACACACACACGTACCCACTCTCACCCTGCTAGGGAAAACAGCGGAGCGTCTGTGGCGTGAACTCCGTCGCGCCGGTTTTCGCGGGAGCCCCCCGGGAAAGCTGCAGATCCTTCTCTGATGGTCAGGGGTGCCGCGCGAGCTCTGATCACGCCGCGTTCATGCGAAGCGCTCAGGGTTGACGCGGCGCTGTTTTGGCAGCGGAGCATCTGAAAAGGCAGGGGCGTCAGCCTGAAATTGGCCTTTTCTGTGCCGGTCTGGTACCGAGTAGCTGCAAGAGCCTCATGTGGACTCAGGGTGACCTCAAGGCCTCCACCCTCTGCGATACCGGTAGCGTAACGGGGACCCATCAGTGCTGCGGGATGCGGATTCAGAGGTGCTCCTGGAGCACTTGTGACAGCACCGGGTCGGTGATGATGCCGGTCCTACTGATTCCTTAATCCCAGTCTTCAGGTGGTCCAGGTCATGCACTTTACACACGTCTTTCAGGTTGTCAACGATTTTAACGGCGTGCCGTAGCGCCGTGGAGTCTGGCCGGTCCCCGATGAGCTGTGGGTTCGTGACTTCCTGGTCTAGCCGTCGTAGATTAGTAATTTTGACGTGGTCAAAACAATAGTCAAGGATATTATCGGTTAAAAAGGCAGGCGTGTTTACATTAGCTCTCCGGCTATTCTGTGATGTTTTAGGAACTGCACACAGACCAGACTAGCTGAAGGGAATTCTCGGTTTCATGTTCGTTGGAAATGAAAGCTGGTTTAAACCCGTGTGGATCACCACCACGTTCCAGTAGGGACTGGGTGAGTTTTTCAGGGACGCATTAGTGACGAGCGCAGAGAGGCAGCCGCAGGTGGGGATGAAGAAGGGCTCCGACGGAAATCCGATAAACCCGAGGCCTGCGGGAATTCAGCTTGACGCCTCGGAATCGGGGTCATTGGAGACAAGCGTCCGGAAGCCATAGCGCAGGGCCGGGGTTCTTGAAGGCCAAGCTTGGGATGTCGCCCTTTTCACCGACAGCAGGATCCCCAGGTTACACAGAGGACCCACGTGTTTGCACATGTTCATTCTGTGTGTGTGTGTGGCTGGATTATATTTATATTACATTGTGGGGACCAAATATTCCCCACAATATAATAAGAACCTCTTGTATTTAGTTTGGCTACTTATGGTTAAGGTTAGGGCTGAGTTAGGGTTAAAGTCGTCATGTTGGGATTAGAGTTTTCCCCATATAAATGAATGGAGAGTCCCTACAAGGATATAATTATAAACCTGTGTGTGTGTGTCTAACTGTCACGGTAACTTGTGGCAGGTGCTGAAGGGTCACTTTGGGGGTTATTCCAAACTCCGGAATGCTGCCATGTGCCAGTGTATTGCGATGTATGATTTCTATCGATCACTAACCACATTTTGGTTGTTTGCTACAAAATAACGGGAATTAATCACCAACTTCCATGTAACTGCTTAATATAAAATGAAACGTTTATGATTCTGGATTAAAAAAAAAAACATGAATTGTACATTTGGGATGAGAAAAATGGCACAGATATCAGGGGTTCGACATCCAGCCAGGATCCACGCAAACACTCCTGCTGGCTCCTCAGTGACGGGCGACGTAAAGACGACAGCAGAGTGATGCTACAGGAGACTGGATGTGTCTTTCTGGATCATTGGCAGGCTTCTGGAGTCTTTTTCTCTACGCGAGTTTTGCCACAAACTGTGGCTCACATTGACTTCTCACTCCCAGCGGTTTATATGACCCCGTATTTAATGTGGAGCCGCGAGTTAAGAGCTGCACTCGCGGACACGCTGCAGTCCAGGTGCTTGCTGGACCTCTGAGAGGCACCTTTCCTCTTACTCACGCACAGGTGGCACTACCAAATATGGAACGATGGTCGCTAGGAGACTGACTGTGACATCAACAGCCAGGTTTCCATGGCGCAGTTGCCTCTCTGGTGCAGAATTTAATGAAATGTTGGATCTGTGCTGCAAGGCTCCCTGCCAACATTCCTCTAGAAAGTGGGCAGGCGAGCACAGACCCTTCCCCTCCCCACACCTAGGAAGATAACCTGACGTGTTAGCTCGCATGGGCCCTCCTGTTAATCTTCTGCTCCACAGTGACCCCTAGTGGCACACCTGGGCACTTGCAGGTTCAGGTCCCTGGAGGGTGGTTTGTTTCATGGTTGGACAAACTGGAGTGAATCTGTCTGGAAAGACACAGGACGCTGGCATTACATAGGCCGATAATCTCATACTTGTTTTCAGTTATTAGGAATTTACAGAATATACTTTTGAATTACTATGTTAAATTGTACAGGTTCATTTTGGACAGTGGGTAGTGTGTTTATGGATGTGAACAGGTTACTGGTGCCATGTTGTTGTACCTGAAGATGCTGAACGTGTCACATATGCAGCCGTGTCATCAATGGGGCTCAAAGCTGTAACTCATCATCTGCTAAGTGAAAATGGAGAGACGGCACTATAAACACAGCAGGGAGGGGCCCTGTAAACACGGAGGGGGAAATCACTAAAGTATGGAAAGCTGAAAGAGAGCAGGTTGAAGCAGGGGGGGTGGAAAGGAAAGATATGGAGTGGGTGTTGGAGGAGAGGAGAGAGGTGGAGAGGAAGAAGATGGAGAGGGGCCCAGTGGACAAAGAGGGAGTTGGAGAAGAGGCCAGAGGAGAGGAAGGAGACAGGGCTGGAGGAGAGGAGGGAGAAGGGGCCAGAAGAGGGAGGTGGACAGCAAGAAGGTAGAGAGGGGGCTGCAGGAGAAGTGGGAGGTGGGTGGAGAGGAAGAAGATGGAGAGAAGGCTCGAGGTGATCAGGGAGGTAGACAGGAAGGAGGTGGTGAGGGGGCCTGAGAAGAGGAGTGAGGTAGAGTGGAGGCTAGAGGAAAGGAGTGAGTGGACTGGAATGAGGTGGAGACTGGGCCGGAGGAGAGGAGGGAGTTAAAGAGGGAGCCTGTGGAGAGGAGGCTAGAGCAGAGGTGGGAGGTGGAGAGGAGGCTGGGAGAGAGGAGGGATGTGGAGAGGAGGCTGGAGGAGACAGTTTTATTGAAAAATTCTTCATTCACAATATTACCCAGAATTTCAAGCATAGCTTTGTGAGCAAAGGACCTGAGAGGTGGTAATTAACAGCCTTGGTGATGTGGGTTGGGGGTAGGGGGGGGGGTTTGTTGATACATCAGATCCGTCACCACAGAAACCCAAACCGTACTGTGTCCATACTGGTCGGAGTCAGGTGACCTGCTCTCCTTAATGCCCCGTGGCTCTGCGGGCCCAAGATCAAGCAGTGGCGTGTTTGATGGGCCCGTGCCAAAGGCGACAAAGACTGTTTGGTCTTTGCCAAGCTCACTGACGCCACGGGGCCGGATAAGGCCGCCTGACGTGTTCCTCTCTGTACCGTGCTGCCCGGGTGTCCTGCATCGGGAGTGGAGAGAGAGAGAGAGAGAGAGACTCACAGCTCTCTTTCTAAATCCTGCTTGGCAACAGCTCAGTTAAAAGAAAAAAAAAAAACAGTGGACCACTGGAAGTGCAGGGCTGCGCGAAGAAAGGGGAGCTGAGATGGAGGAGTTCAGGGAGATGCGGACCGGGATGCTGGAGACGGAGGAGGCAAGCGAGGGAGAGGGAGGGAGCGGCTCCTGATCAGGCGCTCGGCACCTCCCCGTCGCTCCTGTCCCAGAAAACAGAGGTGAAAAGACGTCACGCTCCCGCTTCCGCTGAGGACGTTTATTTTAGTCAGAGCGGCGCTCCGCAGCTGCACCCGGCCCGAAACGCGGCACAACCCAGCAGAACGTGCCGGGAATCCAGCCACCTTGTGTCAGTGCTGGTGTTGATGGCCTGACTTGGGGGGGGGGTGCACATGCTCTATTTATGCCAATTGACCAGGAGATCTGCTTGCTAAGCCCAGACACAAGGCAGGAGAGGGATTCAAACCCCCAGCCTTGCTACCCACTATCATCTTTGTACCACCCTTGACTGATCTAGTAAGTTTATATCTATGTTCAGGATGAAGCTCCGCCTCCACTGACTCATTGGCTGTGGGTCACTCGGAGCTGCGGTTGGTAGGATGAACAAACACTGGGGGGGGGGCAAGAAACCACACAGGAAGCATGTTACCTTTCACACCTGTGATTTTCTTTTATTGTGTGGCTGTCGAGCAGAATCACGCCTCACCAGCTGAGGTCAGCAGGCAGAAAACAGGAGAATTACAAACCAGCAGTTATCCGACTCATCACCCGGTTAACGAGTCCAAAAGGTGCCATTATTAATTAATAATGACAAAACAATGATGCACAATTAATTAGTATCCATTGTTTGCGATCAGACGGCCCTGCGGAATATTAAACTCATGCACCACAGGCTTTGAATGGTGTGAAACTTTAACGTTACAAAGTGCACGGGAATATGGGCTTAGACTGTCTGTGGGCTCGACCTGAAAGAAAGGAATCCGTGGGGATTTAATGGGATTTGCCCCTTACTTAGTTAAATATTTACCTAATTACCTAAGAAAGGGGCGGATTAATAGTGCAATAGGGACATTTGGTTCTGTGCTGGTCTGTGGCCTCATTTCAGGGCTAGCTGCTGTGCCTCAATGCTGTCGGCTACTTGGGGAACATTTTGACTGTGTGCAGTGATTGAGTAACGTGTTTTATTAAATAAAATGCCAGTGTGTTTTGTCATGGACCGGAGTCCTGCCCAGGGTGCTGTTAGAAAGGCCAGCGCATTCTGGGATAGACTTGGGGCTCCGTGGGACCTGACACCGGTTAAGCAGCCGGTTGATGAATGGATGGAAATGCTGCGTGTCTGTGGTGTTATTTGTGGTCCCTTTGACCTGCAGTGTGACCTGTCAGCCAAGCGAGGGCGCTCGCGAGCTCACTGCACGGGGAGAAGCAGGTGTTCGTCGTGGACGGCTGGCGGCATGTGCGCCCCGCGAGCGCTTCCGCGTGTCTCCGGCACGGGTTTCCTTTCCAGCCTGTATCTCAGCAGCGTTCGCCGCCATGAAAAGCTGCTCTGTCTGCAGGTGAGGAGGGAGAGCGGCCGCAGCTGGCAGCTTTCATATGGAAATCATACGCAGCCTGTAAAGGGAGCAGGTGAGAGGAAGCAGGCAGAGCTGGCTGTGTCACCAGCTGCTCTACTATGCTGTTACTCTGCTGTATGCCACCGGTCTGCACTACGTTGTCACCATCACCTCTCTGCCTCACTCTCTCACTCTGCTTCACTCTGACTCACTTTTTCATTCTGCCTCAATCTCTCGCTCTGCCCCCACTGCTACATTCTTTCACTTGGCTTCACTCTCTCACTCTGCCTCACTTTCTCACTGGGCTTCACTCTCCTCCACTGCTATATTCTCTCACTCTGTCTCTCTGCTTCGCTGTCTAACTCTGTTTTACTCTCTGCCTCACTTTCTCATTTTTGCTTCACTCTGCCTCACTCTGCTTCACACTGTTAGTCTGTTCCACTCTCTCACTCTGATTTTGTCTAACTCACTTTTTCATTCTGCTTCATCCTCTCACTCTGCCCCCACTGCTACATTCTCTCTCTCTGCTTCACTCTGCCTCACTCCCTCTCTGTCTCACTCTCTCACTCTGCTTTATTCTCTGCCTCACTTTCTCTCTCTGCTTAACTCTGCCTCTCTGTGTGCTTCAAACTTACTCTGCTTCACACTCTGTCTTCCTCATTCTCTCACTGCTGTACTCTGCCACACTCTCAGCTTCACTCTTTCTCACTCCACTCTGTTCAGTGCCTCTTTGTTTCCAGTACAGTAACCAGTCGTGCTGCAGAGATGCACAGCAGGGTGATGCAGTGGAGACTCTGGGATCTGCCACACCACGTTCCAGAGTGCGCATGCTTGTGTGTGCGCATGTGCGTGTGTGTGAGACTGCCTGTCACTGGTCCATGGAGGAGGGTACTGAGTTGGCAGGGGGTCATTGAGGGCAGGCCATGCGGGGTGAGGCAGGCTGAGATGCTACACTGCAGTCAGAGGCATTGGCATGGCGTTGGTGGGGGGTGACCCAGCTTGTGCGTGTTTCTGTCTGTGTTTGACAGCCGGTCGCTGGGTGTAAGCGTGTCACCTTGGTTACTGCAGATTCCAGCGGAGGATGCTGGAGCCAAGGGCAGGTGGGGAGGGGAGGGAGGCAGAGTGAGAGAGAGGTCATGGAGTACGTTGGCTCGCAGACTGCACTCGCTTGGCGGGGGGGGGGGGTATGGAAAAAGAGAGATGTAAGAAGGGAGGGAGAGGAGAAGCAAGGCGAAGGAGTGAGGGAGGAAAAACAGAGGCGAGCGTGGAAAAAGGGAGCGAGGAGGAGGAGGGAACAGGCTCCTGTTATCTTCCAACGTGTTGGATGGACACGCGTGACTTTCTGGGTATTCCATGCTCTTGGCGTGTTGCAATGTGTCTGATGTTTCCACCATAAGCACGCACATGTCTGCTACATGTCAGGCCATCATCCTGATGTCCGAGAAGGACGTGATGCGGCCGCATGGTAGTGCGTTGTGGGACGGCACTCGCTGCGAAGCCCGGCTCTCTCTTCCCTGTACGTATCCAGCTGTTCATAGTGCATTTGCTCTGTGTCTCTCAGTCCATATTTCCAGCCCCTTTCCAAGCCTTCCGCCAGGTCTGAGGCTGCTCGCCTCTGAGGAGCCAGCGTCCGCTGTGCTCCGCATTCCATGCAGAGTGACGGACGTGAAGGGCAGCCGGCCATGTCCTCCTGGATGGGGGGGAGGGATGCCAGGGGGTGCTGTCTCCCCAGGGCGTCTCACCACATGTCTGGCCCCGTTACACCCCTGTGGGAAAGGCTTTGAGAGAATGCATATGCGTGTGTGGGTTGTGTATGTACAGTGTGTGACCTAGGGGGCACTGTTGGGTTTCTCAGGGAACACCTGGTGGGGAGTGTGTCGTTTCATTCCCTCTACCTGGTGCTTCCTCTCTCTCTCTAGCTCTCTCTCTCTCTCTCTAGCGCTCTCTCTCTCTCTAGCTCTCTCTCTCTTTCTAGCTCTCTCTCTCTCTAGCTCTCTCTCTCTCTCTCTCTCTGTTCTGGCTGTGCTTCATCCCCATCCGCTGTTTCCTGCGTGCTGAAGCACCTCACCACTCTCACAGCGTTATTCTCACCCCCTCGCTGGCGGCTTCACACAGTGGCACTGAGATGGAGGGAGAGAGAGAGAGAGAGAGAGCAAGAGAGGGACAGGGGGAGAGAGAGGGAGCGATGGAGGGTGGGGAGGACTGCTAGCGGCGTTGCTAGGAGACCGTGCTCACACGCGCAGAGGCGGCCTTCGCCTCCCTCCCCCATCTTCACCTCCTTCCTCCTCTATCTCTCCCTCTCTCCCCACAGCTCTGTCACATTGCTGTTCCCTTCTCCTCTCATCTGTCTATCTGCCCTCCTCTTCTCTTCCTTCGAGGTCTGGATGCTACGCTGGTCATTGCTCCGCCCCCCCACAGCAGTGCTGCAAAAGTGCTGCCATGGCGACGGCAGAATGTGGGGCAGGGAGTAAGGGGCGCATCAGGGCAGCTATACCTCCAGTGGCCAGAGGAGGGAGGGGGCAACAGCCGCCTGCTGGTGGCGCTATTGGTCAGTACAGGACAGATCTGATGTCCGTCAGGCAGGAAATGGCTCAATATCACAGTGTGGAAATTGTAATGATACCCACTACAGGCCTGCTGAGAGAGTCCCTACTGCCTTGTCCTGACTCACAGTCAGCTTCTACCACTATGGGTAGGGTTCAATGCCACGTTTTGTGATCTATTCTCCTCCCCAAGTGTAACCATGTGCCATTCAATTTTGGGCATGTTTAAGCAGAATTTTAGTGGGGTCTTGTCTGCAGTGGGTGGTAGCCAATATCTCCAACGGTCAGCTATGGGAGATAGTGCCGTTCCGATCCCGGTGGGGGCGCCGGTGCTGTGTCCTTGAGCATGATGTGTGACCCTGCAACTGACAGCTGACAGTGGAGATAACTGAGTTCAATGCGACGGCTGGTGGGAAAAAACACAGGGAATCACGACAAAATAATGAGCTATTACCCAGAATCCCTTTTCACCTGATTTTGTTTTTTGGTGCTTTATATATATATAGGAGGCGCTAATCGACTGGAGGAGAAGAAAGTCAGTGTTATTAAAAGCCCAGGCTACAGATCTGAGCGAGCGTGTAGATCTTGCATCATTAGGATCAGGTGACAGAGAAACTCCCTGATAAAATTAACTGTCCACCAGTGGGAAGACTCTGTCTTTTTGATTAAAAAAAGCACATATATTAAGAAAAGGTGTGGGCCAATTCTCTAAATTTACTGAATGGTGTTCATAGTATGTTTGTGTATGTGTGTGAGTATCCAAATATTTTAATCGGAGGATGGCCAACTAAGATATGCCTGGAGTTTCTCAGTGAATTTATTTGCTGCACCCGTGTGGCGAACCCTGGATGAGGAACTCGGGGGAGGGAAATTTAATCTGATTACTCACTTACTCTGGTTGATTTCAGTCCAGTTATGATGTACTGGGTGGGTGAGGAAGGTGGGGTCAAGGATCAGGGATGCTGCTTTTTAAGGGGGGGCTGTTTTGTGGATGTAGACCAGCAGGGCTATACTCTCAATAAGAAACTCGTGATTGTGTGTGTGTGTTTTTTTTTTTTAAATACTGGACCATTGGGTGAGCCACCAGCAGGGGGCAGGGTGGTTAAGGTGTAAGGGGCTTGAAGGCTATAGGTTGAAATGTCAGGAGTCCCACAAATTTTTTAATGGTTTTGATGAAGGTCCACAAGCAGTAAAGTGGTGGGGGTAGGGGACTGGCCTACAGAGAGACTGTCTGCTGGTGTGATTTATCCGTTTATTTTGTTTCTGATCTTGGGGAGTGGCTGACAGTGTGAGCCGCCTGGCAGCTTGGGAAGGTCACCTGCTATTTTGCCAATTAGCGCCCCCCCTCCCCCAGA
>JAODUD010000063.1:3560325-3579906 GCA_026784285.1 Stomatorhinus walkeri
CCGCCGGCCGCACCCTGCGCCTCCTCGCCCCTCCCCCACCCCCCCTCGCACGCTAAGCCTAAAGCTGCAGTCTCCATCTCCCACTCCTCCCCCTTACCCTCCTCCACCTCCTCTACCCCTGTTCCCGCACCCCTCTCCTCCAGCCCTCAGCCCCCCCGTGCTCCCACCCCTTTCCTCCTCCCGGCTAACAAGTCCCAGACGGACACCAGTAACAAGATCCCGGCTCCTTTCCCCAACCTCCTGCAGCATCGCCCCCCCCTGCTGGCCTTCCCTCAGCCTGCGGCCGCTTCCAGCGGAGTTGGGGCCCAGCTTAAAGCTGGGTCCTCTAAAGGGGCTCCCACCCAGGTCACCTGCAGCATGACCCCCCCGTTGGGCACCTCCTCCAGCTCCAAACTCCCTGTCCTTCAGCTGGGCCCCAAAGACTCCTCTGGTGGTGGGGAGAGGCAAGCAGACAGGAAGGAGGCGCCGCTGGGCCCAGCCCCCGGTCTGCGGGCTCGGAGCCACTCCACCCCCCTGCCCCCATCCTCCCAGTCCTCTTCGCACCACTACTCCCACCACCACTCCCACCGACCCCCCTCTCACTACCACCATTACCGGCGACCTGAGAAGGAGCTGCCCACCTCCCACAGCATGAAACTGGGCTCCCAGTCTTCAACCCAAACCCAAACCCAGAACCAGAACCAGACTCCAGTTCAGGGTGGGGGCAAGGACACCAAGGGCATCGGCTTCTTGCTGAAGTCCGAGAAGCGGGACAGGGAGAGGGACACGGGGACCCCCGCGAGCACGGGGTCCCAGGCCACCCCCACGCCCACCCCCAGTGCGAAGGTCAGCTTGAGCTCCACCCCCTCCCCTTCTTTCGTCTCCTCCTCCACCCAGCGTTCTTCCTCCCGGCCCTTGCTGCAGCACCCTCACTCCGCACACCCTCTGTATCACGCCCTCCCCGCCTACCGCCCCCCGCCCTCGGACAGCCCGCTGCTGTGGACCTACCCCTCCGCAGCACTCAGGAGGCCCCCGGCCTACGACAGCCTGCGGGGGGGGCCTACGGATGGCTCTACACAACCGGCCCTGCAAGGGAAAAGCGGGAGCTTGTCTCGGGACGGGGTCGTGGCCGGAGGCGGGGCCACGACAGACGAGGGAGCCTATTGGCCCATGCAGAGGAAGATGTCCTTCAGTCACAGCAACAGAGAGACAGAAAGTGAGTAACGTGCTGGAAGGTCCAACAGGAGGGGGCCAAGTGTAGTCAGGGTGAACTGCTATAACTGTACTGGTTAGCTTTCTCTATAACCGAAGGTCCCAGGCAGGCAGGCTGGTTAATGCAGTCCCTCCTGTGACCAGCAGGGGGTCTCTGCCTCCCACCTGAGCTGCAGCACCAGGTGAACGAAGGAGCGCATTGGCATTACGTGTGGAAAGACGCTGCTGTCTTTGGCCATGAATAATCACCAGCGCTGCCTGTGAATAATAGGCTGCTTTGAATAACGAATCATGAAGAGTCTGAATAATTAGCTGCGCAGACTGTGAATAATGATGCTGCTTATCCACGAACAGCAGGACCTGGCTAACGAACACTGCTCACTCTCTCTCTCTCTCTCTCTCTCTCTCTCTATCCCTCGCTCACTCTCTCAGAGGAGGATGGCCAACCCGGGAGCGGTGCTGCTGACAGCCGGGCCCGGTTGGACCGGGAGGACCGCGCCACACTCTCCGGTATCCCAGTGCGGTCTGGGGGAGGGGGAGTGGTGGCAAGTGGGGCCAGTGAGAGTACAGGAGGCACAGGGAGGGGCCTGGAGCCACGGTCCCTGGCCAGGTCCGGTCTCCCGCTGCCCTGCCAGACGTTCCCAGCTTGCCATCGGAACGGAGGTGAGGACGGCAGAGGAACATTCCCCTGACCAATTACAGCTCCCTTCCCGGCTGTTGGCGGTAATCAGATTGGTACGAGAGTCCCAGACGTGCTGTGATTGGCCAGGGGAGGCCGACGCGGACCGGCAGCTGCTGCAAAAAGCGCTGCGTCAGCAGCCTTGGGGCTCAGGCCTGGCTGCAGCATACGTATGTGAGGATGCTAACATTAATATGCTAACGCTAATAAGAACACTAACACTAATATTAGCGCTAAAAATATTGCTAACTTTAATGCTAACGCAAATGTTAATGATAACGTTAACGTTAAAGCTAACGTCAACATTAATCACAATGCCCTTTTTTGCCCAATTTGAGAAAGAAGAAGCTACAGCTGTAGAGACTGAATGGCCTGTTCTAACACTGAGAATGCTGTGTGTGTGTGTGTGTGTGTGTGTCCCCACTGTGTGTGCAATTCAGAGCTGGGCCGCCTTGGTCGTTCCTCCTCCACCTCTGGGGTGAGACACGGCAACAATAACGTGCAGCGCCAAGGCAGCCTGCCCCCGCGAGAGGGGCTGAGCCAGGTGAGTGAGCCCTGCTAGCATGGGGGGGGGGGGGGTGCCATGCATTGACAAGAACCTGCTGTTTGACCCTAAAGTGTTAACGACTGGTATGAAATTTTGGCATGAAATTTATAAAAGAAAATTTATTTCTTTTATTATTTAGTTTTAACAATAGTTAAATATAAGGATTCCCACCACCCTGTTCTGCAACATGTCTAAAGAGACTTGCCACCCCCCCCCCCCCCGAACAAATACTCTCTTCTGAAAGAAACAAGCTAAGTGGAAGTTCAGCGCACATCAGGGTTCCCTCGCAGGCAGAAGTGACACGCTGCCGTTTCCGTAGTAACCTGCCACCCAGAAGCTCCCTAGGTAGCTCAGAGACACATTGTCTGCCCATTTGACCTTCCTGCATGCGCAGCCAGCGCTGTGGCAGGGTGGAGTGACACCTGGTGGTGACTATGGGCACTGCAGTCCCCGTCAAGCCAGGGCAGGTGAGGCTTAGCGGTCTGGGCCACTTGGTGACCTTAAGGCTTTTTAATTCTTATTCTTCAGAAGTTTGCATCAGTTTATCAAACTTGACATTCACTAAACATGTGAAGTAACCAAAACAGCAGTAACATTATAAAAAATGCAGCATTTTCTGTCTAAATTTTGTATATATACATCAGCTTCTGATGTTTAATTTTGTTCCTCATGTTCTGCATATTTACCCTCCTGTTGCTCTCGTGCCACCTGGCCCCTGTCCCTATCATGGTGACAGTACACAGACATCACATACTAATAGTCAATGGTCAGGGAACCAGGTGTCCCTTTGAAGACTTGTGTGCTACTGGGGGCGTTTTTGTTGACTTTGATGTCCCCTCCCCGCCATGCCATGATCAGGAATGGTGGCGTTGTTTGTTCACTCTCTGGTTTCAGTCCAATCACCAGTGATCTTATTGTGCTGCATTGTCCACCTGCCTCTCCACACGTTGGCCCCTTTGCATCTTAGCTGCTAACCCTCCCCCCCCCCCCCAAACAAATTACACCCCCACCCTGTGTTCATACTCCAAACTCTTTCTCTTACCCATAATCCTTCACTTCATTATTCTGATTAGTCTGTCGGCTGTGCCTTCATGTCCCTCTTCTTTTCTGCACCCCCCCCCCCCCCACCACCACCGGCTCCAGACCCAACCGCAAGCTGCAACACCCAGCACGCCCCCCCTTTCCCACCAACAGCAGCAGCTCCAGCTGCACCAGCAGCTCAGACTCCAGCTGCAGTACCAGCACCTAGCCCAGCTGGCGCAGTGCCAGCCTCCTGCCACCGGGGGCAGCGGCACACCACCGACCCAGGGCCAAAGGGATGGCAAGCTACTGGAGGTGATAGAGAGGAAGCGGTGCCTGTGTAAGGAGATTAAGGCACATCGGAGGCCTGACCGCAACCTGTGCAAGCAGGACAGTATGCCCATCCTACCCAGCTGGAGAAGGACACCGGAACCTCGCAAGACAGGCACCCCTCCCTGCCAACCCCCGGCCGTGCTGTGGGACACCTCCATCTGAGGCGGGGTCGGGTCCGGGGTAGGGGGCAGGGCACAAAAGGGAGCCAATGTGTGAATGAAAGGAATCGGAGTTCGGGGGGTGTGGTCAGGAGAATGAGATACGATTGGATTGTGAGCACATGACCAGGACGGGACCCTGGCACCATGGGTTGGGTACGTTTGTGGTCATTAAGCTGAAAACCCTCTCTCCAGCTGGACTGACAGAAGAGAAGACTAGGGAACGAGGGAGAGGAGAGGGAAAAGGAGGGATATAAGGAGTATGACCACAACACTGGTTTCCCGGTGCCATCTAGTGTAGGAGCTGACCAACGCGAGAGGTGGAGTTGAGGTGCTGGGGTCACAGCGGAGCTTATCGAGATGGAGGGATGGATGGAGACAGAGATGGACGGAGAGAATCGCCAAGAGCATCTCTTAGCCTGAGCCACCCATGTTCACGCCAAGAATCTGTACAATCCTACCTTGTTTTTACAACACTATCTACTCTGTATCTCCTGCTGCTATAAAAGATGGCGGATTCAGCCGAATGCCTGAAAAAGAGGGGGCGGGTGTCAAAGAGGGTCCAAAGATAATGGAGGAGGACATGCGAACTTGAAGAGGAAGCCAACAGTCTCACCTTCACCCATTCCAAATTCATCCAGCACCAGCCGATGGTGCAAGGAGTCACGTCCACTCTGTCACTCGGAGCAAGGGCTTGCATCAGCTAACCCGTCACCGACAGCCAGTCACAGCTCAGTTCCCCATCCGGTCACCCACAGCCAATCACGGCTCAGTTCCGCAGCCTGTCAGCGACAGCCAATCACGGCTCAGTTCCCCTTCCACGTTCTAGAAAGTCGCTGCTGCTCCAGCACATGGAAGAAACTTAGACTCGCATCTTGAACGCAGCCACCGATCAGCGACAAAAGAAACAAGTGCTTTTTGAACACACTTTGAATTGATTGTTTTGTACAAAATTGCCAAAAGTCTCCAGTTAGCTTAATCCTTAAGATTAAAATACCAAGCATACGCAGAAATTTCCTTTACTAGATGCAGGTTGCTATTCCTTTTTGTTTGGTTTGTGAATGATATTTAAACTTAAGTGGGAATCAATGAAAATTTATTGGGGAGGGGGGTGGTCCTAGTGTTTCTGGGTGTAAAACACTGGGGTGGGTAGTCGGGTGGGAAATATGGGGGGGAAAAGTGTAGATACTGTTTTGAGAGGATACGAAAGTCTATGGGTTTGTTTAAGCGGATATTTGACAACTAAATATAATCTTATAACGAGCAGCCGGACCACCGCAGACAGTAGCTGATTTATTGATACCGGGCACAGTGAGTGTCTTTTTCTTATGAAGGTTTTCTACTTTTGGAAATTAATCATCAGACATTTTTCGGGACGGCCGTGTTGTATTCACGGCGTTATATCCCAGTGTCTTGAGGCTGCTGGCAGACGTGACGTGTTCGCGGCTACGTTAGATCAACGTCGTGAGAACGTTACGCGCGAGCGGCCGGCGGCGCACGAGAACCGCTTCGCCACAAGGTGGGGACACTCACCATGCAGGAGCACATTACAAATATAACGTTATGTGCAAAAACCTTTTATTACTCTTTACACAGTATAATTATGTTTTTAAATGATATATTTATTTTAGCACACCAATGAAATTATTTTAGTCATATTAACTGTACAATGAAATACAGAACCAGTTAAATTATTCCACAGACAGCGTAGGCCTATTACAGAGTGTCTCGAAAATTGTTCTTTGAATTTCTATATATTGGACCCGCAAGGTATAATACAGTTCACAGATGTGACGTTTATTCAGAAATGTTTTTTGCTGGAAATTTACCTGTCCAATAACTTCCCTTAGCGTTAGAAGTAGTCAGGAATTACTCTAAGGCAATTTGCCACTCCGACTCTATAGTGTCAACACGCTGATCCGACCCCCAGTTGGACCGAACCTCTCTCACACCCAGAAATAACATATACAACCTGGTAAAAATTCCCCCCGACCAGTCAAAACCACGTGAGCGGGGTTTCATACTATTTGGACCGGTACTTTCGGCTCGATGTACTCAAATCCCTTTGTGTAACAGAAAAGATAAATATTTGTGGATCTTTCACACCACGAAACACTGAAACTGTAATGAGGGAGAATGCTGGATAAACTCCAATGAAAAGTAATGTATGTTAGAATATTTCATAGAAATATACAAGGAATATATTTAAAATATATATGCTATATGCTAAACTATATTTAAAGTATCTATTGTCTATCTATTCTTGTCACATTTATAGATCTGAGTTATGCATTTATTGTACCATATATCATAACATCCCGATGGATTAAATCGCATATTACTTTTTCAAGGGGTAATGGAGCAGATCCGTGTCGGGAGTTTGAGCCGCGGGATGGGACCGCTCTTGATAAGCTAAACTACCATCGTTGCTATAATTTTGTACCGTTTATACGCGTATTTATTTGCTATTTTAGCGGATGAATCAAGATCCCATTTAATATTTGGAGTTTTTGAATACTTGTATCTTTCACTTTGATTATCGTTAATGAAGAAATAATAATAATCTATATTATAATTATTGTTCCATATATAGATCTATTTATGGTTTTTGTCTTTTTAAGGGTTAACGTTTGGAAAGATGAAGGGTACACCTCATTAATTGTACTTAGTGAATGTGAAATGGAACCCGGAGGGAGAAACGAATACCGCGATTTATAGGCCTAGAAGTGGGCTTTCCTGGCTTACGGAGTGCAAATAATGCCAAAATGAATTATATCTCAGAAATATTATTGAAATGTGTCACAATCGGTACATAAATTCACGTAAAATGAGACGATATAATCATTTCAGTCTACTTTTATTTAGGCCTACTTAATGTCCTCAACTTAAATTAAATTACACGGAAGACCCGCCCGTTAAATCTGATCTCGCACAGGTTTACAAATCCGACAGAGTTTAAAGTCACAACATGTATGTCTAGGGTGAATAGGAATAGACTGAAATGAGCGACACAAATCTGCGTGCAGGTGAAAGGAAACGGTGGGGCGTTTTGATGAATGTATATGTGCGGACTGTATGCCCATTAACCGGGTCTGTTTACGCTCCGATTTTCCTTCCAGGGCTGATTCATTCGTGTCTAACAGTGTCTTGTTGGCCGCTATCTTTTGCTGCTTCTACCACGTTTTGTTTATTCCTAGGACCAGTCTTGTCAGAACACTGATTTTCCTGTTTGTGTACTGTATCTCTTAAATTATAGATGAAAACAACACTGTAGAACGGCTTAGAAATGGGATCGCAACAATAGCTTGCTAAGTTTTGGTGGAAATCTCAGGACGTCTCCTTAAATCGGGTCTAATAAATAGAGGTTTCATAGTCCTTCTATAAGGATGATAGGTCTCATTTAAACCAATGGCAATTTAGGGTAGGGTGCTGTCTGCCAATCAGGGCCGATCTATTGATAATAGCCTATTAATGATTGGCTACGTCCAGACTGTCCTAGGGTTTTCTTTTTTCTAAAAATGTAGGTTCGGAACTATGTTACTTTTTTATATTTATTGACGATTTTTGATAACAGAACTCAATATGTTGTTTCTCTGTGTTACATACAGTATGTATTTATAAATCAAGGCCTGCGTCCGGACCGCTTCGCGAGCCTACTGGTGTGCCCATTCGGATTTTCTCTATTATTTATATTGTTCACAATATTTTCCGGAAGTGTGAATCCAAACAAAAGTTTCTGCTTTTATCCATCTTGAGTCCCAGTCCTAGAGTGCCATATCTGTGACGTACCTGTCATGGATCCATAACTGCTGAGATATACAGGCCGTTTACGAGGCACGTGGGCACTATGACGATACGTCCGCGAGACGCGAATTAAAAAGTTATATATTTACATACAACGTGATCTGTCCGTGCCTTTGAAATCGTCGGACTTGCTCTCAGTAAATCTACCCAGGTGTTTCTGAGAGCTTATCTCAGAAAACCTGCTATACAAATGGTCAGACACATGTAGTATAAAACGTTGGTTAGTAGATGATCTTACTGGTGAACACTAGGTTTATGAACTTGTGGTCACAGTTTTGTTTGGTGGAATGGTTGGGGGGGTGGGCATGGTATTTTGAGGTCATCTTAACTGTGGGCTTTCCTGTATTTTTTGCATGAAGTTGGACTATTTGGTTGAGAATCTGTTTGCTGGATTTATGCAGTAAATCTCTGTGGTTCTTGTGGGAGAGAAAAAAAATACAAAATGATACATTAAACCGGCAGTTCTGATGGCTTATTTCTTAATGTGAACTTTAATAATCACCCTGACTCATATGGAATTCTTAAAGATGCCTTAGATATGATGATAAGATCATCAGGGTAGAACGACGATGAGCACAGGTTAGGAACTGAAATCATGCCATGGGCAGCGCCGTTCACCCGCAGAGGAGACCGGGGATTGGTCAGAGGTGCTGCTAGAGGCTTTGGGCCGCATGAAAGTATATCGTGTTGGGCTCCCGACTCAGATATATCCAATTATATTAACATTTTTATACGGACGTTTTTATGGTCTTTACAGTGCCCTCGACTCTGGTATGACATCACAAAGGCTCGGTGGACTGCTGTCAATGTAAGGGAAAAAAGAATCATGAATTATGTATTCTGATTAGAATCTACAGGTTCTCCCCCCATTAAATACAAACATTTTATATGCCGCTGGTTATTGATCATAGTCCTGGAAGTGAAAGCCTCCAGTGGCAAGCTTCAGATAATACACCAACTTAACCTGATCTTTCTCGTCCATCAGTTACACAGAGAAAGGATCTCTATGGACTGCTCAGTTGTGAAGTACTATCTGTGAGTATAAATATTACAGTGTATTCACCTGTCTCTTCTCCCTCTCCGTCCCACACATGAAGTTCAGCCCGTTGCATCATGACCCGCATCAGAGCTGCGCTTTTCACATCCGTGACAAGATCTTCCCATAACTGCGATATTTTCTTCCAGCTAACTTTGATCATTCCTGTTGTAGCATACAAAGGGCTCTATAATCCAATGGGAACATATTGGTACTACAGGCATCATAAAAGATTAATTTGGGTGAACAGGATCGATCTGACGTCGTGACGGGTGTCTGAGTTGCGGAATGTTCTAGTCCAGCGTGATGCTGTCAGCCTGTTGTACCGGCTGGTTTTTGAGTGATAAAACCTTGCAATACATTTGCAGTCCTGACTGGCTCCTGGAAATTTAAAGAGCGTTCATGCTTTGGTCCAGCGCTCATGACTAAATAAAGGCACCACATTCGTATGTTATGGCAGCGTATTAACTACATGGTGTGACGGTTTATATAATTGTTAGGGTACTAATTTGTGTCTTTTGGATTGGGGGGGCTGGATAAGTTTAGGTCTTAGCACCATCCGCTACCGGTGATCGAAATCATCCTGGGACTTTTCTGGGAAAGTGTTGCATTTGGTTCTGTCCGTGAAGATGAATGAAGTAGACGTATTTCAGTACTTAACCCTATGAAGCATATTATCTCTGAATTACTGAAATGTTTGTTAGTATGAGCTGAAATAAAGCTTTTCAAGTGAACACGCCTCTGCCTGTTGACTGTACCTGACACAAAGACCGTTTGCTTTTGTATTTCTATGTGAATGAGAAAAATCTGTCCTAAAATCCGTCTTTGTCAGCGTATGTCTGTGCGTGTGGCCCCTCTCAGTTAGCAACCTGAGAAGCCGGCAGACAGAACAGTCATAGGTTTCGGGGGGGTCGGGCTTATGAGATGAGTGTACGGGGGCGGGGCCACAGGCCTGTGCTGAATGGTGATTGGTCCACAGAGTGCCCCTCCCCATCGCTCACTGATTCAAAACATATGGTAAGATAATGATAAGGTTGGCTCCTCTGACAATATGATGGCACCTTTCATGTCCCCAACCTTAAAGAAAATCCTAGAAATCCCCCTGGGGCTCACACTGAACTCCAGGTTCTGAGTTCAACACAGACCTGAAGAGGGCTAACAGCAAGTACTGAGCAGATATAAATCACAAGGGATTCTGGGAAATGGGAGTGGCTTGTCACAGATTCCCAGCTTTTCGGTGACTATAGCAGCGACTCACAGCTAAGGGTTTAGTGTTCAGCATTTAACATTTGCCCAAATATCTTGATACTTCATGATCGCGTTACACACATGGAGCACGGAAGCCATCTTGTTTTTCGATGATCCTGCCGCATTACGGGAGGCTGATTAGTGGCATGGTAAAATATTCATGGCTGCGTTCAGGTTACGGGGCACTGGGCTGTCTCTTTCCAGAAAGGTCCCCGCCTATGTTACGCTCTCACCTGCTGGCACGAATGAAGTGATTTGCCAAGTCACCCCTGATTAGACACCGTGGTATGGATTGCCGTCAAGCCTTACTCACTGGGGCTGGTGTGGGCTGCTCCGTGGATTGATGCTGCATCATAAATTTTCCCAGAAGACCATGCTGTCCAATAGTGGCAGTGCTGTACTGCTGACAGTCCAATAGCGATCTGTCCAGTTCAGCAGGCTCTGTTCTGAAGACTGGCCTAAACAAACTGTTTGACCCAAATAAAGCCTAGAACATTTATATATTATTAATTACCCTCATTAAACTATCTGTGCGTTCTGGAAAATGTCAGCAGAATGAGCTTGATCTCTCTGATGTACCCAAGACGGCACCCATGAAGGATGCCTTGACCATTATCAATCATGAATCAACTGCTTTAAACTGAATCAACAATAATTAACGTGATCTCACAGAGATCTTTTCCGATTGGCTTATTTATTGTGTTTTAGAGGGGAAAAATATAGTACACATTACTCATATTCAGGCCTCCTTGTAACTTCGAATTCGTAAATAATGACGATGATCATGATCATGATATTAAGGCACAGGGAATACTGCAAGTCATTGATAATCAATCTCATTTCTGCTGATAAAATGCCAGTGGTCTACTGATTTTAAAAAGCACCTCAATACATTTAATAGGCACATCCTATAAAATATTTAAAAAGCTTGAAACATCTAGACCGACTCACGCTAAAGGCTCATTTTCACTTGTGCAACAGCAAAGAGATCTCATACCCCCCACCCCATTGCACACAGAGGGGTGAAATCATAACCCTCCCCCCAGTGACAGTAAATGACACTCAGATGGCCAGCCACATCAACACTTGTAAGAAACAGTATTCTAGACTGCCGCAGTCAAGTACCTCAATTGCCTCGATTCTTATCTTCACAGACCAGTTTCACTTTGTCTTGGACAGTGAGCTCCACTTGCTGGGGGAGGGAGGGGGGGGCTGTTTGGTCAGCGCTGGGTCAGAGGTTTAAATCCCACCACGTTTGTGTGTGGCCCAGATTTTGCACCCCAGGGAAGATATCCCATTGATACAGTTATTTTGGGCCCTTGTCATCATTTTATCTTTCCTCCCTTTATGATGCACCTGGCTCTGGCTCCAACCCCAATATTTTGCCTCCGACTGGGGGGTCCCCAGGTATGTAGACCTAAATGCCAGGATTGCCAAAGAAATACCGTCCCCCAAGGGACCGGCCCGCGTGAGATAATTCCCAGAGTTTTAACTCCTGCGCCATTCCTGCGTCCCTGACGGTTAGAAGCGGATAGAAGACTGATCGTGTCCAATTACAGTTGCGGTTACGCTGCAGTTGTCGGATCTGCCGTAAGGGGATGCTGCAGGCGCGCAGTACCCGCCAAGCGCATATGCGTTGACTAGCTGCAAAGCGGGGTCGAATGGGGATGGGGGGGGGCTTCCTACAGAATTGATGTATCACGCCGCTCGGTCTGTCGATGCTATGTGACAAAGTAAATACTGCATTTCACGGGGCCTCCTATCGAAACTGTTATTTAACTATCATTCTGGTGCAAACACTTTTATGCAGTTTTTCGCGTGAATGTTTTGTCTGCCTCTACTGAATACATAGAAAAAAAAATTTTTAAATAATAAAACGGCACATCAAACAATTAGTTTTAATGTTTAAAAATTCTTTGCACTGCCACTAAAAACAAGTGTACGAGTAAGTACTTTATTACGCGAACTGGGATTTTTTTTGTGTGCTATTCTTATATTTTGGTATACCCAGTCTCACCTTGCTAAAAGGCGAACGTTTCATCGACCGATGTACTCTGCAACATCAATTATCGAGATAGACAGTTAAACTTTACGGCAGATAAAGTAATTTCCTTTGATGCTGTTAATCAACAGCGAAACGAGAAAAGATAATATCGATGCTCGCTATACAAGAATGTAAGCGCCGTGTTTGGATGAATCCTTCATATTTGTGGGGATCACAATGCGGCGAAATAACACGTGGAGTTGAGGTTCATACATTAATTTATTGGCTGGAAAATGGAAAGCGCGCGGGGGGGATTTCCTGGCTTCTGTCGGATTGGTGTGTGTGTGTGTGTGTGAGAGAGAGAGAGAGAGAGAGAGAGAGAGAAGGGAAGAGAGGGAGAGAGAGACAGATAGAAAGAGAGAGAGCGGGGGCGGGGGCGAACAAAGGCTGGGTTTAAAAGCCGGAGACTATTTTACTGCAATTTCAGTCTGTATATAATTGTATCAGTAACCCAGGGGTTTAAAGCATCTTTGTGTCTTGGAGAAAGTACCGCTACTCAACCTTTTAGTGCACTAGTTCGCAGAGGCCAGACAAACGTGTCACTTTAGTACTAGGGTTTAATTAAAGCTGCTCGGATTACGCACGTCGCGTTTTGCACTGAACTTGTCTCCTCGTAGACAGAGATGGCAAAGGATGGGGAAAAGAGGACGTGCGGTGGCGTCCTGGACTTCTTTTGGAACCCACGGACGCACGAGTTTCTGGGCCGGACGGCGAGCAGTTGGGGTGAGTCGGGGGGGCCGGGGACCCCTGTCTTGCGTCGTGATCACCGACAGCATTACGCATCCGGGGGCGCTTACGGTGCACTTTGGTTGCACTGAAATGTGAGGGCATATGACGTTTGTACAGCAGGTGTGACTTACTTAATTTCAAAAATAAAAACTGAAGTCTTTTTTGTTTGTTTGTTAAGTGGCGCAATCGATTGTAATATTTAGATCTATGGATGCGTAGCGGACGGATCGCGCTGTCCAGAGTCAGTGCGGTGCAACTCCGGATAGCTGTGTTTGCAGTCCAGTAGTGATCGAAGACCTCCACTGGGGAACGGGCAACAGCCGGCAAATGCTGCCGGTGCACTCCTGTTGTTAAATTATTTAGGGGTTCACTGTACGCAATGCGTCTTCTTTTACGGAGAGTTTAGTAAGCGTATTTTTAATGCACAATGTCATAAACTAGCTACATTCCTGGGTTG
Source organism: Stomatorhinus walkeri (assembly GCA_026784285.1). Lineage (NCBI taxonomy): Eukaryota > Metazoa > Chordata > Actinopteri > Osteoglossiformes > Mormyridae > Stomatorhinus > Stomatorhinus walkeri. The sequence goes on from JAODUD010000063.1 coordinate 3,573,572, forward strand.
GATCCAAAATACAGCCGGCGCTCAGCACGTGATTTGTGGAAATTAAAATTCCGCCGGCAAATTGTGCCGTTATCCTCCTGTTGAAGAAAAATATACCTGCAAGAAAAGCCACACAAGTCTGTACGCATAATTCAGAAAAAAACTCCGATGGTCACCACGCGCACAATCTTACATGATACCAATGGGGACATTTGTGAGGATTTCTCAAGAAGTATATCGTCGGGGTCCATTTTCATTTGGACGCCATTTGAAATATAAAATACGGAAATGTTATCACTATTTGCTTCTTAACTATCAGCTCTAAGACTTCAATTTACTCCATACACCGCGTGTATGACAATTGAGGAAGAACATAGCAAAAATCATATTTTCGCTACTTGAAGCTTTTACCCAGTGTTATCATCAATAATGTGCACCCTGTATGACATGGAAAGCAAGCAACAGCGCTTCTGGTTCCGTTCGGCCTGTATATCCCGCTTTGTTGAATTTAATTATCGAATCAATGTGTACCTTTTATAGCAGCGCGACAATTATAATGACATTGGCGCGCTTAATCCGATTTAATCCGACAGGGGAATTTTACTTTTATAACCACAACCTCTGCTCCAGGTTCGTAAATGTAATTCGGTTTTAATCCGCATCTAAGGATCCTAGAGTTTGGGGGGTCCCTCTTCAAGCAGCCAGCTCTCAATATATCACTAAATCTTACCATATTTCCCTGGCTCTCGGCGACATTAAATCAACTAGACAACATGAAAATATCATTATCCTGAAATAGCCTTGATTTATTACACTTGTAACATCCGAATTAAGGTGCACGAAGCCGTTTCGTGAATGTGGTCACCATTAATAGCGTGCAAAATCGCCTTAAGACAAATGAGCAGAGTGCAGTCGCGTGTGGATAGCAGCTCATTTATCTGCTACATGTGACAGGAATAGCTGCTTATAAATGATTTGCATACGTTTGTGGATGAGTAACAGTGAAAAGTGTGACAGGATCGTTTTCGACAATAAAACGCGAGATTTGTTCGTAATTGTTATGAATTATGTATGGGTGGTGGGATAATTGGATGTGGAAGTGCATTAGAGAGGAGGACCCGGCGAGATGAAGGGGTAGCGGTGCAAATGTTGCCCCCCCGTTTGAAGAGGGTGTTGAAAGGACCCGTCCCCGTCAGCGCGTGCGGATCCGCGTGCGCTCGAACTCTGAACATCTAGCACAGCGTTTCCACGCGCGTAACGCGAGGAGCACAGAGATAATTGTATCAGTCTCTCTATTTTCAGATCACTTCTAACCGACTTACAACCACATGCTGATTCGCATTCTCGTGTGTTCCCCGTATCAAGCAGTCTGTGGTCAACTTCTTGCTGACAGAAAGGATATTGACAGGACATAACAGACACGGATAGGATTATAGAAAAAAAAACACCGGTAACGATCTATTTGAACACAAGACTATAGGATATTTAGTTAAACAAGCAAAGCTGCATAAACAAATCCGTCAGAAGGGACACTTCTGATATTCGCCACAGTAAAACCGAGTCAGTGGAAAGGAGGACAGGCTTGGAAGGGGAATTGGAAAGACTGTTGATTGCTCTGGAGTAAGTTTGCTCACTCCCTGCTCGGAGGACCACTGTCCTGGATAAGCCTGGCTCGTTAAAGCTCGTTAATTAGGCTATTTCTGAAACGGGAAGCCCGATTTCCGTGCGTTCCCTGAGCTTTTGATGCCGCAAAGCTTCGCTAATGTTCCTGTTTTAACGAGCGTCCAGAACCCTTCCTGGGGATAAAGTAACCTTGGTCGTGCTGCGTTCTCCAGTGTCACCTTAGTGGGAGGGACCTTCAGAGACACTGAACCAAAAAAGGCAGATTTTCCAATTGATTTAGCTTTTTATAGAATAAGTGATTAGCCAACAACTTGGTGACAGGAGTTAAGGCTCAATTTCGGAGGATGTAAGGAGAGGGGGAGGAGCATGTTTATCGATTGGATATTGACAGCAGTGGCAGCCAATCCCTGAGCACAATGGAGTGTGACACGCCCGTCCCCACAGCCCAACAGTCTTGTTAAGCTGTCTAGTTTAAGAATGCGATTCCATCTCGGGGCATTTTTCGACGCGATTATCACATAATGACCATGATTGATCTCATCACTATACTTCTATTCCCCGGTGGCTCCAGAATGGTCCCTGAGTGACAAGAGGCCAAAAAAATTTGTAACAATCGGATTGGTCATGGTTGGGGCCAATCATGGGTTTAGTCTAGTACACTGTAATTGCATCACAGATAACGCTCTCGTTCAGGCATATTTATGAACTGCTTGTATGATATTCTCCATTACCTGGTGACCTTTCACATCCAACTACATCTATGAGTAACTGACTTGCAGAATCAGGGGATTCGTTATTATTAGTAAATGTGCGATTGAATCCTGTCTGGAAAAACTGGAGCATTTTGATATTGCTTATACCTTTTGTGGTACGGAAGCCGTTATATTTGTTGGAGTGGGACAGTTTCATATCCAGGTTATCTTCTGGTGTCATGGAGACTGGGTTAGATCAGACTGGGACAAGGGTTGTAGTCTGTCTATACAACCTTGGGCTATATTTTGGCAGCAGTTTCTCACCTGTCTTACATTCCGTACATGTAAATTCTGAATTGTCTTTCTTTTCAACAAATATTTGTGTCCATGACATTCTAATAGTTATTGTTAGTGTGACTTTGATTAAATTTTAATTTGTCAGGCATACAAATCATTCATCCTATTTTAAAAGTGTGATGACAGGTTCATGCTGTCCTGTTCCATGCTTCATAAGATTATATCGGATCTTTTTTGTGACTTCGATTGAAGCACTTGTGAGTACTTTTTGCATAAATCCAATACTTGTACTGTGTTGTATGCTTTGTGTTCACAATATTATTTGTAAACATAGCAGGTTCTAGATATATGTTATGCGCTGCAGGTATAATGCCAGAGAATGAATCACCTCCTGAATTTTCACAACTCTGACCCTAAATTAAATGTTACTTTGCACCTATTTTTGGACACATGTTCCACTAAAATGAGATATTCTGTAACCCATGATGGATCTAGCTCACTGGATTTAGCAGTGCAAGACAGGGAATGAATTAAATATTCAAATCCCACTTAAATGACGTGAGAGTTGCAAATGGAAGCTGTAACAGGGAGGCAGAGAGATGGAGAGCCAGAAAGACTTGTGGAAGGGATTCGTCAGTGTTTTAGGTTAAAACTTGGGTACTTAGTTCACATTGTTTAGGTATTTAGGTACTTAGTTCACATTGTTTAGGTATTTAGGTACTTAGTTCACAATGTTTAGGTATTTAGGTACTTAGTTCACATTGTTTAGGTATTTAGGTACTTAGTTCACATTGGCCTTGCAGGACCGACATGTTGTTGGTTACATGAAAACTAACAAGTGATCTATTGATTCTACTAAACCCCGCAATCTTAGCCAATCCCTTTCCCCTATTACATCTTACCCCTCTCTGGATTGATCATTTTGAAATGAACCAGATCTGGAGGGCTATTCCATGAAGCATTCCTACTGGACAGTCATGATTTCGATTTTAAATTAACCCAGATAACTGAGAAATCTTGATTTGTGAAACACCCCCTAGGATTTCCAAGTTAGCTGGATAACTTAAGCCAAATGTGAAGACTGCCCAATAGGAAGAGAGTTAAGTGATATCCCCATTCTACAATCCTTACATTTGGCTTAAATTACCTGCTTAATGAAGAAATCTTGCTTTGTGGAATACCTACCAGGCCTTTGAGCAACAGCCCATGTGTCTTTGCATTCTGTTACCAGGCCACGTGTCCGTGCATCGCGTTTGAGCACGCATTTGTGGTGCTTAAGAGTATTCGCTTTGTTGTATGCATACTCCTTCAGGCACACCACCTGAATATACCGTAATTTAATTCCGCCTGAATTATTTTATCCAGAGAAATGTAATTAATACGTTAACCTCGTATATACAGAAAAAAACAATTGTACTGGGTTCGTCTATCAGAGGAACATTAGTAGGACAACCCTGGAACCATTTAGATTTAACCCCCTACTGATTTACACAGTCACGAATAAACTCACGCATAATCGCACGTTTATGAATACCAGTTTAATTAGCGCATTCAAATATATTATTCTGTAATCTGAACTGGAAGCGAAGGAAAGAAAACGGAAAGAATATGGAAAGACCGGCGAGAGAGATTGGAGCTTTAGGAGAAGAGTGGATTAGGGCTTTACTGCGTCTGTCTTGACGTATGGCGAGTGGCGTGATGGTTGCAGTGAGAGAACTGAAGGGTTATGGGACACGGCTAAGGAAACAATACACTCCATATGTCGTAATTTACATTTAAATTTACATCCGCTCGGATATTTTAAGGGTCGTGTTAAGATGCGTTTTTGGACTGTCATTTAAATCTTGCCGTTATATAGGTTTATATATAATTTAAATATAGGTTTGGATATTTGGGGAATTTTCAGTAAAGTGCTTTCTCCATTGGTACGACAGACGTCGCATTTCTGGTGCGCGCGGGACCACAAATGCAATTTCGCTCTGCCAACTGGTGCGCCACCTGTTATACCCTCTGCACGAGTGGCTGCCCCCTGACGCCATGTCCACCCCCTTTTCTGGATATACAGCGTCCAAATACATCCACCTTATGTGTACGATTATTTTTGCAGAAATTGCTTTTAACTTTTATAACGCTTATTGTCTCTAGCTCCGTCCATCGCCTAATTATTTGGAAGACGACCAATGCATTATGTGAACCCAGGACTTACATGTGTAACATTCATGGTACCGTATTACTGTTTGCCGAGAGAATTTGTAAATATATATTGTCTCTTGGATCAGGTAGACACATTGGCAGCAAAAGCAGGTTAAGGATTACTGGGCAAAAACGTCAAATAAGCACGCAGGAAATTACCACGACATAAACAGTGAAATGAGATCGTATAGCCTACTTAGGCTATAGGCGAGGTTTTAAAAATTATTTCATACTGGCATCACCGAAAGCTTTTCCCATCATTATTTGATTATTAACCTCTTTGTACTGTAACACGTGATCGTATTGCTTCGATCGTACGTTTTATTGTTTATAATCTTTGTTAATATATATAATACCGGATTAGTTACAGGTCTCTTCCCGCAGTGCGTTTAATTTTGTATAGCAATGATTCACCAATTAAAATCAATCACGGTTGAGTCAGCAGTGTTTGTACCTCACTTTCATCAGGAAAACCACGAATTTACACCCTGGCTCCAAATGAATTGTTTTGTGGTGTCGGCATGAACGTTTTTTTGTGTGCTGCTGGTATCCGCAGGCGTTCCATTATGGCCAGATTGTTCCCTTTCGGTTGATTTTGACTACCAGTGGGTCCCTGATGCCATTTACGATAATTTTATCCCATCTTGCATTTACAGAAACCGTTCGATTATAAACACCTTGTTTTGTACTTTAAGCCAAATTCATTGACCGCCATAACCCGACAGTGCTGCGTTGGGGATTACTGAGCAGTGACTTACTCTGGCCGTCTCCACCCCGCCAGGTCTCATTATTCTCTTCTACCTGGCTTTCTACGTCTTCCTGGCGGGGCTCTTCGTACTCACCATATATGTGATGATGCAGACGCTGGATGACTACAAGCCGACGTACCAGGACAGGCTGGCCACGCCGGGTAAAACACGCACTTTCCATTCCATTTCTGCTTCGAAAGTAATACATTAAAAGTCAAAATTGTAAAAAAGAAAATTTGGGGATAACTATATATCCCTTGAGACGTAACATCAACTTGACGGAAGCCAGTGGTGGAGGAAGTACTGAAACTTAGTACTTAAGTAAAAGTACAAATATCCTGCAAAATATCTACTCAAGTAAAAGTAGACGTGCTACATCAATAATCTTGCTTAAGTGAAAGTACTAAGTACTTACTTTTAAATGTACTTTAAAGTATTTTTTAAGTAAAAGTACTCATACAATGGTTTGTCTCAAGGTCTGAGGTGTGCCATTTTGTAAAAGAATAGTAGATATACTGACTTATGGCTCTACCGCTGTCAATGCTCGTAATAATTACAAGCAACTAAACAGTATATGTGTATTGGAAAGTTTGGTGTGCTCATTGTGTATGCAATACTCTGTGTATCCTAACTTAGAATTATGTGGATGACAAGTTATCTACTAAGTATCACCCACTAATATACCATTAAGATAAACCAATCAGGACATGATATATCTTTAAATCATTTATATACTTGCAAAACTATTCAACACATTTGTTATGTGCAGTAAAAGGGAAACACAACAGTAACCAAACACTAG
>JAODUD010000063.1:3584255-3599381 GCA_026784285.1 Stomatorhinus walkeri
CCCCCCCCCCCCCCCCCCCCCCCCCCCCCCCCCCCCCCAACTACAGGCACTAATGGCAACAGGGTGACAGCGGCCTCCCATAGGCTGACAGAAAAAAAATATAGAAAATAGAAATGTTCTCTCTCCCCACATCCCAGGTAAACTACTCCCAGCCCCTGGTTGCGGTGAAGTTTCTCAACGTCTCCTATGACGCCGACATCAATGTCGAGTGCAAGATAAACGCCAACAACATTGCGCCCCCGAGTGAAAGGGACAAGTTCGCCGGACGGGTGGCGTTCAAGCTCAGAATCAACACCAAAGTCTAACCGGGTGCACACTGAGATACTCCCCCCCCACATGCACACACACTTGCATACTGTACACAGAACCAGGTACCAGCAATAGCACCCACTAGCAGATTTTACAAAAAAAATGGAAATTTGGGGATGATTTTTTTTCCCCAGTCACCTGATGTGCCGCTGCGAACGTGTCTGAATGCAGGCGTTGTTGCAGTGGCATGAAGGTGAAGCCCCAACTCTATGCTGTTTCTATCCTCCCCCATTACAACATCGCCCCCTAAAGTCAAGTCCTTATACGTCACTAAATTTAACTAGGAACATTCTGTTATGATTACGATTTCTGCAAAATGAGACCCCGCCCCCCAACTAGCAAAGAATAGCAGAAAATAAGATTGGGGGTGTTCTGCTACTTGTTGAGGCTCCGATGCGGTGCCTCCGTGTATCTGATTACCTGCTTCAACCTCTTTGAAATGTTTATACTGCATGTCTGGCTCGGAAAGATTATATATATATTTTCAATCTGAATAGTCCCACAGGAACTGAATGATTTTGCTTCTCTGAAGCCTCCGCGAACCCTGACTGCACCGGAACACCACACTTGATCCTCCTATGCACGTTGCTCCATGTTGAACATGTGTTGATTGCTTGACCGTATGTGAATAGTTTTCTGTGCTCATCGTTTCCTCCTGCCTGGCAGCTCTAGGGTATTGACCTGAGGAAGGGGGGCTCAGCCTCATCTGCGACTGACTGAAAGATCTAGCCCCACCCACCCTCATTATTTGTCCTGTAGTAGCTTGTTCCCTCATGTGTTCCGTGTCGCAGAATGATGATGTCAGCAGTCCCTTTGCTGTAGAGCTGAGCTTTCGGGACTGTGATATAGATGTAACGCTTGCTGGAAAGGGGCGTAGGTGTTGGTTTCTGTGGTTGCAGGTGTGTGTTACCCCTGAGAGCCAGGATCCAGGCTTCTGTAACACCGGCCCTGGGTCTGACCAACTGTTTGTCACTTTAAACTTAACTGTCCACCACCACGTGTGAGTCCTGGACCACATCATTGGTTGATTTAAGAGTGGATCAAGGTCTTCTTTAATGTTCAATCGACTCAGACACACGGTCAACTTTACCACATTGTTTTTGTGGGGATGAGGTGGGGGAGAACAAGGAAAAATATTGCATCTCTGATCTGGGTTATTAAGTGAGGGCGGCAGGGGTCACAACAATTTACCCTCCCCCCTAAAAATCTTCATGATAGCAATAAAAATGTTGATGGCTGGTGTTGAAAGAATCATTTATTAGCATAATCGATTATTAAATAGATAAACATTTTGCCGTGTTTCATATCCAACGAGACATTTGCGGGACAAACTTGTGCAAGAGATTAAGAGGCTTATTCATATTCATACATGCATACGTACATTAATTAGATATTTAATTGATACTTGAACTGTTTTAACCGCTTAAATTCACCATGTTTCCTGTTTGTTCTAGCAGACCGTTGTCAGGGCTGCCAGGGTTAAGCCCAGTCCCTTGGGAGCGGTCGTCATGGTTACAGTTATGGCACTGCGACGCCTCCAGCCAATTGCATACGAGCTGAGGAATATCACGCTGAGCCGCGTGGGCGTTGCTTGGATGCTACTTCTTCTGCCCACCTCCCATCTCCTTCCCGATTGGGCGTTTTCGCCTGTCAATGACTTGCATGTTTCCGGTTCATTTCTGTATGACGTAGCGTGGCGCTGCTCCCTTCTGGCTAGTTTTGCACGCCTACGGGCTGCCGTTTGCCATGGGAGGGGGGGGGGGATCTGCTGATTTGCTGAAGGAGCAGCCTGAGCGCGTGGGTCGTTAAGATCTAAGCTCTTGTCTTTGTCCATTCCCGTATTAGTTCCATCTTTTTCCATTCTCCGCTAATCCCCCAACCTGGTGTTCTAATCCAGATCACTTGTTTTGCACGTCCTTACCCCCCAGCCGATGTCTTTTGCTTCTCCTCAATAATCCCTCGTTCTTCTCGCATAAATTTGCCTCTATTACGCTCTGTCTCAGTCATATTTTGCAGACATACTCCGGCCGTCTGTAACAGTCTGTCCCCTTGTCTAAAAACTGTCGCATTCTGCCCTGTAGACGGACGCATACACGTTTATATTCGCAAGTCTTTTCTAAAAACCTGTAATACACTTATACCCACTGAAAAATCAAACAAGCGCTTATGATAATGAGATCAAGGACTATTATGTCTTTTGTTACTTAATTTGGTGTGAGACACATTTTCTTTCACGTTTCTCTCTGATCTAGATTAATTGTTACGGTCTGAACGATATTGAAATAACTGATGTATCATTTGTCTACACAAACGATATTCATATACGTACCTGTGTTTCTTGATTGTATTGATCTCTTATTGAGTTTTTACATTTTTATTTATATGAGCAAGTGTTTTCATTTACAAACTCCGATTTCATTTACAAACTCCAGATTTCTTAATTGTGTGAACTTAATGTCTTTTTCTTATTTCTCGTTTATTCTTCCGACTCTGTTGCGTAGTGAATTGGTTTGTATAAATACAAACACTAACCGGGAACATAATTACAGACTAACCAAGTTGCTGAAGGTTTAAGGTTATGGCTGAGGTTTGGGTTTACGGTAATCCCCTGCTTGTCTCTCCGACGGTTTCCGTTAAACGCCCTTTGCTGGGCTAAATGCACGTATTGTTTTTGCCCACGTTAACTTCCATATTATCAAGAAGCGAAGTACTTTGCAAGCAATTTAATTCGGATGTGATCTAAAGCAATATACATACTAATATTTCTCCTAAGGCTGTACATATATTGGTGGTTGCAATATAATATGAGATTAAATAAGAGATACAGACATATGATATATAGGCCTACACTTTTTTGCCAACACGCAAAAACATTTACAGTAATTTTTTATTCTTGTTTAATTTTAAAGAGCTTATTATACTTATGGCAAGTACTATACTAGTTGACGGGTATGTAGGTGTTGACCAGTGCTGATAATGTATTAACTACTCTCAATACTTGAAAGGTACGCAGATATCAGATTACCAAATATTCACTAGTCTTTTGTTTTTATTTCTTTATTGCTATTTATCACGATTTTGGACGCTGCTTGTTGAGTTTTGCGAGCCATTCCCAACTTATCATAAAATGTCTCGTTATGGGTTTTACATTTGTTTGTGTTATTTAAATGAAAGTTACGGATGATTTTGGCTTGATTAATACTAGCCTCTTCAAGCTATAACTGTGTCACGAATTTAGTGTTTTTTACGTTGCGCGTCAAATCATAATAATTTCTACCAATCTGCAGGAAATATACCCAATGACCCAACTTTTGCAATGCACAATTTCTAACTTGACAGAAATGCTTTGCGCAAACAGTCATCGATCTTTAAAAATTTAACCTAGATAAATATTTTGAGAAACTTCTTAACCGAAGCCGGTTTAAATTTTTTCCATGTTGCTATATGTTTGTTTTTGTATTATCATGTGTATATTAATTTTCATTGCTTGTGTCCACTGTAAAGATGATGCTAGACAAACCAATAAAATATTTTTTAAATGACATACATTTTTAAAAGGATATGATATTAATTCGGTATTGAGATTAGTCTGTTGAGCCTGGTTTTATGGCTGCTGCTCGGTTGTCACCGAGATAGATGGCGCTCGATGAAGAAACTCAATTGCAAATCACCTCGCTTAAAAAAATGCCTGATAGATGAGCAATGCCGAAAGCAATTTTCAGCAAAATGTTATTAAAGACTTTGACTTGACTACACCCCTTATTCTCGTGTGTGAAGTTGCTATGGGACGTGTGTGATACCGAGCAGGGGCGGGAGGGTGTTCCGAGGGGGGGTGTGTTAGAGCTTAATTACTCTGAGGGGCTGAAGAGAATAATGAATGAGAGGGAGATTGGAATGATAGGAGTCAGGAGATGGATGGATGGATGGATGGATGTGGAGAGTCTGTGCATAGGAGTGTACCCTGAGGTTGGCTGCAGAGTAACTATACAACGTTCTTACAAAACACAAATCCCAATGAAAAAAACTGCCTTAAAAGGAACTAGTTTCTGTCTCTTTCCACCAGTGAATCAACAAAAACAAGACCAGACATTCCACAAGTAATTTCACCTAGATCGCAGGCATTAAGCTACACCAGGAGATAATTAATTATAACTCACATTAAACCCGTTAAACGTTAAATATTCACACGGTAGGTTACATCTTCTTACACATGAATCACGAAATATTTGGCTCTCTGTATAGTCGATTAGTAGTTCAATGTTCAGTGCTTAAACATCCCCTGAGACATTCAGGTCTCTCGGGGCCTGTTTGATTGGCACCTCTCCCGGAGTCGCAATCAGGAATCCTGACACTCCACCCCACTCCTACCCCACCCTGCCGCGAGCCCAGCAGCCTCGAGTCAGCTCTTCCGGAACATCCATCACCGTAGCCCCCTTCACGCTGACGGACATTTCGGTCCGTAGATGACAGTTATGGAGAGACTGGGTTGCTCATTTCTGACCTTCACCATGGGGGTCTCTCCTGGGGAGAGGAAATGCAATGTAAGTGTGTAAAGGACATGGAGAGAGGGAGACAGTGGAAGTAACTGGAGAGAGGGAGGGATGACGTAGAATTAGAGGCACTTGAGTGTTTGAAATAGTCAGATCAAGAGGCCTATCCAGTAGATGTAAAATAGACCAAACACACACCAACTCGTTAGCATATTCACTCATGAAGCATAGACATGCTCCTGGTGCATGAATGTGACACAGCTGGCAGGTTTATGCCATGTAAAATCACTCTTATACTCCTACACAATAGTATTTTATTCGTTGTCCACCTACTGATTCAGATACATGATCCAAAATTGATACATGAATACAAAATCACAAGCGAATGACCCAAGGTCGACACCCCCAGGAGACAAAAGTACGGACCATTAATATCAAGCCCTTAAGAGTCTCACAATGCCAATTTACCCCACCACTAGGAGTCGTGCCATTACGTTATTCTCACTAATTATATTGGTGCGCAGTCCTACATTTTGTCAACTAAAAAGGTCAAAACACATTTATTGAAGGAATTTACATGATTTTTTTTTTCAAAAAATGTAACATCTGGACTCCTGAGTTGTGAAGCAGTTACTTTTTGGTAAGGAGTCTTCATCTGTGTGGACCGCTAACCCTGTTCCCAGTTTGGGGAGCTCCCTCTTCACATCTCTAGGGCAGATCCAGCATGCCATGTTCCTCGAGGGCTACTTCTGTCCTGGTATACACCTCTGTGATGGCCCTAACCACTTTGTTCAGCACAAGTGTCGCCCCCTGCTGGTTCTGCACACACACCAGCCTGAAGAAGTAGCTCCTATCCGGTATAGCGATGAAGGCCAGCTCGGCGGCGCGGCGCACCAGCCAGGTGTGGTGCCGAGACAGACTCTCTTGGTAGGCCTCACGGCACAGGTCCGAGGGACTCCGCGCGTGGCCCCCAGGGGGTGGGCTCTCTCCCAGCTTCTGCAGAAAGAGGCGGAGCCAGAGCAGAGCGCGGTGGAGCCGAAGGAGAGTTCTGCAGCCTGAGGATGTAAGCTGGCGGAAGTCCACCAGGCCGATCTGCAGCTCTGCAGTTATCATGGAGCGCACCGAGTGGTACGACCCTTCGTCTTTCTGAAGCTCCCTTGTAGGAGCCCCACTACCTAAACACCTGGCCCCCTGGCCGCAGCCCCCCCGGCTCTCCATGTCCTGCTGGGCCAGCTTACGGATGAGGCCGGTTTTTTCCTTAATCTCCTGGGATATCAGCCCCACCATTGGGCCCAGGGCGTTCAGGAACCTGCAGGGGGGACATGGGAGGTGTCAGAGAGTAATGGAAGCAGCCTTAAATGAACATGACAAATCCAGCAGGCAGAAAGCACATCCGCTGGGTGTGAAAAATGTCAAGGTGAACTGATCCCGAATCAATGAGAGCTGATAAAGGGATCCAGGATAAGGCGCTTTCATCATCACCGTGCGACGTTGCGATAGGAAGGCGTTATCGCATAGCAGAATGTAATTCATGATTAATATGGCTTATTTGGAGTAGCTTTTACTTTTGATGGGCAGCCCTCATAGATTTACTGAGTATGCAATGCAATGATTTTCATTTAATAGTGCCGCGCGTATAAGAAGATAATTGGTAAAACATGGAACTGTTTCTGAATTTTCATGTTGCCTCCAGTTGTTTTTGGATATTCTTGTCAGCCCAAATATTCAGTAAACACTGCACCTCTGCCATAGACCAAAGTGATTCCTGTACCGTTTACCCAATCCGTTCCTTCCGGCTCCGGTTCGTGTATAGTGTACATGTGCGAATGCGTGTGTCAGTCACATCTCTGACATTATGTGTTCTGTATTCGAGCAAGGTTAGTGATCACACCCCCGACTGTGACTCAGCTCTACTTGGGCCCCCCCTTCAAACGGGCATGGTCAAATGAATCGGACTTTGGGGTCAAACATGCTTGGGCACGGTACAGATAGCCTAGTGTGGGTATATGCCCTAAGGTAGACGCTCCTCATTTTTAAGGCGCCCGGGGCCCTTACTTGATGAGCTCATCCCAGCTGGAGAGGTATGGCTGCATCAGGATGTCGGTACCGGGGTCCAAAGCAGTGCGGAGGTGGGACTCTAGCTGGGACACTTGGAAATCCTGACCAGGACACTCACGCAGAAACAAGCCGTCAATGACCTCCTCATCACTGCTGTCATCGGACGTGTTCAGACCCCCAGGCTGGTGTGAGGGACAGAGTGATGTCATTATCTTGCTAGGCACCTGTCAGTTACCTGAACTCCGAAATTCCGAGTTGAGTGACATCACGTCCGACAATCTCCCGTTCGAGCTACCGCATCTCGGAACAATCATGGCCGCCTCCATGAAGACGCTGCTGTGTGTTGTTGCTTTATATTTTACCAGATTTCGAGTGATATTGTTTTTCCGAGAGACAAACAAACAAAAAACACGAACTAGTCAAACCACATTAAAAGCTCTATAAAATATTTTAGCACATTCGTAGCGATATTCTTTTATCGAAAGGCAAACAAACTACAATTAAACCAAAGACGCTAACAAGTCTGGTAAAAATATGATACTGCATGATAGGATACTGTTTACGGTCATGATATGGTATTCTCTAAATCGCACACATGCAATTACATTTATAACTATGAATACATTTTAATACATTTTACAAAATAAACATATTTAAAAGTTAATAAAATAGAATTACTGTTGAGTGTGTAAAACGCCATGTTGAAATTATGTCATAGAGGCAATTCGGACAACAAAATCTTGTCTAACATCAACATCATAAAAGAGGCGTGTCTCTGACGGGAAATGACGTGTTTCGTGACGTTTTCATCCGAGTTCCGACTTGGAGAGAAATTATCGAACGCACCATTAGTCATTAAATCAACAGTGACATCACTTCCTTGTCATTTCCTCACTTCCTGTGTGTCTCCATTACCTGCTTCTTCTCTAGATCCGGCCCATTTCCGTCCCCTTTTCTTACTTTGTTAGGCCACTTGTAGAAACACTTTATATATGATATATATGATAATTATGGGCCTATCTGTCTTTATTTGATTCGCCGGTGTTCAGCGTCCGTTTCAGATGGCTACATGCTTTCTGCTGACCTGATCTAGATTCTGTTTATATTCTAGAATGTTCTAGGCTGTAGTGTCCCTGTTGGCTGTTAGCCATTAGCCATCAGCGTGGATGAGAGGTGCTGTGGAGGTTTATGGGTCACCCTTACCGTTTGTATTTGGGTGTGTTCCTTTGGGCAAGGGCGCCAGAAATCCTGCAAGTTCCCCTCTGCGGAGGGCAACGGAAAATGGGAAAGATAGAAAGAGAGATTTAATGTGTTTTTATCCAAAATTGATAATTAGCCTTTACTGTCAGAGTAGCTGGTTTATCTGGTGCCAGAGCATAAGAGCTTCATAAACGAGTGGTAACCAGTGCAGAGATCAAACACACAAAGAGCGAACAAGTGAGTGAGACCAGAACAGCGCCCATGTGTGGTGTCAACCCCCCCCCACCCCACAACACTTGGAAAGGGCATTCAGTAAGGGCTGCGAGGGTTGTTTTGAGTGAAGGACGAGACAAGGAACAAGAAAGGCACAGACGGCAGGGGGCATGGAACCAAAGAAGCCCAAAACACAGGGATGTGGGTTTGTTACCCAGAAGGATCCCTACTTTCCAATGTGGAAAAGTCCTCCGAACATTAAACACCCAGCTTTGCAGTTGTGGTGGAAACGTTGCACTTTTTAACTGATCTGTTACACGGCTTGGTGTACAGGGGCCCCGTTCCTGGTGAGGCGGACGCAAATTTGTGTGTTCCAGAGTAACTCTAGTCACCGCCAGAATCCTATGGAATGGCGTGAGACAGCCGCTAAAACAGGGCTGCAGGACTACCCGACAGACCACAAGGAACACGATTCAGGAAGGGGTCCCGGGTGGGTGCACACTCACGGAGCCACATGGAGCCCAGGAAGACGATCACAAACAGGACAGCCACACCGGCCCGGCCGCCCACGCCCATGCTGACTCCTCGTCACGGCCCTCCACTCGTTCACCAGCCCTATCCGTCCATCTTCCACCTCTCTGTCTCTCTCTCAGCCCTCTCTTCTCCTCAAGGTCACTTCCTGCTCAGAAATCCAAACCAGTCTCAGAACCTTCCGGGATATTCCTGAGTTATTCCCAGCTGGGCTCAGCTGCGTCTCCCTTCTCCGTGTCTCCGTCTCTCCTCATGTCCCCCTCTCCTCCTGGCCTCTGTCTCTTGCCGTTTCTCCTCCTCTTGTTCCCATCCCCTCTTTATTGCTTGGTTCCAGAGTCCAGAGATTAGCTCCGGTCAGCCATATATGGCGGCGGTGTGACCGAGAGTGACCTCCTCTCAAACTCCCAAGTCCCCCATGAACAGCTGAATCTCCTCCTTCCTTTATACCACACTATCTTGTCATTTTTAGGCTACTCTGTAGTTCATCTGGTAGGTCTGTCTTCAGCTTGGACTTGAGACACCAACACGACCACGGTGTTTTTGTGTACGGCTGGCTGACATGACACGTGAGCCGCACGTGTTCAGATCCTCCACCGTTCCTGTCCTCCTGGTCAAAAGGCGCTGGGATATCAGGGCGCTGATGCTGTACAGCAGGTTTGGAGAAAAATAAAGATCGCCATGGTTGTGGCGCATGGGCACCTTTAGGTTGTTGTATGGCGCTATATAAATAAAATTTGATTTGATTTGGTGAAATATTTTTAACTGGCTTAAGTCCCTGTTGCTGTCAATGTCTTAGTAACCATGTTAAAATGTTAGCATGTTAGTTGGACATGGGATGGGGGGGTAGGAAACAACAGATGAAAAAAGTTTTAATACAAAATGATTCTTTTTTTGCTATTTACACAAGAACACTTGAATGCCTTTTTTCACACCTTGCTCTCCTTTGAGACAAACACACACATAGACTGTCGAGAGGGAAACTTGGGGTCTAAGCACAGGGTCAGGTCACTTCTCCAGTGTCCCAGGAGAAATTTGGGAGGGGTTAAGGGCTTTATTCAAGGGTCCAATGAAGCTGTAACTATTTCGCCGAGGCTCAAACTGGCGATCACAGGCACATCGGCCTAAATCACTAAGCCACACATCACCGTATGACCACAAAATACCCGATGCAATAACGTATGATGTCAGAGGTGATTTGCATGCAGCTGTGTCAGGTTTTCCCCTGTATGCCAGTATTTAATTACGGCTGTATTTGGCATTCCCGAAGGAGACAGGCAGCATGTGCTACAGCGTACACCGAGGTCCTGTTCAACATCACTGATACCCGGTGCATTATCGCAGTAATAAATGTCTGATCTGAGTGTTTTTGGTGGGAAAGTGGGCTGTCCCATGTTCCCTGTTTATCTCTCTCACTGCTAGCATGGACTCTGAACTGAGGGAGAGCTGGGTAAGTGATTCAGACATGCAGATACACACGTAAGGTACTTGCAAAGCTTGTACCTCCCGACAGATGCTTATACCTGAAAGGTCCTGGGTCTCTGCCCTCCAAGTTTTCCAGAGCAGCTCATGGTTCGAGGGACTCCAGGTCTCCAGGAAGCATGCGACAATGATTCCTAAAGATCCTGGTGTTTGCATTCAATTGATCAGTTCCGCTAAACAGCGGCGTAAGCTTGCGATGTGATGCTGTGAGTGACAATCCTGCAGTGGGAACGACTGGCAACAACATGTCAGACATATTTAGACCTTTGGGTGTGTGTGGCCCCCGCAGCTTTGATCCCACTCTGCCTCAGACCTTGGCCGTTATCTCTCCGAGCGCCAGGCATTTTACAGTAACTGTTTACCCTGGACAGCCTGTACGAGTCACCTTGTCAGTAAGCGGTCAATGCAGAAAAGGGCAAACATGCTCACTCGAGTAACCAGATGTGGTCGACAGTCAGAGATTGTTAGGTACTGTAAGGATTCTGCATGGCAGCACACCCCCCCCCATACAGTTATATGCAAAACACCAGCACTGACAGATAGACAAATTTACCCACACCTGGCTCTCATTCAGACTCATTCACAACAAGCATTAACAATTCCAGGCACTCCAGCTTCCTGTTGGCTGCCGCTTAGTGACCGGGCGGCTCCCATTGGCCGGGGTTACTGTTGCTTATGTGCAGCTGCCTAAATCGGCCGGGCCAGAAGGCACAGTGACATGGTGACAGGGGGCTTATAGCCACGGTGGATATTTGACTCCGCCGTGGGTGTCATGCAGACTGAGTACAAGAGAACCCCCTCCCTGGTGAGGTGGGGCAGTTTTCCAAGTAACTAGATGCCGCTGTGGTAGGCAATGTGACACATGGCACCACCTGACAGGTGTCCCTCGTGCCACTTGATCTGCCACTTGAAACTCACTTTCACCATGTGCAGGTGTGTGACACGTCACCCCAGCCACCTTATACCCTGCACCTCCACCCCTGCCACATCAAGCTGGGGACAATTTCAGTACATTTCTTTTCTGGCTTCCTGCCCAACCCTTTTAACTGTCACGCCACCTAGTGACAGACTGCAGCACTCACCAATCTGTCGGTCATGCTGCTTTCCTCTAGCTATTCCTAGCGTGCTGCGAGTTTGGCTGATGGTCTGTCACTACCTTACACCAGCACCGATATGCAAGGAGGACGCAAGGTGAAGGGCGTGAACCCGATACCTATCCTGTTAATATTTTATTGAGAGAAGTACAGGGGGAGATAGGTGCAACATATCCACTTTCGAGACAGCACTTTGGGGGGTGGTGTGTGGTTCAGTGGGTTAGGATGCTGTGGTTGTGATCAGAATGTTGTTGGTTCAAATCCCAGGCTGAGCAGAATGATGTCACCATTGGGCCCCTGAGCAAGGTGCTTCTGCTCTAATTTCTCCAGGGACTGTCTGACTCTGCTTTCAGAAATAACACTGGGGTTCATTTATCTGGCACTCTGATGCCGCTTTGGCTGACATGTTCATATCAGAGAGAGGACCACGGTAGAGAGGGAGGTGACGGCATTAGTGTGGCAGCTAACGGGAAAGCAGCCCGCAAAATCAGGCTGCTTCTATGCATTGTGTCCTGTTAGGATTCAGGAGTATTCTTTAATAACTGTTCAACTTACGTTAACACTCAGGGGCTTCTCCTGGCTTCTATTTTCATCGTTTATGTATACCTCAGTGTAAGATATCGAGTCTGTGACCATTTCCCGCCAGTCATCATTGCTGTTCTTCTTGTGAGAGTTTGGCCAAGGTCTGCGCAACAAAATCCGGACGGAGGGGGGGCGGGTAGTCCCACACGGGGTGGGAGGAGGGGTTGTGGGACAATCCAAGCAGCTTCTAAACCGAGGAGCTTCAAACTTCCCTCACGCAGAGGAGCTCTGGGCTGACCCCAAGGAGCACGTGTCCGCAGCGGTCGGTAATAATATAGCGCGAGCTGCCGCGGCATTCATGCGTCTCATTTACTGTGAAATGTAATGACTCGCAAATGATGAGTGTGTGTGGAGGGGTAGCACTGAACGCTGCGCTATTTGGGGGGGGTGTTGAATTTACCACAAATAAGACAGACGCCAGTTTTGGATTAAAAAAAAATAGGCCGTTTTCTGAAGCAAATGCGAAAGGCATGCTTATTGTAGAGAGCAATAAGGGCGCTTAAGCACACAGTCGTTTCCACGTTCAAATTTTAATACACTTGGAAATATTTATTGCCTATATTAATGGCGATTTCGACCGCTTTAGATGAGTTATCTCAGTCTTTTCCTTCTCTGTGCTATCTCGGTCAAATGCAATTTGCATCAGAATAACTCGTACATTTAATAACCAGGCTCTAAAATACAGTAATCGCCTCACCCTTAGCCCTTACGCAAGCAGAACAAAGATAATAAATCTTTAACCGAAAATAAATATGTTAATTTAAGGCAAAACAGCACACAGAATTAGACCTGTTCCCTCTAACATTTTCAATATTTAAAATAAATCTATTTTCCAAAGCGTCCTCATATGTGTGTGTCCTCATATGTGTGTGTGTGTGTGTGTGTATATATATATATATATATATATATATAGTCATTACATTCACGTTAAAGGGACAAGAATGACCCCCAAAAGCTCTCTGCTCAACTTCCATAATCCGGCGGGATCCTCCGTGTTGTACTCAGAGCGCAGTACTCATGCCATACCCCGTTAATAATATCACTGCCCCTTTGAGGAGATCCTCTCTGTATAATAAATCAGAAACAAGCCAAATGCAGCTTAATGCGTTCACTAAACGCGTCAACCAAACGACCGAATTGTCATATGCACACAGAGTCCATTCCGATACAGGCACAGCGCATGGAGCATTATTTCAACGATCTGTCAGTTCGCTCCTCTGCCACGACCCGGCCAAAGTTCCTTCGTAGGAAAACTGTAAGTCTCCCTGGCAGCAAAGACACTGTGGGTTATTTATACCAACGAGTCCCAGACAAGGATCAGCAGGAAGACCCTCTCCAACCGCCCCCCTGGGACACCTGTTCGCCGCGATCACGGGGGACACGGGTCGGGGGGTTATTAAAAATAATGGCAGTAATGTTAATTATTATGGCGACTGTCTTTGATGGGAAACTACAATGTAATTGAAAACAGACCGCAAACTATGAATAGACTACTACCAAATCAATGTCAAATTTTCTAATAGTGCACTCTATAAATAGTATATACCTAGCAAGTACCAGTCATATGTTTTATACACTAAGCTGTGCTTAACTATTAATTTTAACTCTTTTTCTTCCTCGATTTACAGCAATTTTCTATGTTTACATGAGACAAGCGACATGCGTGGAAGCATTTTAAAAGACTTTTAAACTAATGTATTAGGTATATTTTCCATATTAATCACGCCGTGAGCTCTCCCGTTGCTATATGCGCCGATAGAGTAATATAAAGATTATTATTAGAGGTGTATTTAGTTAAGCGCAGCCTTGCTGCTTTGTAACCCGACCCACGGACAGCGACAGCTGGAGGAGCTGAAGGGGGTACAGCGGGGTTAAGGGAGAAGAGCGGCTTGGAACAGCTCCTTACTTTCTCTCCCCCCCCCCAAACCCTTTCTTTCCAGACCCTTTTTCATTTTGGAGACATCTGGGCGCACGACAGAAAGGCCGGGTCCGGCAATGGCGTTCCAGCCGGTTCCATCGCGCCTGCTGGCGTCCGCGCTGTTGGCCGTCGCCCTGGCAGGTAACCACCGAGGCAGTGCGCTTCTGCCCCGCTTACAGCTTTCGCCCACTTTCAGGCCTCTATTCATACTTGTTTGACTTCTAGGTTTTGTGTTCCGCGAGAGGTAGTATTTACATACGCAGTAATGAAAAATAAATATTAAACCCGCTGATTTCACTGTCCTCCTGCATTGATCTTCACTGCTGTTCTTTTGCTTGGTGGGTGCTATGTAGAATTTGTCTGATGTAGTTTTAATAATTTAAACGACGAATTAATTTTGTTTGTGTTCAAAGCTAGAAGAACCCAGGGCTGCTGTGAAAGCCTTCGTGTTTATGTTAAGTATGTATAATATCACACCCGCAAGTCCCGATTTAGGGAACCCTGTTAAGGATTCTTTATCCGCATTAGTTTAGATACGGCGCCCTGCGCCCGATCGGGGTTTATTCTGATCCTGGGCGGGTTTGTGTTGGACGGCAGTAATTTTCCCTCCCACAGTTTTACCAGTGAGCGGAAACGAGGAGACGGAGCTGCTTAGGGACCTGATGACGGGCTACAACAAGAACATCCGCCCGGCCAGGCACGCCGACGACAAGGTGGAGGTGCAGGTGAAGCTCACCCTCACCAACCTCATCTCGCTGGTAAGCAGCAGCGTAGTCCGGACAGATGTTTGAATGATGGCTACCCTGAAGATGGAAGTCCAACTTTTCGCTGTTTGCCTCCCCACCTGCTGCCTTACCTTGGCCAACACAACACCGCTAAATACCCAGATTGCACCACTGTTACCAACGGCACTGCATGTCCACAGCTCCCGGATTACCCACAGTGCTTTGCATGTCCAAAATCTTCTGTAATTTTGCTCCCGGCATACTGGCACATGAAGCCGTAACCGGCGCTGGTTTCACATCCCCCGGAAGGGAGGCCTATTTTTGACATTGTGCTCTGCATTATGTCACTCTAAATTCTCTCTTTCTTAGAATGAAAAAGAAGAAACTCTCACCACAAATGTCTGGATTGAAATTGTGAGTCATTTTTCCTACCTTATCTCCAGTTGAACCTCATGTCTTTTTTTTAAAAGGGAGTTTTGTACTGATTGTTAACCTTCCCCAGTTGACCCCTATCACCGTGATGTTCC
>JAODUD010000063.1:3683275-3693402 GCA_026784285.1 Stomatorhinus walkeri
CTTTGGGTGGGGATGCTGTAAAGCACTTTGAGATGATGTGAAGTCATGAAAATGCGCTATATAAAAATAAATTTGTTGTTCTTCTTCTTCTCTGAATCAGAGTGTGTACTTCTTCACTAATTGACAGTAACTCCCTGACACACACCAATGTCTGTGAAATCTGTCATTGCTCCACTCAGTGGCAAGATCACCTGCCAAGACGTTTCACAGCCACAACCAAGCAAATTTTACTACCAGCACCCCATCACGTTACCCCCCCCCAGCCAGCACTAGTGTCGGGATTCCTACTTGAAACGCCGGAGGAACCTCTACAATCCCGACCTCAGAATTTAGGCCGGCTGCTCCCTTTATCAACAGAAGTGAAAGCTGTAGTTATATAGTATTTATTAGCACTTATGTCTCATGTGTGTGTCATTAACCTAGTTGACTTGTTAGCATGTTTGTATAAAACACCAAGCAGTGCATTGTTATTGACCGGTACGGCTAACAAAGAACCGGTAACCGGCTCTACCTGCTATTGCCAAATGGCTTTCCGACTTGTACTGGAGCCGGGGTGTGATGTCTATTCCATCTCCGACGTCTAACCTCTGAGGTAAATGGGACGCGACATAATTTTACTGTTTTTTTTAAAAAGCAACTCTATTCCGTTTTTTTCCTGATAAAATATGCATGGGAAGGGGAGGGGGTATTTTTGAACGAGTATTTTACGGTATACCCAAACCTCTGTGTTTTACGGTGTTGCTGTAATGACGTCCAAGTACAGTTAGCAGCTTCCCCTCCTGGTAGGATGTCTGCTGTTTTATACAGTTTGGGGAAAAGGTGCCCATATATTCAGCAACACTGTCCTTGCAATGAAAGGGAACCTAGCTATAGCCAGAACGAGTACAGAAGGAGTGAGTGGGAAGAAAGGCAGTGCGTGCGAGATGTGGAAATGCGCTGTATGTGTGTTTTTGATCACCATGGAGATCACAGATAGCTGCCCCTGTCAGATTTAGGAAGAAGGGACAGTCTCAGACACGCCTCAATTCAGTTAAGACACGCCAGCTTTCTGGTTAGACGAGATAAAGTCACTACTTAACCTGACGCTTAAATTCTCAGATTTAGCTCTTTGAGGGAGTCTGTTCCCTAGCGGCAGTGTTGGTGAAGCTCTCTGCGACAACGCGACCGCGAGCAGAGACCGCCATCTCGACGAGGAGTCTGGGTACGCTTACCTGGGTGACGGACAGGATGTTACAGTTGATGACCTGAGTTATTCTCTGCAGAAAGAGACGTTTAGGTAAATCAGCGGTAGGAACATTCCTATTTAAAAGCGGCTGGACCGGACAGGCTAAGCAGCGAGTTCTATTAAATGTTTCAGGACTTCATAGTCGACCCCCCCACTAAACACGCTAATGGACTCATTTGAAAGAGGTATCCTGCTAATGTATTTGAGAGAGGCTAATATCTCATTGATTTTTAAAAACGATAAGCAACCAGAGATTGGTGTCTCCTATAGGCCAATCTCTTTACTTAGTGCAGACCTGAAAATCCTTTCCAAAGTACTGGCTCCCCATGCTTATCAATGAAGACCAAACTGGTTTCATTAATGGTGGTATCCCATGCAATAATCTTGGCAGATCACTGAACACAAATCAGATTTTTCATCAGCAGTAACCAGATGGTCTGATTGTCTCTTTGCATGCCGAGACCCTGAGTCTGTACACTTTGGCAAGATTTGGGTTTGGGGAACATTTCAGCAGATGGGCTAAATTACTCTATAATAATTCTCTCTCTGTGTTACTCAGAAATGGGTTGAGATCTCCCAATTTCTGCAACCAGAGAGGCACAAGGCGGGACTGTCCCCTTCCCCCCTCCTGTTTACCCTAGCTACTGAACCATTGGCTGAAGCTCTCAAGATGAACCAAAACATACATGCCTTAGTTACATTTCATAGACATCAAGATAACCTTCTATGCTGATGACATTCTGATCTTCATAACTAAGCCTGAGATATCCATCTCTAACCTCACTGACACTATCAGTAAGTTCAGTGTCTTTTCAGGTTATAAAATTAATTTTAGTAAGCCTGAGGCAGCTAAAAGCATCTAAAACTCTATGTCCCTGTCCCTTCAGATGGTCCCCAACAGGTTTTGTACATTTGGGGATTATATATCGTCCCCGAACTTGACAAAATGTATAAAATGAATTGTGTTCCTCTGTTTGAACGCATTAGACTAAATTTGGAGAGGTGGGATGCAATTCCTATTTCTTGGCTGGGTTGTGAGTCTCTTTTCAAAATGAATAATCTAGATTGCTTTACCCAGTTCAGATGATCACAGTTATTCTCTCACATAAAACCATGCAAAGTCTGAATAGCTGGTTTAGTTGCTTTATATGGGCTAAGAAGTAACCCCATCTTAGATTAGCAGCATTATGCCTCATACTTAGAGGGTGGACCTGACCTCCCTGAAAATACCTGCTCACCTCCACTTCTTTACTGACTGGGTACACAAAGACTCTACCTCCCTCTGGATAGATATAGAAAATTCCATGTCTAAGTTACCTCTCGTAAACTCACTATTTGTAAGACCAAATCTCTAACGAATGTGTGTTCTAACCCTATTACAGTTTGCACTGTTAGAGCCTGACACGTTGTTAGAAGATTAGAAGGTAAGAGTCAATTTACCTGCATCTTCACACCACTATATGACAACCCTGACTTCCTAAGAGACCCTGGTCTTCGGATTTGGGCCAGTAAAGGGCTTTACAGGTTATATTGGGTTCCTTTAAATCAGAGCTAGATAAGATTTTAACAACTCTGAGCTATTAAGTTTTCCCCAAGCGAGCTTGATGGGCTGAATGGCCTCCTCTCGTTTGTATAGTTCTTATGTTTATGTTCTAATATGATTTGTTGGATGGATCTACTCTGATGTCATTTAGTCAGTTAACTGAGACACAATATTAACAAACGGGAGTTTTTTTTGTTATTTACAAATAAGGGTTTTCGTTAAAAGAGATACCACCATTCTCTCTAATCAAAGTACTTCATGCATAGACTGGTAATTTTTTTTAAAATCACAATTGGGACGTTCCATAGGTTTTTTTCCATATGGACTCATTAAGTATGGTTCTGTGGGACCTTCACGTTTGAAGGCAGTATGGGGAAGGGAACATAATTTAGAGATCACAGATGATGATTGGGAGGATGAGAGTACCTTTAGTGTCTGTAACAGAAATGCAAAACAGAGATCAGCAGTCTCACTCACTGCTTGCAGTCTTGCAGGAAAATGCAGAAGTTCTGGCATATGATGGGACAAGAGATAAATAAGATCTTATCTACAAACTTGTAGTGCAAGCCACAGCGTATGTTGCTTGGAATCTCAAACTGCTTTATTACTGACAGAAATACAAGGAGCAGTACAAAATGTTAACTTTCTGTGCCAGAAAGTATATTCTCCTGAATCGGACAACAGATACAGTCCCCTCTAGAAAAGAGTGGGCATGATGTCATATTAATATACGCATCTCAGGACAATTTGACATGTATGTTACATAACAAAGAGGACACCTTTCATAGAATATGAGAACCTTTATTGCTATACGTTGGGATGAATATTGCAAGCACATTTACAAGTGGGTTTCTATAGGACAAGAGTGGATGAGGCGTGTAATTGATTACTTGTCATTTATTGTTTTTATTTCTGTACCAATATTCATTCCTGTGTCCCTGTGTCAGTGAGCAGAGTTGTTGCTACATTGTTGTACTGTGTTTGTTTTTCTCCCTTTCTCCTGTTTTTGTTTTTGTTGAAGCTTTTAAAGTCAGTAAACATTATGTAAGATCAAAAAAAAAAAAGCGTTTGGACAGAGGTTCTTACCTGCTCAGGGTCCGGAACGTCCAAAAAGCTCACCAACATCCCCGCATAGTTCATACCCACGTTGTTTACTGGACAGGAAGACAGGGAAACAAACAGTACACATTTCATTGCATCAGTGAGTCAGCAGTATCTGGGATGAGCCTCTGTTTAGTGCAGGTCTCTTCAAATCTGGCCCTCGATTACAAATTTCAGGTTCTCCCACGTACGTAGTTTAATAATTACTGATTCTGATTGAGCACAGAGGCGTCACGCCTGGTTCACGGGTGAAGGAAGGCGGAAAAATCAGCAGGGTTTGAACACTGAGGACCGTGATCTGAATAACCTTGGTTTACTGCACGGGTGTTAAACTCCAGTCCTGGGGGGGTCAGAGTCCTGCACTTTTGTGTTTCCCCTCATTTAACACACCTGATTCAACTCCTTGTGCTAATTACTACACAGCTCTTGAGCTGAATCATTTATGGTGGAACAGGGAAAGAACTAAGCTACAAAGGGCTCCGACCCCCCAGGACTGGAGTTTGATACCCCTGGTTTAGGGGATGGAACGATGCATGGTAAAGTGGCTCAGTGGGCTGCACTAGCATTTCTATGGTTGTGGGTTCGAATCCCAAGTCTGCTCTGTCTGCATGTTCTCCCCATATTGTGTGGCTTTACTCCCCAAGTCCAAAGCAAGCATCTGCCATCTATAAACTGCCTGTAGTGTGCCATTATGTTTGACGGTGTATGCAGAAGACTGGCCTTCTGTCCAAGGTGTCCGGCGTACCACCCTCTGCTGCTCGGAATAGCCTACAGCACCCCCCCCATAACCCTGTCATGGAAAAGCAGCTGATGGATGCAGGGGTGCCCACGGCCTATATTGTCACAATCTCGTCTGTTGCTGCTGTCCCACGGTGCCCACCGTTCCCCTGTGTGCCTGCAGTACCCAGAATGCCGATCTCCAAATCCTGCAGCTTCTCTGCGATGCGAGGATAGATCTGTGGCCCCTCTGTGAAATCTGTCTGGATGATCCGAGTCTGTCTGCCATACATACTCTCTGAAACAGACATTGCTGGGTTATATATACAACCCAAGTAGAGAAACAGTGGTCCTCTTTTGACACACAGATGCCCCCACCCCGCACACCTATCTCCTTGGCAACAGCCTGCAGCTTCCCTTCTGACCTGCTGACCAGAACCACATCCAGTCCTCTGCTAGCCAACTGAAAGGTGACACAGAGACGGACAACAATAAATAACCCTGAGTGAAAAGTAGAACATGGTGCCAACATTCAGCCGTCCGGTAAGGTTACCTCCATAGCATAAGCTTTTCCAATTCCAGAGGTTGCCCCAGTAACAACTACAAAAAACAAACAAACAAGAACGTCACACAGGTAAGCTAAGTTACTGCACCCCAAAATATTGGGTAATCAGCTAAAAGATAAACACACATAATGTCATAATGACCATGTTAACACAGTAAAAACCTACAATGTCATATGTAAGTATTGTGCTAAAAACTTAGGCAGCCAAAGGAAGTTAAAATTATCTCTACTAGTGTAGAACTATGATATTACACCTGTCAAAGTTACAGCTTAGCGGTTTCAAGACCTCTGCTAAAATCACCACATTATTTCCAGCAAACGTGCAATACAACCATGTACGACTCAACCGCTATCACACCTCATATAGCTAATCAATAATTAACTTAACTAATAAAAAAGTCAACGAGTTAAGTGAGCTGGTGGTGAAATTTAATCAACACATGGAATGGCTAAGGTGCCCCTGAGGAGAGGTTTGGGAATGGAAGCGGTGTTCATCTAGCCGTCCAGCAAAGTTTCAATAACTTTTTTGAGAACAGAAGGGTCGGCTCGCTCTACAGGCAACGCAGCTGCTCAGCTGGGGCACCATTTCATTTGGAGGCACAAAATGTGTAAAATGTATTTAAAATAATCAGAAGATATTTTAATATCAGAAGAAATACCTCTGACTGCATTCCATGACATGTTATTTACAGTATATTTCTGTATTTTTCTTGTCAATCAGACATGAACTAGCTATTAGCAGCCAGGTACCATGCGTTGCTGTAATGTCTTTAATGAAAATGAATTGGCAAAAAATTGTTTTCTGCTGCTACGAGGAGGAGCTCACCAGAATCCTGCCTAGGGCATCAGAACACCTTGATCATTCAATTTCAGGGATAAAACACAGGCAGAATTTAAAAACATGTCTGTTTATTAATATTCCCATTTATCCAGAGATAATATGCATGTATTTTTCTTGGATTGTTATACTGGTTTTGGTTAAATTGTTTTCTCTAAAATGAATCACACAGTCGTGACTTTTGCATTGCCCTGAGGAACGACAACTGGACTGCTGCACAACAATACGAACAAGCACAGGACGGGCATAATCTCCTCCCAGGAACCGCTGTAACAAACAAGAGACGGTCTAACCCCCCTAAGGTCCAAACAGTGAGCCAACGCATTACATTCTGCCCTCGGGAACTTTATACGTTACTGAAGAACAGCGGAAGAAAGTCAAGTAAGCCGCTGATAACAGCACTATTCTGCAAAGTCATTAGCGAGGAGCCGGAGTGTCCCGCATAGCAATCATTCTTTTCCCAGGAGTAATCCCGAAGCATGATGTTTGTATGATTTTTGACAGCGTTAAAGGGAATTATAATGCGCATGTGCCAACTCACGCGCTGCTTCATACAAAGTAAACGAACTGACGTCTAGTTTCAGTGGCGAATTTAGCACAGGCGGTTGCATTCTCCGTCTGCAGCCTGTTGCTCAGCATTCCCAGCAGGGGGCGTCGGAGGGGCGTGGATACCCCATGCAGATTTAGGGGTCCAGACCTTAAGGGGTGCTTGAGTATGCAAAATGAGATGCAAAAATGTACGGAGAGCAGGTGACATTTCGTCAGGGCCGCCAGGAAATCTGCCCCTCTAACAGGAGAACTGGCCCCAGTCTGGCCCCCGAGAACAGCCACCGGCAGGGCGGCATTGGGACTGATGGTCATATTTAAACGATTCAGTTAAAGCTGGGGAAACGAGCGTAAACAAATCCGGCTTCTGGCTAACTTAAACAAACCATCTTTAGATAACAATCGCTGCTTGCATTTTTCTTGTCTTTACATTTGTCCCGAAATATTTCGGATCAGTCCGCTCGTCTTTATCCATCCTTCAATACGTCATTTCATAATAATTTTATGCTGTTTCAAGAACACCAAAACAGTCACCCTTCTGTTTGTCCTTTTAATAGCTACCATAATTCGCTTTTTAAGAACGTGAGGGGTATTAATGAAGCCTAAAAGGAGATTTAGATAATGCAGTAAAACATCCAATAGCGGACCCCATAGTCCAAGTTCACTATATGATACTGTAAGATACTGTAAATACGAAGTGACAACAGCAAAACAAAGTCTGGAAACAGCAATTTGATGCATACAAAAATATAAAATACCAAATAAGTGCGGATTGTCTGTGGTAACGTGTCGAAGGTCTGTTTTGAATTTAACGCGCTGCTACCGACTACCAAGCTTCGGCAATTGCAAAGCGCAACTTGCTTCACCAACGTCCACTTCCTATTACTCGCAGGTACTAATATTCTTTATCGTCTGTTCGTTGTCAGGCGCATATGAAACATCCCCAGTGCCCGAGTTCTCATGGCTACAGGTGCGTTGGTCCCGGTTCCGGTCGCGGTTCCTGAACTTACCGGCCCACTGTCCATAAGCTCTCAGATCCGCTCGCCAGTACTCTGACAGCACGTAAACCCGAAAGCCGCCCCAGCATTTCCACGTGAATTTACAGCAATAAAACAGAACAGTGATACCCCCGATTACAACCAGGGCGCGCAGGACAAGCGCCGATTCTAACAATGTCTCCATTCTGCTGAACGTTCCCAACCACGGCCAGCAGCCCGGTGTTTGCTAGTATTTGCCCGATGACAGACCTTTTCACACACGGACCATTTTCACGTGTTCATCGCCATTGGCTGAGCGCTGTTAAATATTCCCAAATCCGCGAGTAACGCGACCGATTGAACCCGCCCCTTAAATTCTCACCGACTCGAGTAAAGGATTCACACTCGTTTGCTTCCTTTTCATATTCCTATTAATAATAAATAATCCAAGCTGTGAAGATTCATTATAACTTACGACAGACATTTACAAGCCCTTTATGTCAAAACACAGCTTGTTAAAAATGTTACCCGACTTGTCTATCATTATAAAATCTATAAAATTCATACATCTCCAATGTAGTAGTAACTTTTACGCAAACATGGTTGGTCACAATTATGCAAAAGGTTTAAAGCACTGAAGTTAATCAAAACTGAGCATTCGTCGATAGTCCTGGTTGTCCATAATCAGGACAGCAAAAGTGCGCTTTTATTGTGACATTAAGCTGATTTTTTCTTTATTTGTAGACGGTAGTCTATCATATCTCTGCATAGCTGACATTTATTGTGACCTCTTTAAGCCAATGTCAGTTGCCAGAATATTTCACCTAGGAGCGATTTATTATTTAAATATTGGCATGGCTACACCGGCTATGCCGGTTCATGCCTAGGATTTTTTAAAAGAAAATATGACTCATTATGTAAATACTGTAGCGTCGGCGAGATAGTCCGCATAACCCAGCCACAGTCAGTGCGCCGAGCATGCTGGAAAAATTGTAAATACCCCTTGTATGTGTTATTGAACATCCTTGTGTTTTGTTTCATGTTGTCGCCTGTATCCTTGGTTGTGCTATATCTGAGCCCTGCCCGATCTTCGCGCGTCTGTAGTTCAGTAGGGTGAGTATTGTGAAAACGGGACACCTGGTAAATTGGGACAGTTAAACATTGTAGTAATTTACTTGTAATACTTCATTTTCTGTTCTGTATAGTGTCCAATGGGCATTATTGTATTTAGAATGGTATCAAGTTGAATTTGATTTTTTTTTATTTAGTGATCAGTGGTCATTGTTGACACAGTGCACAACAACGAAATGTATCCTCTGCATTGAACCCATATATGACATCGTGTCATAGCAGAGGGCAGCTAATTCAGCCCCCGAGGAGCAGTGCTTGGGGGCAGTACTTTAATTGCTCAGGGTACCTCAGTAGTGTCTTGCTGGTCAGGAAGTGTGCTTCCCTAACCATTAAGCCAGCACCATTGTTTTTCCAGAAAGCAATTTTCCCATTTTAACAATACTCACCCTAGTCCTCAATCCTGTTCCTGGTACCCCACTGTCAGAATGTTTTCATTCCAACCCACATTGTTTTCAACCTGCTACATTCATTACAAGGGTATTAAGGGGCATATAAGCCTGATTAAGGTAGGGTTGGAATGAAAACATTCCGGCAGGAGGGGGGAGCCAGGAACAAGGATTGAGAACCAGCCCTAGTTACCCACCATGTGTGCCTAAAGGCCAATTCATACTTCACTTTTCAGTGCGCGATTTCAGTTGTGGATGAGAGGATGAGGCTTAAACTTCATCAACATGGGTAGACTGCAGATAGTGCACGTGTAGCCGAGATTTTTATGTCTAGCAGAAACCTTGCACATCCGTGGGCATCGACCATGCATGTGCAAGATAATTGATTAGGTATTTCCAGTAGGTGGCAGGGTGGAGCTTCACAGATCAGTGGTCAATAACGAAAGCGTAGAGGAAGAATAGTTGTTGCGGTGGTAGTGATGGAGAGCAGCCGTATGAGGAGGGTTGGATCTACCCGCATATCTAATTTTTCATACTGTCCAGACATTATACCAAGGTGTACTCTGGTATTTTGAAATCTTGCCGATAAAATTCACCAAGGAGGTGGGGAGTGTAAGGATTTCAAAATACTGTGGTATGCCTTATTACCGTAATACTGCCAGAGCCTTGGATAATAACTATGAAACTTCATATAAGTTTACCTGTCTCACTGTACTGCTTGTATGTTCATCTACCCTCTCCTGGTCTGCTGGAATATCACTGCTGTATGTATGCACTAACCGTGACCATTCGTCTCCCTAGCCAAATGTAGTATGTACACAAGCTACTGAGCATACTACTGTCCGCAGCCTGAAAGCACTCACACAAAAGTGAAGTATGTACTGGGCTTTACTGTCCAGCATCTGATCTCCGTATGTTTCCCTGCTGTGCGTGTCAGTTTGGTGCCTGTGTTAGTCTTTTTATGGGCTTAATAAAAGGCCATTCTTTCCTCTTACAATAAGCCTCCTTGTTTCTTGCCACCGTCTGCCAGACATTACACTAGTGTCAGAAGTGGGATAGCAGAAGCGGGTGATCTGGACATCGCCTTGACAGCCTGCT
>JAODUD010000063.1:3719510-3734636 GCA_026784285.1 Stomatorhinus walkeri
AAGCATGGTATGTGTGTAAAAGTTGGTGATTTCTTATTAAGAATATTTTGTAGTAATGTGAATGGTTGGGCTGATCGGCGAGAGAGAAAATCCAGACTCCTAGGGACCTTCATTAGGGTGACAATACACCCTCTTTTTCCCTGACTTATCTTTTTTGGGTACAAAAAAATTGCCTGAAATGTGTGGAATTTTGTTTTGTCTCCTGCTGGCATTTGTGTTCCACAGTTGAAATACTTACTATGTACATAGTTGCATCACATCAGTGCATCTCTTTACATTCCTCTGTTTCGAAAACCAAAATACGGTCACCCTACATATGTTACAAGAAGCCACAGGCATAGTTAGTGATAGCTGCACTGAATTCCGTCAGGAGGTTGGGGCGAATTTTCATTTTACAGGGTAGTTCTGGGAAACTCATTAATATTCATGAGAAGCTATGTAATTGGTGGGGGAACTCTGGCTAAGGCATTCACTGGCCAATCAGGAAGCGCTTGTGAATATAAATGTTTTCCCAAACCACCCTATAAAACGAAAATTTGCGGAGGGAGTGCGTGAAAAAAACAGGGTGGTGTTTTATCCCAATAAGTGAGCCGTGTTCTGCATCCCGTGTTCTGCATCCTGTGTTCTGCATCCTGGCTGCCGCAGAGATTATCGAGAAGGTGCGGTCGCCGCAGCCACTGTGCCGCCCTGCCGTGTCCATGGATGAGGCGCCGCTCGAGTGCATTCAGATCATGAAGAAGTGCTGGAGCGAGGAGCCGGAGCGCAGGCCGACCTTCGAGGAGGTCTTCACTGAGGTGGGGAGCGTGCAGGCTCTCTGCCCAGATGCTCATTCATTATCATCATTAATAGTAACGTAAATTATTATTACCATCATTAACCTTATCCTCACCATTCTCAAAATGCCTATATCTTTAAAATTCTATAAACTTTCTGTTTTTTCAGGATATTTGTATACAGTGTGCTGTATAGTTTGTTTGCACTATGTCTGTTTGTACTATGTTTGTTTATACTATGTTTGCACTATGTCTGTTTGCACTATGTCTGTTTGAACTATGTTTGTTTGCACTATGTATGTTTGCACTATGTTTGTTTGTATTATGTTTGTTTGCACTATGTCTGTTTGCACTATGTTTGTTTGCACTATGTCTGTTTGAACTATGTTTGTTTGCACTATGTATGTTTGCACTATGTTTGTTTGCACTATGTCTGTTTGCACTATGTTTGTTTGCACTATGTCTGTTTGCACTATGTTTGTTTGCACTATGTCTGTTTGCACTGTGTTTGTTTTCCCCTAAATGTATGGTTGTCCACGCCCCATGTACCTTGCTGCTCTATGCACAAGATAAAGTTTATCTAGATTCAGCTAATCAAATCCATCCATAGTTTGCATTTTATTTATGGCACCATTGGGTCACACATTAACCCCTCCCCCCCTGCATAGTTTAAGAGTATAAACAGAGGAAAGAAGACAAACATCATAGACTCCATGCTGCGGATGCTGGAGCAGTACTCATCCAACCTGGAGGACCTCATCCGGGAGAGGACTGAGGAGCTGGAGGTGGAGCGGACAAAGACTGAAAACCTCGTGGCACAGATGCTGCCCAGGTGACTTCTACCCAGAGTTCTGTGCTCAACACTACCTGCAATTCCCTGTTATATCAACAGTTTTATTTAACAACCAGAATTATGGGTGTTTCTCTTGACCTTATCTGTGTTCCCGCATTCCCATTTTACATCATCTGTTGATTGTCAAAGTCCAGTTCCAATACTCAGGAACAGAAGTGCAGAGGATGGTAAAAATCCCAAGGATGTCATTCTTGCCCCACCCTAAATATCTAGGATACGTAGGTTGCATCATCACCAAATGAGACCTATCCCATGATTCACTGCGTTCCAAGTGTTCCTAAGAGGCAAGTTAGCTTGACCAGTCTTGCCAAGACCACAAGTACAGTCTTTGTGTTCCTGGCATTGAAAACTTTGTGTGGTCTACACAAAGTTCTACTACCCAGAATTCCTTCAGCTACCTAGAATTCTCGGATTTCAGGGCTTCCCCATTGGCTGCTACATCACGGTAAGCATGTCCTTGCACATGGCCGACGTCGTGTGTCCCTTTCAGGTCGGTGGCCCTGGCTCTGAAGACGGGGAAGCCCGTGAAGCCAGAGTACTTCAAGGAGGTGACACTCTACTTCAGCGACATCGTGGGCTTCACTACCATCTCGGCGCTCAGCGAGCCCATCGAGGTGGTGGACCTGCTCAATGACCTCTACACACTCTTCGACGCCATCATCGGGCAGCACGACGTCTACAAGGTAACCCGCATGCCGACCTGGCTGTGTGTCCGTCTTCCACTCTGTGAGAACACGAATGGTCTTCTTTGTACAATTTGACACTTTGCGTGACTTTGTTTCTGCTTTGGATGTGTTTTTTGCTAATTATATATGTGCAGTAACTGTCTTATAATAGGAGGATGTGTTTTCGCTAGAGTTCGTCTTCCCACACCTCTTGAGTACGTTTGCAGACAGGCATGTGTGCCCATCTCTGTGTTTCGTGTACACCAACCCCCCCTACCCTGCTCACCTCCCCTTTCTCTCTGTCGCCCCTCCCCCGCAGGTGGAAACCATCGGCGATGCCTATATGGTGGCGTCGGGAGTCCCGAACCGCAATGGGAGCCAGCACGCGGCCGAGGTGTCCAACATGTCGCTGGACATCCTGCACTGCATCGGCGCCTTTAAGATGAGGCACATGCCCAACGTCAAGGTCAAGATCCGCATCGGCCTGCATTCGGGTGAGCTCCCCTAACACCCCCCCCCCCCCAAAACCCTTCACTTGTAATGTCCAAGTTTCAGCAAAATGATGATTTACTGTAGAGAAGAATAATTCATAATTATGATAATATAATGGAATACGACGTGCAGCGCAGCTGGTTAGGATACTGTACCGGTGATTGGACGGTTGTTGGTGATGTCATCCTAGTGGGCTGGACAAAACCTCCATTCTCATCACCCACAATCATAATTTGCTAACTGTGCCTGTATTCAAACCATCAACCAATCAGGGCATCTTTAGTAATTTTCCTTATGCCACCAGTAACAGATTCGTACCACAGCTAAAGCCATGAATGGTTTTGAGGGGCGTGTGCCCCGCTTACAGCTGTGCCCGCCTGATTAGCTCCCGCCACCCGGTCCGCCGCTGACCCGGCCTGTCTGCCTCTGCTCCAGGTCCGGTCGTGGCGGGGGTGGTCGGTCTCACCATGCCCCGCTATTGCCTCTTTGGGGACACCGTCAACACGGCCTCTCGCATGGAGTCCACAGGCTTACGTGAGTATTTCCTGCAATAACGAACCGACGGCATCGTTTACACCCAATACCTATGACGGTGACCTTTTGACCCTTGTTGACCCCATCTCCCTGTCTCTATGTACCTTGGATGTTGGTCGACATTTTTTTCCCCAACATTTTGCAGTCTTTCCCAGTATAAACAATTTACCTCTGATATAACACGATACGTTCGCAGTATGTCTTTTTACGTAGACCCATCTCATTATATTTAAACCACTAAAAAACAATCTGCATTAGCAGTCAGCTCTACAACATGTATGAGTGGAGCAGCTCTGTGTCAGATGTTAGCGATACGAGTCTCAAGCTAACGAGGCAGCTTTAACTGGGCTGAAGCACTTCAGCCATACTGCAGTGTTACAGTGCACTGAAAGCAGACATATTCAGTGCTGATTTCAACATCATGACTGTCTGTCTTTTTATGGTAATTCCAGAGTGTGTGTATCTGTGTGTGTGTGTGTGTTTTCATTGCCTGACAAGCTCAGTAGGGTTTCAGAAGTGAGTAGCAATCCTTTTAGTTTATCAGCAGAATTAGTGGCCAAAGTCACTATTCATCAGCGTGTCCTGCCTCCACCTAATTCCCAAAAACACATGTGTCACGAACGACAGAGTCACCCTGTGCCTGAGCACTAGATGAAATTATGTACGTGCTTAAGTACACAGCCAGAGGTTACAACTGAACGGTGGATCGTTCCCTATGGTTTGGGGCTTGTAAAAGTGGAGAATTGTGAGAATCGGTGACGGTAAAGTCTTTACAAATATTTTGCAAGTTTGTTTTCAAGTCACCCATGCCTATAAGGACTTTTCAAGGACAGTGACTTCTGTGTTAATTCATGTGACAGAGTAATATAAAAAATATAGAGATGCTTGTCACTGTTCTGCAGCCTACAGAATCCATGTGAACCAAACTACGGTGGAGATTCTGCACAGTCTACAACTCGGATACAGACTGGAGATCCGAGGCAAGACTGAGCTGAAGGTGCAACGATCTGCGACTCACTCCCAGGGCGCGTCGTTTTTGGCCCACGCGTCAGGCGATCTGTTCCCACAACAATGCGACTCTTCCTCAATCCTTCTCTGTTTCTCATTCGCTTCAGGGGAAAGGAATAGAAGACACCTACTGGCTGGTTGGCAGAGCCGGCTTCAATAAACCACTGCCTGTACCTCCAGACCTAACCCCAGGGTAAGAATCTGCTTGACCAACCGTTTCCGCCTAGCCTGCTGCATTCCTTTTCGCTTAGATGCGCAGGGTGTGCCGTTGGACGCATGGATGAGCTGCATCACGCGTCAGTGTGTGACACCTCTCCCGGTTTTTGTCCTTTCAGAGCCAGCAATCACGGCATCAGCCTGGATGAGATTCCTGGAGACCGACGGCAGAGATTTCTCGACCGGCAGAAAACGATGAAGTGACAGCTATAGATAAAAGAAGAGGAAGGATTTTTTTGGCATCATGGGGTCTCTGAATGATTCGGTCCTCGGTGGGTTGACCTCTGTTTTCTCAGACGTCTATAAGGACCAGGGTGTCTTCATGTGCCGTGAGGAATGGGGGGGTGGAAAGATGGTGTGGGTCACTTTCCCACCACCAAGTTATACCAATGCAGCAGCTCACCCCGAGGAAATGCACCAAAGCAACAGGAACCTGGAACAGGAACCCGGAACAGGAACCAGCCACATCCAACCCTGACTACTCTGGCACATTATGTACAAAGCCACCTACAAGTGATTCCTGTTTCTGTCAGTGCTTTGCCTTTTTTATCGCACTGCCAATCACATCGAAGATGAAAATATGTCAAGTGCGACTGCGGAAGCAGCAGAATGCAGTCAGCTTATGGCTCTAGTCTGAGTTGCAGGGTCCGGTCCACGAGAGTGAAATGGCTCCCGTTCAGAATACCCCATTTGTAACTGATTAGAAACATTTAATGACACTGTATGGGACAGATGCATCTCCTTTGTGTTCAGTTTAATTATACAAATATTTCCCCTTGTTTCAAGAAATAGTCCATAGACCAAGTGGTGTGTGAATGTGAGAAATAATTATTAATTTTTATCAGACCCAGACTGTACGTATGCCTGAATTTATAATGCATGTTGTCTTATAAGCTATACTTTTATTTACATTTGAACATGGAATTCATCTTCAAATGATAAATGCATTGCTACAAATACCCTGGGGTCCGGGCGCTAAAATGTAACTGAAGTACTGTGATCTGAAAATATACAGGTTTGTTTTGTAGAAATGTAAAACACCAATGTATTTTAAATGACTACACATTTACAACATGTAGAAAAGTTTTGTGCTTGTGCAAATAAATTGTGTTCTAGTGAGTCAATCTTTTTTTGGGGATTGCCAGACTGCATTAGTCTATCACAGACCAATCAAACATATTGTATAGGAAGTAATCACTTAATTGCTGGCAAAATGAATTCTGAATAATCTTATTGTGTGAATGTCCTGGGGCTGGACAATGCAATTAAAAATGTTGAATAGTGTTTGAGGTTTCATGGCTATATATGTGCGGCGTGGTGGCTACTGTCCAGTTATTGCACATTGCATCAGTAAGATGCAGTGTGAAAGTTGAATTAGCAGTCGCAATAGCACAGCTGTACATAAAATGTTGCAATACACACGACATAATGGTAGACATGTCATAGGACATTTTTGTCAGTGTGCATTTCGTCAGCGCATTTGTGACCAGGGCTGCAACTCTTTGTGGTGAGAGCCACAGTATCCAGGGTAATGTCGGCACACCGCCACGAAGGACGGACCACATCCAACAGGAGTAACTGCGTGAATTACAAACTGTCTGAAAGGGACGTCCGGGCACCGACCCAGATGGTATCAAGAAACCTTTAAACCACCAGCCTCTGACCAACTCACTGCAGAATTAAATGAACACATCGATTCTCCTGTTTCCATCAAAACTGCTCATCAGGAGCTCCACAGGGTCAATATTCATGGTCAGGCTGCTACAGCCAAACCTTTGGTCACTCATGCTAATGCCAAACATCAGTTTCTATGGTGCCAATACAGCACATTTTAGGCTATAGACAATGTGACACATGTATTGTTCTCTGGTGAGTCCATCTTCACTGTCTGTCCCACATCTCCATAGAGGCTTCACCACCCAGACTGCTGTGTACTCAGAGTGCAGCACAGGGGGTGGATCAGTGATGGTTTGGGCTGTAATATCATGGCATTCCTCCCACCCAGGACTTATTCTCAGTGGGCGTGTCACTGCCAAGGACTACAGAATTGTGGAGGACCAGGTTCACCCAATGGTTCAAACACTGTAACCTGAAGGTGGTGCTGTGTATCAGGATGATAATGCACCAATACACACAGCAAGACTGGGGACAGAGAGGTTTGATGAAAGTGAAGCTGAACATCTCCCATGACCTGCACTGTCACCAGATCTGAATATTATTGAGCCACTTTGGGGTGTTTTGGAGCAGCGAGTCAGGAAACGTTTTCCTCCACCAGCATCACCTAGTGACCAGGCCACTGGTCTGTAAGAGGAACGGCTCAAGATCCCTCTGGTCACAGGATTTGTATCTGTCATTCCCAAGATGAACTGACACTGAATCGGCTGCAAAATGAAGCCCTACACCACACTAATAGATTATTATGGTCTACAACCAGATGTTTCAGTTTCACTGCATCAAGGTTCAGAGTCTCTTGATGTCTGAAAAGTGATGAATCCTGTGCAATTAGAGGTGCCAAATGCACCATCCATTCAATGACCCCGCTAAGATCATGTAAGAACAGCAAACCCAGAGCACACAATGGGTCAGAAGAGCTTGAATTAGAAAAGGAATTGAAACATTGTATCTTAGGAAATCAGCCGGGAATTAACCAGCGAGCTTGTTCCGATAGTCTAAACTGAAATCACCCGTTTATGGTAATTATGGAGCTGTGGCTCCCCCTCTTGGCAGGACAAAGCACCTGCAGCCGCTTATTTAACATTATTGAGAAACACCGAAATAGCAAATACACATTTTTTTTCTCTTTTTTTGCCGAGATCTCATCTGTTGACTAAACGATATGCTGTGTTGGCACATACTAACAAGGTAACAACACTCCATTCGCATTTAACCCCGTGGCATCATAGCTGAGTTAGCAGGTCTTAGATACTGGCAGATTCCCTCCTGATACTGACGACTTCAGCAGAGTCATCCATGGCTTCAGCCCGTGCGGCAATCCATGTGCATTTTCAGATCCCATTGGCACAGGGAAATGGTAATGTAACCATGACAACCTGGCTCCGTTCCAGCCTGTTCCCGGCAATCAGCATTCCGGGCCATCCCTGCTGTTTCATTGGCCACACTGTTCCTGCCTCCTCATCTCAGCCAATAGCAACACTCTGACAGATTCCGACTGCGGCCCTTCGCTCATCAAATGTTCCATCTCAGCTATAATATGAAGTCTGAAGTCACACACCAGCTGTTTACTGGAAACCAGGCACATCCCAATTCTGTTACGATTCCTTCATTCAGGGGTGTCCACTTGTTTCTGATAACCCAGGGAAGAAGGGGGGTTTGTCTGTTTTAATACAATGAACAAAAACAATCGTGAAGCTTCTGCTTGCTCATTTTAAACCCTTAATGATTTATTCACCGAGAACCATTTCATAGAGAAACAAACCATCCCATTCCATATAAAGGATCTTCACCACCTCAGCACTAGAATGTTCGATTGAAATAAATTCTTCCCCCGCAGAGTGTGTCAGGTGATCACGTTTCTTATATGCAAATCAGGTAATAATCCAATGCGACACTTTTGAGAAGTACGGCTCAAAAAGATCAGACCTGGCCTCTACAGTAAAAAAAACAACAACAATGTTTTCTCGGATACTATGAAGATAGCTCAGATCTAGGTGGGAGACTGGTTTCGTGGCATTAGTTAAGTTTGAGGAAGCAACTTCAATGTCCCACTTCCCCGCTGGAGGGCAGACGTTGCTCAGCCATAGCCCAGTTCACCTCACCTAGCATTACCAGCATAGAGGCAACGCCCCACGTTACTGCACACCTCAATAATGCGAGTATGCGCAAGGCCACAGGGGGGCAGTGTTCGATAACATCGTGGTTAGTCCCGTGTTTACGGCAAGGGGTCCCTTAGCCGCGTTCTGCCCTGTGGGATCATGTCTGCCAAGCTTGAATTTTAGTGTTTACCGTCATGGTGGTCTGTGGTTCGGTATTTTTACATATATAGTCATTCAAGTGCCTCGCGACTTGTGCCGCCACCGCAGCGGATCCGGTTGCGTGTTTTTGAACCGGAATCCCCCAGAAGTAGAGCAGCAGTTCTCGCAGCCTTTGTGATTGGCATGCTCCCGGGCATTGCGGTTAGTTTCTGTTCGCGTACCCCAGAGCAGGAAACACAGAGTGGGTGAGGTAAACACAAACCAGCCCAGTGGTCTCACCTGTGATAAGACTCAGTCCATGGCGAAATCTACAGCACACAGAACGCGCTAAGATCTAACCCCATTTAAATGTATTTCTCTGTTTGCACATGTATTTACCGAGAGGATATAGCAGGTTTTAGACTGTGGTTCTTATCTGTGGTGAACAAGCATGCTTCAGCAAACTGTAAATAGTATATCCTTTGCCTTGGAATTTACAACAGAAATTGATGAGCACCAGAAACATCTGACAAAATACCTTAATAGTCGTAGGTTTTTGTGCCCTCTGGCTGTGTTTGCATCATGGGAAATTCCACTGAAATTTCATGAGAATGTCGCACTCCGATGTTTCTTGATATTCCCGTGACTGTTGTCTGCATACGACCCCTGGCAAACTGGCTGGCTCCATGACTAATTTGGCTCACAAATTGTTCTCCTGATAGTGTGATGTTCCTCTTAAGGTTTTAATCTTTTAATGACTTGCATTTAAGGTGACATTTAAGTGTTTTAATGGATATATAGTTATTTTAATTGGTTGCACATTTGCTGTTTGTTTTTAATTGTTTGATGGTTTATTGTTGTGATTTTATAGAATATTGCATGGTTTTATTAATAAAGTATTTTTCTGCTGGGACGAAGACAGGAAGGACACCGTTGTACTTACAAGTCGACGTGATCCCGTTCTAACCGGTATGGAAGAAAGAAATTGTGACAGCGTGATGATTAAATAGACGTGCAGTTTAAGCACCACAACATCTTTCTGCCATTGACCCTGCGTGAGGTTTCATTTAGGAACCATGGGAAAATGTTTAAGTGAGCCTGGGGTCGAATCCCCGGTGAAGGAAAACTCTTACTGCATAAACGGCGGTTGTAAAACATTTCATGCTTGAATGTTCGAGCGGGCCGGACAGCAGAACTCAGCTGGAGGCAGCACTACAGAACAGGTCTGCGTCTGGGCGGCTTATTGCCATGCTGCGGTGATTGATCACCGGTGGGGTCTCTACACGTAACCCAGTTAATAAAACCCAGGTGGCCCTCGTTGGGACGAGCTTCTTGTTACGAGGCGAGCTCGTTCGCTTCGGAGGCCGCGATGGAGGACGTTCAGGAAGGGCAGAGGAAGCCGCCACCATGGGGATAACGGGGCAGCTCTGTGATGTTGCTCTGAGGGTTTGTAGTTTGTTTTCCTTTGTCTCAGTTTGCTGGACTTAAAGGGACCTTGACCCCATTTTTTGTTTATCACGAAAAAGACACCAAAACCCCTTTGTCTGAGAGAACTCTGCCGTCCATACATGTCTGAGATCATGTAAGTGTGCGTGAATTTACCGCCGGTTCCTGTAAAGAGTGGAAACATTGCACCTCAGTTGACCATATCAGGGTTGGGTTCTTGTAAGGTCATCAGTACCGTATTACCAGTGTGTGGGTTTTATGGTGATTTATTATTTATTTTTTAAACCGATTTCATTTCCATCACGTTTTTACGGTAAACTTTGCAATGTACATTGTATGTGTAAAGTAATGGTGCATGCACACAGGCGCAGTTAATTGAACTACGTTTTTCCGGAAGAGATTAGATATTTATCAAACATATTTTAAGGTATGTAGTATGCATTTTTAAATAACGATGATCCACTTTGGTCGCCCTCAATGGAAAGACAGCTGCGCCGAAAACCGAAACCAGGCGAGACTCAGACGTCATTTGTGAAGCTGACACCTATAAACCATCCCGCTGTACTTGAATCCTCATGTACAAACTGAACCGCACGCTTACAATTTACAGCAGCCGAGGCGGCAACACGCTGGATCTCACGCAAATGCAATTGGCTTAGAAGTAGGACAAGAAGGCACCTCCCACCGTCGATTTCTATTGGACATTAGTGCGCCGCTGGGAGATTCTATTGGTGTATGCTGTGACGTTAGTAAGACAAGGTAAGGAGTTTGGCCAATGATTGCGCGTCTAAGGAGCACGATCAGTACCAAAATCATATTAGGAGCGTTGGACGCCTGTCCGCACCAAAGTGGTGTTTACACTTTCGGAATAAATGCGGCTTTGACAGGTTATAAATCTACCAAGCAGCAGTTATTTGTCCAGCAATTGCACTGCATCTCCCCGAAAGTCTGACCGATATAAAGTGCACCAGAACAATTTTCAAGCATGGGAACGAATTTCGGGAGAAGCTAGATTAATTTTTATTGCAGATAATGCACAATACTACACCATCGGAAACAAGAGTTAATGCGCGTCCCACAGAATCCAACGGACATCGATAACACTGAGGTAATCCCGAATGGACCGCAATTATAATTATCATCCATTTCCAAATTATGCCTATTGTAGCAATAAAAGTAGTTTAAAACAGGTGTTTTGTAAATAATGCGTGCAATCTTAATTATACAGAAGTTCACATAAATAAGGGTTGTTGCATCATTATTTGGTTGTTTAAAGAATTTAAGTCAGACGTAAAAGGTTAGTATGAAAGGAATTGTAACAATTTCCTGGAAAGAATGCATGTGTTCGCCGCCTGTCTCGGGCGTTTTAAATACAATATTACAGGATGATCCCATGAAAGAAGGTCTTTAAAGGGTTTATTGCGCGTGGTAACAGTCTTTGGATTTGTTCTTGTGCGCTACAACTATCGCCGTTAGGAGGACCAGTTGCTGTCGCAGTTGAGGCGACGCGGGCGGGGCCAGCCCAAATAATGACGGGGGGGGGAGCCGAAGACAACAAACCCGGCGGAATGTAGGCCAGCATGGTGACCCAATTCCTGCGCGCAAACACGGCGAGCAAATGTAGAACACGCCGTTCCCTGGCCGTCGTCGGGGCTCGGCGCGGCTCCAGCGCATTCTCCGCTTTCTCTCTGTGTCAGGGATGTATGTTGGGGGGTGCAGTATCCCCAGGAAAAAAGTAAAGGGGCGCGTTTGTGTCCCCCCCGCTTGCTTAATCATATAAAAACACTGCAAGTTTTATTTTAATGATTCATGTTCGTGATAAGGGGGTGATCCCAGGAACTCCAGCAGTGACTGTGACGCAGGACTGATGGTCTTGTACAGCAATACAAGACATACACATGATTTCTTACACATTTTAGTAATGATCAGCAAAGCCATTTCACACTCTGTTTAGGATTTATTTGCCTTGCTGATTATTTAACAACCCAGCAGAGTAGCTTGGTGATTATGGGTGTGTCCGAACGGCTGCTGCATGGGCTGTGTAAATTTGCGTCTGCTTGCGTGCGAAACTTTAGAGCGCGCGGGGAGGGGGGGGACGTAGGCGTGTGTTTCGGCCGGGCCTCCTTTGCTCGCGCTGGTTAGCA
The DNA here is from genome assembly GCA_026784285.1 of Stomatorhinus walkeri. NCBI lineage: Eukaryota > Metazoa > Chordata > Actinopteri > Osteoglossiformes > Mormyridae > Stomatorhinus > Stomatorhinus walkeri. Next base: position 3,731,553 of record JAODUD010000063.1, read on the forward strand.
TGTCGCGAGCCGACGGACAGCGCAGCGTGATGGATATTTTGTTTTGGGCCCCCGGCTCTGACCTACTTTCTCGCTTCCTTCATACCTGCAGAGCTATTTATATCGACTTCAGCAGGCCCCAGGAGCAGACAGCCCCTCTGACGGGTCTCCGTTTCCAGCGGCCCCCCCCCCCCCCCCCCCCTTATTGCAGAAACCACCACTGTGGGCGGAGCCAGCCTGGCCGCGACGGCACAGTCCGCTATCCGTAGTTACAGGATGTCGGGGTCTGGCGGGGGGGCTTATCCCCGGGGAGGTGGATAATTCAGTCTCCCAGCGTGCGTTGCCTTGGAGAGCCCAGCCAAACGAGGTGTTAAGTTGGGCCATCCTGTCCTTCTGCTGTCATGGTTGGAGTTTGTGTCTCACAGTGAAGGGAATATTTATCCTAGTATAAACTGGCATTCGGTAGGGAGAGTGACCACGCCGTTCGGTTACACGGAATACCCGGAGTTTCGTTCTTGGCTGTAATTTGCAGCCCTGCAGGGCCACTGAATTGGTAGCTGCCTCTGCCTTATTATTGAGGCAGAAACTGTGTCATGAGGCAGTGGAACTGAAGGCTCGTCCTCGAATTCAGGGCTTTTCTCTCATTTCATTTCCTCTCACAGGGCTCCCCCATTCAGAGGAACGTCTGAGATGTGTGACTGAATTAGATGTGCTGACCCGTGGCCTCACAGACAGGGTGGGTTCTGACGGTTCTGGTTTGTCTCTGCGCATGTGTAGGAACCAGGAGGTCAGAGGACCATGGAGAGGTGGAAGTTCGCCACAGAAGAGGCCGGAAGACCTGGGTGCGAGACTGGGCCCGACTCGGATGGCAGGCCTGTCGAGCAGGCCGGTGTAACAGAGACAGATCGGCCCATCAAGGTGAAAAGGGAAGAGCTCACTAGCGCCCCCTGCAGGGTACCCCGGTTTCGGTATGTGGACTTCCCCTCCCTGCACCAGTGCATCCGGCAGCTTGCCGTCCCCCCCCTGGACAGCTGGCTGACACGGTGCCCCCCGCCACGGAGGCCCACTGGCGCCACCCCTGTGGCCGCCAAGGATGGTGTACCCAACTTCAAGTACGTGGATTACCCCTCACTTCACCACTGCATCCAGCAGCTCTCTGTGCCACCCATGAAGACTTGGAGCTCTGAACTGGCCCAGCCCCAGGGACATGATGGTGGTACCAGAGCAGGTTCTGGTGCGGTGAAGCGGGACTGGGATGGGCAGGCCAAATCCAACACACAGACCAGCTGCCCTGTACGAGACCCGGGGGTCTCCGAAGTTTCATCTCCCCACCAGCGTCAGGTTGACCCATCCAAAGCCCGGCCACTGTCGGGCTCAAATAGGCGGTGCACCCAGAAGGAGGGGGCAGAGCTACCCGCTGGATCTTTAGATCTTAAACCGAGACCTCCTTGCTTGGGTTCTATCAGAACCGTGGCTGAGGAGAACCAGCAATCGGGGGCTGACAGCTGCTGTTTAGGTCCAGAGTCCAGCAGAACGCAGAGTGTGGCACAGTCAGAGGGTGGCCCCTGCCCAGAAGAGCTGGGGTGGGCGACGGTCCCCGAGTGCGTCTGTCCATTTTGCCAGAAGATGTTCGCTGATCCAGAGGGGCTGAAGGTTCATCAGAGGCAACACCGAGACAAGGTGTGCTGGCATCATCCGTGAACGCTGCAGCTCCTTTAAGGGATTGGGATTTCACGTAGCTTCAGAATGGAAGCACTGATATTGGTGTCTCAGTTAGGAAGGTGCCAGTTTGGCTTGTGTTTCTGAAGGGAGCCGTGATCGTTCGGGGCAGATAATCAGAAATAATCGATTGGGGGGGGGAACGTGTCGTACAGTAGTCTGTCAGCCGAATGCGCTGACATCTGTCATGACAGCATCCCGCGGCTGGCGGTCACCAGTAGAGGCACCCAGTAGAGATAGAGCAGGTGAGGTCCATCTTTAACTGCCAGGCGGATGTAACAAGCTGTACCTCACATGGTGCGCCTTGCGAATCAACCGGACGAACGAGGGTTGTGAATTTGAATGGAGATGATCTGTGCAAGAAGCCACAGGGCGAACAGATCAAGGAGAAATGCCATTATAGCCACAATAATGGAATACCGACGATTATGTGTACAGGCAGATATGGACACACCTGCAGGAGGAAGGGTTTTTATTTGTCATTGTGCAAGTGACATCACACAAGTATGAAATTTAGTGGCTGCCTCTGTACCAATGAATTACACACACATATATACATACATTGCCTATTATTAATTGGCTACTATACAAAACAGGACATAGGAATATGTGGGAATTTTATGAGAAATATTTCAATAAATGAACTGTGCATGTAGCATATATTAAATGTATAGTTTTTTTATAGTTGTATATTGGTGCTTAGGTTTAATTAGTGGCTAATCATTGTTTTTAATGTCATTCCTTCTCAGAAACTGCACTGATGGCCCAGACACCAGAGATGCCCCCCCCTTCCCCCCAGCCTCACCTGTCGAGGCCTGTAATTGGCCCACAGTTCGCTTACGCCAGTGAGGAGTCGTCCCAGAGGCAGGCGTTTGGTTGGCGAACTGCAGGAGTCACGCTCTGGATGGGAGTGGGTGGGGTGGGGTGGGGTGGGGTGGGGGGCATGCTGTATTACATTGATTGATAGATACGGCAGAGGAACCGCATAAATCACAGAGGGGGAAATCCTATGACTTCATATCGAACAGAGTTGCAGTGATGATGCACTAATGCAGCAAACAGCCTTTAACATGGGAGCAGGAGATGAGGAGGTTGGGGAGCATATTAATGCCTGGAGATGGTCCTGGTCTCACAGTGTGGTCCTCAGTGCACCTTCCTGGTGAGACAGCACTCGCGCACAACCCAGCGAGATGGACGGAGCCTCACTGGCATACAGTGGTCACGCACAACCCAGCGAGATGGACGGAGCCTCACTGGCATACAGCGGTCACACAACCCAGTGAGATGGACGGAGCCTCACTGGCATACAGTGGTCACACACAACCCAGCGAGATGGACGGAGCTTCACTGGCATTCAGTGGTCACGCACAACCCAGCGAGATGGAC